>JAQMCX010000043.1:21059234-21080895 GCA_029814765.1 Acanthurus leucopareius | reverse complement strand
TTTTGTATTGCAACTGTTGCACAGCAATTTCCCTCGGGATAAATAAAGCTTCTTGAATCTTGAATCTTGAATCTTGAGAAGTGTTTATCCCACTCCATGAATTGTTAGCAGGAACTTCTATTGGAAGTGCTGTAAATAGGTATAACAATCTTGAGAGAATGTTCACTTTAATTGTCATAATTCTACTGCTGAGACTAAGGGGGAGCTAGCTCCACCTGCCCAGATAATTAATAGATTTCTTAGTTATCTACTTATAATAAAAGTCATATAACTGTGGAAGGTTTTTTGTCAAGACGGCATCAAGATTTTTAACATGCGGTTGGTGACATTTAATTTGGTGCCTGTCCATCAGTTGTTTCAAAGGACACAAAACGTCAAGACTTGGGTTTTTTGGATGTTGAGTGTACAACCAGAGTATTGCCCATACTTTCCTAGGATGTTCATAAGCAATTGAATATTCAGGATTTTTAATTGTTGCAAGAACATCATCTGCATATAGAAAAAATGAGTTTACAACACCTCCTATGGTTATATTCTCCAGAGAGGGGGCTCCATGGTGTCAGGGGCCGGGCACCCTGCTTGGTCAGGCCGGCTTCCTGGGTGTGGGTGAGCCTATGGTGATCCCTGGCTGGGGGCTCATCATGCACAGGAGATATGTGCCCTCCTGTTCTACTCCTGCAAGGGTTGAGCTTCTCAATCTGGTATTCTTGTGGCAGCCTTGGGTGTTCAGGCTCTGTCTCTTCTCTCTTCCTGTCCACTCTTGAGCCTAGGTTTGTCTGGTAGCCTTACCAAGAAAGTATGATAGAGATTGCAGCAGGAAGAATATATCAGATTACTCTTCTGTGGAGCAAATCTGTTCTGGCACCACAAGGCACCCAGGTCCCTCTTTCTACTGCCTAAGCTACTGAACAAGTCAGGTTTAAAAAACAGAACAAAACAAAACAAAAACTTTTACCCTCATCGTTGGAGAGGAATGGATAATCTCAGGCATGCTGCCTTGCACATTGGCCTAGGTTTGCTTATGTATATGTTTTGTCATCTGGAAGGGCAGTAGAGGGCGCTCTATTACATTTTGTCAACGGAGAGGGTACCTCAGAGCACTTTCTGAACTTTTATTCACTGTAGGGGCACTCAGAAAGTACTATGTCTTGCACACATGACCATCCCAAAGAGGAATTCATTATGTTTTGTCCAGTCTCTTCTACTTTATCTGCCAAGGGGCATCAAATATGGTACTTCATGTGGCCTTTTTTCATTTTTCTTTTCTTTTTCTTTTTTTTTTGGACACTGGGGCACCAGGAAGGGTAAACCCCTCCACCCCCTTAGGTCCACTAGTGGTCTCCTGCTAAGTGGCTAACGTTGCAGTGGGAGTTTTAGCAGCAGTGTCGCTTTTGTTGTCGCGTGAAAAAGAAGCTGCTGCTGATAGGGAGGGGTGGGGGCGCCGTCGTCATGGTAACATATTACCGACAAAGATATTTCAGATAGCTTTATTAGCACGTCTGCTGCAGTGGCAGACTGTATACACAAAAGGAATGAAGGTTTTCAAATGGGAAGATTTGGCTAATGTTGTCCTATTTGGCTGTTCGTTATTTCTAAAAATCACTTACACATCATCAGTCCCTAGATACTATTGCTGTGTGACCAGTAGAGAGGCTGAGAGGAGGAGGAGGAGGAGGGGGAGGAGGAGGAGGGGGAGTGACGGCAGATGCCTTTGCAGCAGAGGACCAAGAAGGATGTTAATGTGTATTTGTGTGGTGTTGCAGGACAAAATGGTAGAATATGGTAGGATAGGACTGTGCTGAAACACCGACGTTTAAACTGCCAGAACTTGTGGATGTAGTATGTGCAAATGGAGTCTGGTGAGTGAAAATCATCCGTACCGCAGTGCGAAGAGGAAATTCCCAACTAGTTAAAATAAGAAGGATGGGACCACTGGAACGGTGGACTTCTGCGGGACTGGTTCACTCGTGTGAGGAAATGTAGTTACCAGGTTGCGACCGGTCTTTTCCTGATTGACACAGCTGGAACACTTTATTGAGATCGATCATCGATCTGCCACCGCTGTAACGATGGAAAGTAGAGTTTTTCTGCCCTGTTTGGAACAATTCATGCTGAGCCCACTTGTCACTTGGGTAAGTAACGTTAGTGCAGGAGCCTCTGATGTCCTGGCAAACACTGTCATTTAAAACCTCTCATCCTGTAATTTCTTTGCGTAGGTGAAGACATTTGTGCCACACGATGAAGGCATGCACCTGGACTTTTCTGAATTACTGGATGGAGTCTTTCTGAATGACATAATGGCACAGATGTAAGTCGCCCCATGCCAGTTTTGTTCATTTGTCACATCTCAATTGATGAGTGGTTCCTACTGGATACTCTGTTCAGTAGCCTGTGTTATGAAGCACTTGGCTGACATAGCCTTGGTAAAGCATCAGCCTTGAAGTAATGATTCATTGTGAGGTTTAAAAGAAAAAGATTGAAGGGAATATTAGTGGTTGAACTCTGATCAAATGCTAGAGACCATCACAATGAAAGTCATCTTTTGTTAAGAATTAGGCATCTCCGCCCCTCATCCCATCAGTTGCAGTTACTGATGCAGTATCAAGCTCTTATCCAGGCAGCAACAGTGCTTGCTTTGTCACTCTTTAGTAATAAAAGGGATCTTTGTAGTCTGCAGCAGTCTTTAAATGCAACATCCTCATTACTTACAGGTTGAGTGTTCACCAAAGAAATGGAAGAATTAGCATGAAAGTGACAGATACTCAGCCTAGCATTGAAGGACATTACCTGGCAGAAAAAAAACCACACATAACCCAGATCTGCCAAGACAAGAGAGACATCATATACTGTCAAGACTCTACTTAAGAGATTATGATTTGGGTGCTTTATGTTCACAGAGATTTACCCTCAACATTAATGAACACCAACTTATGGGCCTCTGACAGTTTGCAACATGTCAAGGACTCCTGCAAGCTCTAACCCCTATTGGGTTGAAATGATACTTCACGACAGAATCTGAACTGAAATTGAAGAGTTGCAAAGAAAGGGTAAAAAACTGATGACCCACTGCACTTGTGGATAATGCTGTCTAGCCACCCCAAGTCTACAGTATTCATTCATCCCACTTATCCCCCGGGGTCACAATAACCAGCTCTAAATGCAAAACAATGCTGCACCGAGGGGAGGGGAAGAGGCGGGATAATCCCCTGGATTGGGAGACCCTCTGGGATTATGGCCTTGTTGCTGGTGTTTAGTGGCACAGGGACACAGATGGGAGGGAGGAGGAGGAGGCACAGAAAGAGGACAAACAGCAAAGGGACAGAAGCAGGCAGAGCAAAAAATGTGGTGAGCTGTGTAGCATCTCTGTCTCTCTTTCATCTTTTATTTTTCAGTCTCTCTCTGAATCTTTGACACAACAGGTTTCCTTTCCTGAGGGATGAGATGAAGTCTGACCCATATAACTGACTGAGAAACATTTCAGCTTTTATTCATGACACATCAACCCCAGACTACAGCACACCCTAAGAATCAGGCTAAAGGGTTTCAGTTGGGTTGAAAGTCTAATGCAAACCCCCGTTTGGCTGGAAAAACAGCCCAGTTAGTTGATTGAAAGGAATGACGTCACACAGGCTAAAGTTAGGAATGAATAGAGACCTCATACATGTTTTCATGGTGATCCTTGGGCCAAGTTTTGTGCCAGCTCGCAGCTTCCTGTCACTCCATTCCACTGACAACCGCTCATTTGTCTGTGAATAGCAAAAATGTCAATGTCAAGTGCCTCTGTGTTGTGTTTCATTGTCAGAAATCCCTCAACTACACCTCAGGGTGCAAATAAACTGAGCAGGGATGCAAGTCAGAGGATCCAGAACCTGAACTTCCTAGTCCAGCAAATCAAGACATACTATCTGGTGAGTTTGTTTTTTTAGTCAGGATTATAATGTTATATAATGTATTAAAGCCTAAGGCTGCTTCCTATAACTCTGCACCAGATTATGATATCTGAACATTTGGAGATTTCAACTTCACCTCGATTTTCATCATCTATCACACACATAATGCTCCACGCATGCGCAAACCAGATACTTGGTAGGACTTGTGTCCCAGCAGATCAACTAGTTCTTCTTAAGATGCCCCAAATACCCCCCATGTACACATCTGTGTAATCAGCGCAGAAGCAAGGTTAGAGCACAGCAGAGAGCCACAGTAAAGCTGCAGTCAGAGCCATGGACAGACAGGGCTTAAGACTGACCTGTGAAGTCACGAGATTCACCACTGATGTTGAATCTTAGATTTTCTATCAAGTAACTAAGTGCAATATGACTTCAGCCTTCTCCTGTTAACATCTGTTAAAACCACAGGTAGAGATTAGCATAACAAAAGACAGTTGGGTTTATACATTTTTTGCACCCACAGACTAACAAGAATGCCTGATGTCATCAGTGAATTATCCAATCCATGTTTCTGAGACTCCCTCTCAGTTTCACACTCCATCCCATATAGGCTAGGAAATAAGAGGTCAGCTGAACTTTCACGATGTTAGTCACTGGAAAATGTGAATGTTAGTGCAGGTTTGACTAAATGACTCTCATCAACTGTAGCTTTTCTTGCATATGGGAACTAGTAACAGTTTTCTGAACTGTACAAGGTCATTCATTGCCCGTTAGGAGCTATTAACATTCATTCTTACATTGCACTCGCAATAGCGCGCATAGCGTACAAGCTCACAAGCCACCTGCCTGCTACAAGGCTGCATCAGACAGTTTTGGTGGATTTCACTGCTGTGCCAGGGAAACTGGCTCCGTCATCGCCCCATTCAGAGCACTCCTCTTTTTGTTGGCTGTGTTTCTATACATGTTTCAGCAGCTGCTATGTGCTGTACATACATACGTCCCTGCCTATTCACACACTTTGGCTAGACATTAAGAAGTGTTGTATTCTGTCATTGTGTTAGTTTGGCCTAAAATGTGCTTATCTTCCCTCTCTGTCTCCCCCTTTTTTTGCAGGATAATCTGAGACAATTAATCATGATTCCTTTGCCAAACGTGTTGCTGCTTGGCAGGACTCCTTACTGTGGTACGCTGTTTTAAAGGAGACTCAGAGTAGTCCACATTTCTCCTCTCTACTGGAGCTGCTAAGGCAGTGTACAGTTGGAGGCTTGATTAGTCTGTTTGCTGGTGCTCAATAAGCACTGAATTGATTTCCCATAGTTTACTTTGGATTAGGACATGTTCAAGACTTTGTGGTCTTTGCTGGCTCGTTGCTAAACTGGTCAAAGAAAAAAGGAAAAGTTTAGTTGACAAAACAATTAATTAAAAAAAAGTAAAAACAATCCTGTCAAAGAAACTTAAGTAACGTAAGTTATAGTTAATAAGTGAGTGAATAAGTGAACAAGTTTATAGTGAACAATAAAAACACGTCTGAGAACTGATAAAAGTGCCAGTATTTTAACACAGACAGATTGCTTTAACTCTGAATGATACAGTTTAAATTCAATTGCACTCAATCAGTCTGATAACCACTCTGGATTGTGATAGTGAGGCTTTAGTCAGGGAAGGGGTGACCCAAATTCACCAGCTCATACTAGCTTTAACTCAAATCCATGCCAGCAGCCCTTCATTGCTTCAATCTGACGAGTTTTACTTCAGATAATGAACCTTTTTTCATCCCCACAGAACAAAGTCTGGAGGAAATAAAGAAACTTTTGCTGCTGCTGTTAGGATGTTCAGTCCAGGTAAAAGCCAGCAATGTGACAACTTGTGTGCAGAAAACCATAAAAAAGACTGCATGAAGTATGGAGATGTAAATCTGTTTACATTTTTATATTCAGTGTGAAAAGAAAGAGGAGTACATCGAGAGGATCCAGACGCTTGACTTTGACACAAAAGCTGCCATTGCTACACATATTCAGGAGGTACCTAACTTTATGTAACATAGGCTTTGAAGCTGCTGGACAGAAAATCAGTTGGTGCACAGTGGTGCATTTATAAAAGCAACTCTAGGTTCTATAGTCACCATGTATTCTTTCACCATCTGTTACCTGTCTGTCCCCTCCTGTGTTTAACAGTTGACTCATGGTCAGGAGAGTGTGCTTGATCTGCAGTGGTTGGAGTCAAGTGATGTTCACCCAGATGAGCTTGAGGCTGCGGCAAGGAACATGGCCACGCTCCTTCGACATCTGCTGGACCAGAGAGACTCTCATCTGGAGGTACTGGATTTTCTTTCATAATTTATTCTGATTGTCAAAGAGATCCATATTGACTTCATGTTTTCTATGAATTTGGCAACTTATCCAAACCTGTGTATGAATATAAACATATTTTGGTTGAAAATATTGTTTAGTCTGAGTTGTCTGAGTGGTAAATTGGATTTTGAGTCATATACTGTGAAGGTAATCTATAGATTGTGTATTTTGCAGACTATAGCAGAGCTAATGCAGGAAAAGGAGGGTGTGGTTAGCTTGCTCAATAGCCCCTCCAGCCCGCAGTCCGTCAGCTATTCTCCCAGCATGCAACAGCAGGCAGGGACTCAGCAACACCTGGCGGTGGAGTTGGCTGACTCAAAGGCCAAAATCAGACGACTCAGACAAGAACTGTGAGTATCAAGTGGACGGTGGACATGGCAGTTCATATGAAAACTGTGTCTTCAAGATCTAAACACAAAGCAAAGGTCATGAGATCAAAAAATGCACTCACTGGTAAAAGTAATCTATTCCCAAAGAAGGTGATTGTTGAGTTAAATATTATCTCTTGATGGAGAATGAATTTCTCTATCGGGTTGGCTGTTGCAGAAAATTTATCTTCTCCTCTGGGAGACTGCCAGTAGAGTGTGAATGAATGACAGAGAGAGAGAGAGAGAGAGAGAGAGAGAGAGAGACCACGGGATAAGAGATGCCCTGGGGAGTTTGGCCCACATTCTGCCTGCTTGGCAGGTTCCATGGCTGTGCACTACCACTGACCCACATTGCCCCTCAATTTCAGCGAAGACTGCATGCACACACAGACACATAGCACACACAGACACACACACTAACTCTGATTCGATCAAGCCCTCAGTTCTGTCCTTACTCGCCATCCCATCTTCTCCACTGACTAGTCTTCTCTTGTTTAGATGGTTGCATTCACATACCACTGCCTCTGAGAAAACACAATATCACTTAAAGCTTCAAGTAGTGCTTCACTTTGAACTTCTGAAAGGCCTCAGATAGTTCTTTCAAACGCATGTATACATCAGAACCTGCCATAAATCTTCCTGCATGCATCTGTTTCTTGACAGTGTTTGTTTGAAAAAATGGGTTTATTGAGCTTTATTTTGGAATTAAGTACTTGTAAGTTTGTGGGATGCAAAGTTATAAGTTACATTAATGATTAGAGAGGTTGCTTATTGTATCAATTTACCCCTTAACTTAAAAAAAAAAAAAAAAATAAGATTGATAAAAAATAAATTGATAAATTAATTGTCTTGCAAAATTGTGTCTATATGATCTCAGCCATTTATTTGGTCATCTGCACCATTTAAATATGTTTAAATATTTTGCAGATTTTTTTAAGTTGTGCACACTAACCACCAAATCTAATCATCTCTATGCATGCACATGTTACCACCGCAAGGGAAGAGAAGAGTGAGCAGATGCTGGACTGCAGACATGAGCTGGAGAACATGGAGACAGAGCAGAAGAGGATCCAGCAGGAGGTGATGGAAGCACACAGTAACCTCCTGACCGCTCTGCAGATTATGCAGATTATTGCACGCTATACTTTACTACAGAGCAGCACTTAATGACAGCAAATTTAAACCTCTGACTCAGAGATATAACTAAAGCTTTTATGGCTTTGACAGAATAGGAGATCTTAATTTGTACATTCTCTGTTTAAGCTTTGTGACCTAGATTAGCTGTGCAAGTTGAGACTGTTTTCAGCAACTACCCTGGAAATTAAAGCAGCATTTATTGATTATTTGGATACAGTGGAACAAGCTAACACAACATGAGGTTGATATGTTGAATGTGCTAGCAAACAGCTGCCTATCTGAACATCCAGCAGACACAGGGCAACAATAGCATTCATTTCTAGTCTTGTTTGTGTCCGCCCAATAAATGTAAATCTAATATTCACTGTTCTTCTAACAGGTAGTTCCCTAACTTTGTCTGTGTGCTCTTTTGCTGTCTGGTTGTGATTTAGAATGGATTTATTATACCTGCCTGATAAAACAGCTGTCTTCTGCACCTTAAGACAAGGTTGGTTAGAGCTGCAAGAACTAAAAATGTAGTCGTCTGGAAGATCAAAACAATTAGCTGAATGACTCTAAAAGTAATAAAAAGGGTAAGCAAAGGGGGAGCTACAGAGTTGAGTAATAATTTTCTGTAGGTTTGTCACAATGAGGGACCTCCTTCAAAATACAGGTACAGCAAAGACTAGTTGAGAAAGAATGCTGCAGTGCCACCTTTGCTTTAAATTAAGACTCTGTGTCAACCTTCATCAGAACTCCCAGCTGCTTGTAGACGCCCGTGCAGCCCGCACCTACCGGGACGAGTTGGACGCCCTGAGAGAGAGAGCCATCAAGGCAGACAAGCTGGAGAGTGAAGTGGGACGCTACAGGGAGCAGCTGCACAAGATGGATTTCTTCAAGGCCAAAGTGGAGGTTGATGCCATAAACAAATATTTCAAAAGTGAATCTTGAGACATGAATTTGATAAAAAATATATGATTTGAACATAAGCAATGACTGAAATGTTTCTTTTGAAAATGAGTTGAGATGCATTTTCTTTCGATATGGACAAGAAAACTGAGATATGGAGATAAAGAAAAACAACTTTTAGTGCACAAAGAAATGTATAAATCTGTTTTTGTGTGTGTGTGTGTGTGTGTGTGTTTGTTTATTTTAGGAGCTAAAGGAGGATAACAGGGTGCTACAGGAGACCAAAGAGGTGTTGGAGGATCAGCTGGCAGGTTGGAGGGCACGTTCAGATAAAATCCACCAGCTGGAGAAGCACAGTCTGCTGCTTAATGCCCGGGTCCATGATGTGGAACAGGTCAGACATCTGCAGACAAGGAAGTGTCATCTTTGTTATCTTTGTGTTGCCTTGTGTTTTATTCAAAAACATATTGAATTAAACTTTAGATTCTTTGGTCCTCTTTTAGACTGACTGAGCATCTAGTCCTTTCAGAAGCTGGACATAATCTCATAACTCTGTTGTTGCTTTGTTTAGGAGAGGGAGGCAGATCGGAGGCGCATTGAGGAGCTGCAGGAGGAGAACCTGGCTCTGTGTTTGGCTCAGAGGAGGAGCATGGAGGAGTCCCAGCACCTGGGCTGGGAGTTAGAACAGCTCTCCAAGACTACTGAGAACTCTCAGGGTAAGAGCTGGTGATTCAGGAAATTCAACGAATGGGACTGGTTGGATTGGCAGAGTAGGCTAGCTAAGCTAAGTGTGTACGTGCATGGATATATGCATGAGTACTTTAATGTACTAGCACTGTTTATCTACTCTTCATATTTATTTTTGTAACACTACGTGCAGTTTAAATGTTGGCTGACACATGAGGCACACTTACAACTTATAACAATTTATAATAACAATTTAACAATAACAGTTTATTGGATTTACATGGATTGAGATAAATTTCACAAAACACTGTAAAAAGTGATTTACAGATTTATGATGTCAGTCATCTTTTTTCAAAGTTTGATTACTGTATATCAAGAGTGAAATTGATATTATTTTATATATATAATGTATGACTAGTGAAAGACAAAGGACCATATTTTAACGATCTAGGAACATGGTCTAAGGCACATTGTGCAAGTGCGTTCAGGGCATGCCCAGCTTTATTTTGCTGGTTCCATGGCAGATAATCTGGGTGCAAAGTAAGGCGCACAGTGCAAAAAGGTTGTATTAGACACCTAATTAGTCATAGGTGTGTTTTGGGAGTGACATCAGTTAAACCAATCACAGTGCCATATGCCTTTTAAAGCCAGGTGTGCCAGGACCTGGAGTGCTGCAATTCCAATGCTAGAGTTTGGTAACATTAGTGGTAGAATTGAGCAATTGTCCTTGAACATGTGTGTTTGAAATGCAGAGTGCATGCACGTTGTGAACTTGTATGTTGGTGCATCTTGCGATCTGAATAATGAGCCCTTTAAATAGCAGGAAAAACACTGCACCATGACTTTCAACCAGCTTTTTTTGGTCTTTGGCACAGATGCATTTGCTGCATTTAAATAGCAGACTACAACTAATTTTAAAACCAACACACCCATGGGCGCACGTACACTTGCTATTTATACAACATGGACAAAAATGACAACTGTCTCAATCTGAAACTAGCAATAACACTTGCGCTCCACCTTGCGCCACTTTGTACCAAGTGTAAGATAGGGCCCAAAGTTTAAAGATTTTAACACTGTCATTGGTAGTACAGGTTCTACCCCGTGAGGAGAGCTAGTGCTGAGAGACATTTTACAGGTTAACTGATGTGTCTGACCTCTGTATAAGAAAAGCTTTGCAGCACCTTTGAATGTCTTTTAAATTTGTCTGTGCGTGTCCTTATGTCCTTCAGTTACCGTAATTGCTGTCATGCGTCTGTGTATAGGCCAGCAGACTCTGAGTGAAGAGGTGAGTGAGCGAACCCACAGTCGCATGCTGAAGCTGGAGAAGGAGAACCAAAGTCTCTTAAGGATCATAGAGGAACTCAGAGCTGCCTCTATGAACAGTGGGACACAGCCCAAACATAGCCTCCACCTCGAGTGTGACCATGCGTGCCAGGTGGTGCGTACCTCCAGCAAGTGTACCTCATCAACACATGAACTGATAGGGTTGCAAACAACCTGCTCAAATACAGACAACCACACTAATGTATTCCCACTGAAAGCAGTAACACAGGAAAAGCGTGATGGAGATTCAAACTGCCATCAGATACTGAACACAGAAATGCTGCAGGGAATACAGAGTGAGATTCTTCTCAAAGATACTCCAGACCTTCATGTTCAGGAGAAAGGACAGCTAGAGGATGGAGACAGAGGAAGTCATATCAAAGAACTGATGTCTGATCTGGAAGGCTTAGAAAACAATCACAATAGGCTCCATTGTTTTGTGGGATCACATGACTCCTCCCCTGGCTTTAAGAGTGGCAGTCCCTGCCATGACGGTATCTTCAGAGGACTGCCAACACGCTCCTCCTATGCCAGCAAGCACATACAGCGGTTGGAGGCCAAGTGCAGGGCCCTGGACACAGTCAATCAGCAACTAAAGGCTTCCCTTGATAATACTGGTAAAGACTGTAGATCCAGAAAACATTAAAGATTGCTGCCTGAAGTCATGCTCTTACTGATGGGTTTATTTCTTCTTCTCACCCCCCATCTCTTTAGAACGTAAAGCTCAGCACCTGGAGGCAGAGGTTCAGGAGCTGGAGGCAGAAAACCAGAGTTTGCAGGCCACCTTAGAGGAACTTCGGATCTCTGCACGACGTCAGGAACAACTGGAAACAGAGAAGCAAAGCTTGGAGCAAGAAACCACAGTCCTAGAGAAGGAAAAGAGGCAGCTAGAGAAAGAGAATCGACGGCTCCGGCAGCAGGTAGGTAGACAAGGTGTCAGCTGGGTAGGATGATGTTTCGCCCTCAAATAAAAATGGCTTCTGTTCCATCTTCCTTTGTCTCAGGCTGAAATCCAGGAAGCCAACTTAGACAGCAGCAATGTCTGTATGGCAAGTCTGGAGAGGGAGATGCGTTTCCTAGTAAAGGAGGTGGAGGGGTTAAGAGAGACTGCTGAGAGGGTCAAAGGCCTGGAAGGAGAAAACAGAGAACTGACCAAGCAGGCTGCTATCGACCAGAGGACCCTTGCCACCCTCAGAGAGGTGAGGGGAAGAAGTGTGTGCTGTTGAGCTTATGCTGACTGATTAAATCTGTCCTGACAATGCACTGATAATGCTACACCAGCATTGTGAAGAAGAAAGACACTAAATATAAATAAATATTTCTTAGAAGAAACCTTGTCATGTAATCTGGTAAAAACTGTTCAACTGTCAAACTGCTCCTTTAGGAGCTGGTAAGTGAGAAGCTGAAGACCCAGCAGAGAGAAAATGAACTGGAGAGGCTGACCCACGAGTTGGAAATGAAGGTCCTGAACCAGGAGAGTACAGAGCTCTCTGAGCGGAAGGCACTAGATAACAGGTGCTTACACACTGCTCCAAGTTCCCATGTTGTAACCTTCAAGGTATTGTTATAAAAAAAGAGGGTAAAAATGACACTGTTGATGCAAAATTTCCTCCTCCCTGTATGCAGCAGGTTCAAGATGCTGGAGTCTGAGTTGG
Source organism: Acanthurus leucopareius (assembly GCA_029814765.1). Taxonomy (NCBI): domain Eukaryota; kingdom Metazoa; phylum Chordata; class Actinopteri; order Acanthuriformes; family Acanthuridae; genus Acanthurus; species Acanthurus leucopareius. The sequence goes on along the minus strand of JAQMCX010000043.1, from coordinate 21,068,593 downwards.
TGTTGTCTCTAAAGAAATCTCTTCAGATTAAAGAGGACAAGATGGCAGCTTTGGAGGCTCGTCTGCAGGAATCTTCCAACCTGAACCAGCAGCTGCGTCAGGAGCTCAAGACTGTAAGCCATGTCATAAAATCCCCCTTTGTCTACCTGTCATTGTCACATTAGCAAAAAAAATATTGTACTTTGTAGTAAAAAAGATGTGTTTGACCCCTAAGGTGAAGCTGAGCTATGAGGCCTTACAGCAGAGGCAGGAGGAAGAGCTGACAGCCGCAGGTTCCACCCCTCCCAGAGAGACGGGCAGGACAATGAGCGAATGGCTGCGTGAAAGCCAAGAGGCAACCAAGGAACTGCTAAAGCTCAAAGACCGTCTCATTGAAGTGGAGAGGAATGTCAGTGATTGGCTCTTACTTAAGTGAACAATTTATACATATATAATTTATGAACTAAGACTATTGGCTGTTAAACACAGTAGCACTAGATTTTGATGGTAAAAAAATCATAGACCAAAAAATGTACTTAGAGCATTAAGTTTACACTGATTTCTAGTTTACATACCCTCTGCAAACAGTCACAAGTTACCATAATTACACCTGCCGACATATCGTACATTTTGTCAAAGTGCTATCAGCATTTCCTTTTTCTCGTTCTTCTCCTTCACCTTCTCTCCTCTCCTCTGCTGTCCCTTCCTCTGCTGTCCTCTCCTCTCCAGAATGCAACACTGGAGGCAGAGCGCCAGGCTATGCAGGCCCAGCTCAAGCAGCTGGAGAGTCAGTGTGACAGCCAGCAGGCTCAGATCCTCGCTCTGCAGAGGCAGGCTGCCTCACTGCAGGAGAACAGCACAGCCCTGCAGACACACAATGCTAACCTGCAGGTGCAATTACAACACACACTTAGCTCTGTGGTGCACTTAACAGCCCCTGTCTACACACACACATATTGCTGTTAGAGTTCTGCAAAAGTCTTTGTTAAGCCCCTGCATCACCCTTATCAACTGGCTCTTTTTCTTCTCCAGGTGGAGAAATCTACTCTGAACTCTCAGAGCGCCTCCCTCATGGCCCAGAATGCTCAGCTGCAGCAGCAGCAATCGGGGACAGAGAGTGAACGTGACAGTGCCATAAGGGAACGCGAAGAGCTACGTGGTGTTCACGAGCAGCTATTACGTGATCACGAGCGGCTTGCAGCTCTGCATGAGAGGCAAGCCATGGAGTATGAGGCCCTAATGGGCAAACATGGCTGTTTGAAAAACGCCCACCGCACACTGGAGCTAGAGCATCGCACGCTGCAGGACAGGTGGGAGGAAGGAGAGGCAGCCAAAATCAAGGCACTATGGATGTTCATGCCATGTGGTACAAGATCCCTGCATGTTCATCTGTGTGTTTGTGTGTGAATTTGGTCTTAAGATACAACAGCCTGTTACAGCAGAGGACTAAGCTTGAAGACCTGGAGAAAGCACTGAAGGAGGAGCAGATGAGGATGGCTCTGGAGAAAGAACAGCACAGGACCACTGCAGCTGAATGTTGTAGGCTCCGTGATGAGAAGGACTGGTGAGGAGGCACAAGCGTGCTCCTGCTGGAGCACATACACACCATTTCACACCTTAACTAATGCATGGACAAAAATGAAAGTGCATCTGTTTTTTTAAGGCTGAATCAGACATATCGCCAGCTTCTTAATGACAACGAGCTGCTGACAGCAGATCACAAGCAGCTCAAGAGCCAGCTGAATGAGGCCAAACTGGAGCACACCTGGCTGGAGGCCGACTACTCCAAGCTCAAGAAGGAGTTTCAGCAGCTGGACATTACCTCCACAAAGCTCACCAACCAGTGTGAGGTATTGACATGCAGCAGGTCAAACTGGTGTGGTATTGCCTATTAAATGATATAACTACTTGCCCTTTATCTTTTGCAAACTCAAACTCTCTTCAGAGTCAGGGTTACACTGACCCCAGAAGAAGGCTCTATGTATAGTTTTGTTATTATATGTTTTAATTGTTGACTAATGGTATGTTTTGTATGCATGTTCACACATGTGCAAATCTGCCTGCTTGTCTGTATGATGTCCAGCTGCTGAGCCAGTTGAAGGGCAACTTAGAGGAAGAGAACCGGCACCTGCTCAGCCAGATCGAGACCCTGATGCTGCAGAACCGAACCTTGTTGGAGCAGACAATGGAGAGCAAGGATCTGTTTCATGTTGAGGAAAGACAGTATATGTAAGCAAATAAGGCTAACACTGTAACAAGTTAGTTAAGCATCAAATCTGATCCACTCTACTGTTTTACAGCATGGTACACTGACCTATAAATGGGCTAATGCATTAAAAAAAACAGCACAAAATGCGAATGCCACAGTAATAGGCCCAAAATTCTAACTGATGATCTGTCTGCCTCTTTTCAGTGACAAGCTTAATGATTTGAGGAGGCAGAAGGAGAAGCTGGAAGAAAAGATAATGGACCAGTACAAGTTTTATGAGCCATCGCCTCCTCGCAGGTAAGTTGTCTGTCATACTGATAACTATGATTTGTTTGCCATTACTTCAGTAAAATGACATGACGAACAAGTGATGGGTCAACTTTGTGTTTGCTAACTCGGTCAAATGACAACATTGAGTCTCAATTGATGTTATTTCTATTCACATGCATTACAATTCATAAGCACAGTTATTTGATTGGCAAGATTTATTCATATTATATACAAACTTATATTAAGTCCCCCAGTTTTTACCTCTGTATGGCAGGACTTGTGGTAGTTAGTTAGCAGACTGTCTTTTGAACCCATATTAATCTTTTTTTTCTCTTTGCTTAAACGTCCTCTAAAGCTTGGAGAGACTGCAGAGTTGGTTAATTGTTGTGTATGAGTCCATCACTATATATGTCTCCTTTCACAGACACATCTGTCATGTGTGGTAGCCTGTTGTTAATTTTGGTATATTGCAGCTTTAATTACCCTGTTTAATCTGAATATTAGCTCAACATTAATTATTAGTCCAGCTCACCTCTTCATGACTGGTGATGGCTTATGTTTCGATATCGGCTCCTCCTCAGACGTGGAAACTGGATCACTCTGAAACTGAAGAAGTTGATGAAATCCAGCAGCCGTGAGCATGGAACCGACCGCCCACCCACACCCACACACCCAGGTGTAGCTGAGCCACACCTGTTCTATCATGACAACAGCTCCTTCATCAGCTCAACTGGCTCTGTAGGCTTACCTCAGCAGGCCTCCACCACAGCAGGTGACGCTGTCTCACCTCAGCGCATCAGCAGTGAGTATGCGCTTTTAGAATTCACCTGCTCATCTCCCATTGACTTGGCGGAACAAGTCTCATCAAAGAACCAAAGTCCCCTCTTTACTGCTTTAGCCATAGAGCAGGAAGAAAAATCATCATCATCATCAGAGGAGGGCACAGATACGATTCAGGAATGTGTTCATGTAGGGACCAGCCCACAGTCTGAGGACAGAGAGGCATGGGTGACTTGTTTCAGCTGTTTCATCTACACATGAAGCCGCATTTCTAGGAGAGACATGTTCCTGAAATTTTACTGAACTTCTTCACTCATTTATATTAGACACAAAACCCAAATAAAAGAATTTTAAAATAAGACTGTTCAGACACTGTTGAAATCTTAACTTTGTGTTTGGTCATATACATCACACACAACCTTTACACACTATGACCTAAACAGAGTCAGTCTCAATTTTATTAATGGAAAAAGTAAAAAAAAAAAAAAAAAAAATTGATGAAAAATTCTGGGGTTGAGTCAATATTCTTAAAATATTCCTTTGCTTTAACTTTTGCCTTACATTTAGTTAGTTAAATATCTTTTAACAAAGAGGGAAAATAACAGTAATTTTTGTTATTAATGGTTCAATTGAGGCTCATGTTTTGGGAACACCTCAATTAACTGTGTTATACTGGTATTGTTTATACAGTTTTAAAAAGGGATACAAACTGGTGCCAGAAGTTCGTATTCACAGCTGAAGGTCTGGAATTGCAGCGCCTTGCTAACTGCAGGGGCAAGTCACTGATATTAATACCAGAGGCACATGAACATTGTATTAGATCTTCGTTATACATGGTGTGTGAACTTTCCTTAACAGTCCTCAATATGTCTGCCCTGTGTCTTTCTTGTTTGTTAATGTATTTCTTCATGCCTGCCTTCCTTCCTTCTTCCCTTGTTTTATCCTTCCCTTCCTGCCTCTCTCTCCCCTAAATCTCCCCTCTCTACTCGCATCCATCGCTTCGTCTGCCTCCCATGTGGCTGCATTTGCTGTAAAATAGCCACTCTGAAAAAGTTTCCCCGTATGAGGAACAGGCTGAAGGACAGAGACAAAGTCAAGTCCCTCTTCCGTCGTTCCATGTGTAAGAAAGACTGTGGTCTGGCATCTACCTTCCTCTTGACTGTAGCCTTTTACTTTACTGTGCTTTTGTTTCACCATCTACTACATGGTATACTAGCGAAGTAACCCTAGTTTGAGTAGGATTCTTCATCGTCTGCATGGTTACAGTTAGTACCGTGTCCTCATACAGCCACACTACCTTAAAATATTTCAATATGATTTTACAGCTTTAAGCAGCTGCTCCTATCATTTTTCAGCAGGGTGATTATATTTGAAAAGAATCTGGGGTATTTTACTAATAGAGGTCAAAGAAATGCTGCATTGCAGGAGGACACTGGTGCTGCATGAGCTCTGTGCTGCCAGGACTCAGCTGTACTGTAGGGAAACACTGAAAAACCATAATTCTCAACTATTAAGTGGTCGAAAGAGAAAGCAATCCATTCCTGTTTTACCCCATAATACAAAAATACCTCCTATTCTCCACAACCAGCTTATGTGTCTGTCCCCTTCCTACATCCATTTCCCATTTCTTCCACTCCATATAGCCCTGAGCAGCTTGACATGCCCTTCAGCCTTGTTCGAAGAGCAATGGCGGACAGGCAGCTCAGAGTGCCTGAAAGGGTCAGAGGCTGATGTGGAGCAGAACAGGAAGAACGCATTGACCTCATCCTTTACCACATCTATCCTGTCCATCCTCCACCTCAGTCATCCCACCACTCCACCATCTGGCCACATCACCACCATTACAAGCACTGACACCACCAACACTGTTCCAGATGTTTCTGAGCTTTGGGTAACAGGTAGAAGCAGTCATGAGCCATTGTTCTGTTAGATGTCATCCTTAGTAGTTAGAGGGTAAAATAAAGTGTAGAGGAAAGACAGTTTTTTTTATTGTTTATTTTAGAAACCAGATGTGTCAATCATGTACAACCATTCAGTGATTTCTCATTTTATGCCCCACAGACAAGGATTCAAATGACAGCGCTTCGCCATCTGGATATGAGGACAATGATGAGCTGCAGAATCACGGTAAAGCCTTGTTGATACTCATTCAAAGGATTCAGCAAGCATACAGATGTAGTACCAGCTCAGGAATTAGAGTAAATCCATCAAATTGCAATCATGACCTTGTTTCATATTAATCTCTATGCTGAAGCAAACAGCTGTTGTAGAAAGACTTTGCTGCCCCCTGTTGGTCAGTAAAATACATAATTCTAACGTAGCTCTTCATTAAAAACTCATTATTTCTTTCCAGGGCTCAATGGCATCCAGGGTCGAGCTCAAAGTGAGAGCAGCGGCGAGTTTAGCATGAGCCAGGAAAATGAGCCATGGTCAAATGGCAGCAGCCCAGTGCAGCAGCCCCCATCACGCCGTTCCTCCTCCTCCTACCAATCACCCAGCGACACCTCCACCCCCCAACATGCACTGAAGCAGCAGAATGAAAAGGCTGCTACCATGCCTGTTACCAGGAGTCCGAATTCAGATATCCAGTTTACACCAAAACCGAAAGATCTTGGGCTTTCTCAGGACTTCTGGCTCACAAGGGGTACAAAAAGCACCCGCAGGGGGTCACGAGGGAAAATGACACGTCGCTTGTCAGATTCAGGGGACGTGGTCAAAATAAACCCAGGGCTCAATGGGATAAATTCAAAATCCAGCTCTAGCAAAGCTGAGAGCACCAGAGCCTCAGTATGTTCACCCATCACAGTGCTGTATGTTCAGGGTAAGTCATCCTCAATGTCTGGCTGCCTCAACTGCTTCTCCACCCCTGTAGGGAAACAGGGGCGACTGAAAGGGCCTAGATCTCCAACAAGTCTTCCCCGAGCCAGCAGTGTCATTTCCACAGCAGAGGGCTCATCCAGACGCTCTAGTGTAAACAGCGATTGCAGGGTGATGGTCAAGACCGACCCGCCTGCTGTCCAGGTTTCAAATGTGAGCAATAATCAGGAAGAAACGGCCAATCAGAAGCAACCAGAACAAAACCCCAGTAACAATGAGTCTGAGCCCGTTCCTCCAGTCAAACCTCCCAGAGACCCAACAGCTGCTGTTCCCATAGACCGTCCAAAGTCCCCTGTGCAGGAGTCACTTTTTGGTTCCTCATTTACTTTCAATTCTGTCTTCTCAAATACTATCTTCAGTGACTCTGTGGTCACAACCATGACTAGTCTGGATGCCCTTGGTAAGAACCAGGCCTTTGTATGTTTAAATCCATCCCTCGTACACAGCTGTCCACCGCTGGAGAGCAGGGAGTCACTTCTCGACACACCACAAACACTCCTCAACATGGAAAATGAGCAGATCCCAAATGCAGAACATGCAGCTGGGCTGGAGGAGAAGAACAAGGTGCTCACAATTGCATGAAAGCAGCTTTCGCATTAGTAAATATTCTGTTGTCTTGATGCAGGTAGCTGCAAAGCTATTTTCCATCACATCAAGTAAAGCACACAAATTCAGAAGCTATAATTTATTGTTACATTTTTTCCACTGACCACATTTTTTCCACTCACCACTCGAAAAAACACCTGATCTTAAAAGGTGTAAATAAAGGATTTTTTTCTATGCTGCATTACTTTTTTTTTTTTACAGCAAATTAGTACACCTGATTATAGATCCAGAGATTTACATAATATTGTTTCTGGTTGTTTTTTAATCAAATTCTGTGTAATATAACTAAATGAATATGAATAGATATCCTCATTAAAAATTGTGTAGTGACTCAAGCCTGTTTACTTTTACTTTACCAGACTGACAATCCTATCATTTATTTGTGTTTGCCAAAAAAAAGTGTTCATATCTGCTGTTTCTTTATATGTCCTGTCACTTGGAGAGAAGTTTAAATTATTATAATTTGACTGCTGTGTCTGTTAGATTTAAATTTGAACCTGGGATGAAAATTCGACATTCACGTAAAAGACATTGTTCAAATCTTGTAAAATAGGATGTGAACCTGACTGCTATTTTCCCATAAATTAAAAAATTATATATCTAAAAAATTGGTATTTGCGTTGTCATTCTTTTATAACAGTGCAAGAGAGCTTGTGCCTTCCCAGTGTTCTTATTGGATGTCTGGTGAGTCACGTGAGGCAATCCGGAAGTGGGCCATTTACAGCCGAAAAGCAAAACATTCGTGGGTGGTTGAGAGTTATTCAATCTGGGCTGAAGGTACTCAGGTCTGCTGGAGTGGTTTCGTGCATTGTACCGCATAACTCGACAGTTATACCGGGTATCTGGCACGATGCTGAGCGCCGCCGCTGCTGAGAGGAACAAGGAACCCATCCTGGCGGTGCTCCGGGAAAGCGTGAATACCGGGAGACCTCTGCAGGCTCTGGAGATCTCGTCTGGTACCGGGCAACATGTCACACACTTTGCTCAGGCCCTGCGAAATATAATCTGGCAGCCGTCAGAGTATGACCGCCAGTCTCTAGCCAGGTAAATACAGTGTGTGTGCGTGTGTGTGTGTACCACACAGTAATTACATCATCGGTATATTTTATAATCAGATTTAAATTCAAGTATTTACGAGTCTGTTATGCACAAGAAGAAATACATCGGTCATTTAATTCAGGTATTCCAGTAATTATTTTAATACAACTGATGGAGGACATACATACTGTGCTGGTTAAGACGTGCGCTTTGTCGGAGGCTGCATGCCTCAACAATAGAGTCTTTTGTTCCCATTCTCAGTATAGAAGCGTACAGAGCCCACTACCAGCTGCACAATTTGAAGCCTGCCATCCACCTGGATGCTTCTCTGCCTCATCAATACTGGCCAGGGATCCAGCCAGAGAGCCTGGATCTGGTGGTCAACATCAACATGATCCACATTTCCCCGATTGCTTGCACAGAGGTAGGGCTGCTGATTTCAAGGATGCTTACACTAAATGCACCAAGTGCTGTAACTAGACTTACCAAATCAGAAGAATCTAAAGAACTCAAAACTGGTCTACCAATTTTAAAAGCGTGCAAATTCCCCAGGGCCCACGGGAGCTGTGAGCCTCCAGGTTTAATGTGTCTCTATTTGTCTGTGGTGATTAAAGAAAATGCTAATTTGTTTCACACCACTTTAAACTGAAATGTTACAGACCTTATCAGCACCTGTGTTATTCCCTAATCATGAGGCCCAGTGTGGCAGAGGGGCCCAGAGGAAAATCAGTTCTGATGGCCTTTTTTTATTTTCGCTTTTATTGCGGTGCACATTTTTAAAGAAATGTTAAATAAATTAAAGCATCGCAAACTAAATACTAACAAGGGGCCCTCATTTTATTTTTGTTTGGGCCTTCTTAGTGGGTTAATCCAGTCCTAATCCTATGCTAACATAGCTGTAGTTTAAACCTCTAAAAAAGGGATAACCCAACACAAGGAGCAATGCATTTTATATGTTTTGCTTTATCACTTAAAGCAACTTAAATTACTTAAACAGAAGACACTGTGGCCACAAGTGGCAGTTACTACTTGTGAACTATGAATGATGTGACTCCAGTCATAAAAACAGAAAAAACACATTGGAGATGTCAAAAGTCACAAACTTTACTCAAAAAAGGCAGTTACACAGCTTTTTATGTAGCTTATCTCAGCTAACATCCATTCTAGTCTCTCTTGTTTATAAATTCAGGTTGTTACTATTTATTATTATCATATTGAATAGATTCAAAATCAGACCCTTTTGACTTGTAATGATAATATTTAAGAAATGTCCCTTTTTAAGTTTTGCCTCAGTGTATAAAAGAGACTGTAACCAAAAAATGGCGAGAATTGATGTCCCACTTAACCCCCACATCATGTGAAGTAATGCTGGTATGTTAAGACATCTCTGTTTTCTTTTAGGGTTTGTTTAGAGGAGCTGGAGCAGTGCTAAAGCCACAAGGACTTCTACTGACATATGGCGTGAGTGGAAAACTCTTTTCCTGTCATAAACATATCACATATTATTAAATCCAAACATAAATATTAGTGGTGTAAAGATAAACCGATTTGAATCGGTTATCGGTCTGTGACGTATGAGATCCGAGTGCATCGGTCGATG
>JAQMCX010000043.1:20996622-21053650 GCA_029814765.1 Acanthurus leucopareius | reverse complement strand
ACAAGAACCAACCTTCAATAAAAACACTAGCAGATGATTTTCCACCTCTGATTGTTCCAGTCCCACATATTACCATGGCTACAAAAAGTAGCTGATGAATATTGTTTTACATTCATAAATACATAGAATATACATAAAATATACAAAAGGTAATCAAAAAATAATAATACTCTCACCAATGTCCACTGAGTTTACAAATTCCTGTTAAGAAACAAGACACGATTGCAGCACTTCCCGAAGGCAAACTGCCATGACTGAGCAAACAATCTGCACATCTGAGTTTGTACAAGGTTTCCTTGTCAGCACCAAGCAATCTCTGAATTGCACAAAGAGTTAATAGATTTAGATTGATCACATTTGTGGCTTAAACCAGTTAAAGTGATAATAAACCAAGGATATTAAATTTAGAGGCAAACGTGGCCTGAGAGAGTCAACAGACATTCAAACCAAAGACTGACGGAGACAAAGAGAGAGTTAATTTGGACTGGAATATAAGGGCACCTCAGGAAGTCTTTAAAACAAGAGAACTTTGCTCACCTTTGCTGGAGAGGTTAACAGATTAAGCAGTGCTAGACTACACCATTCATTGAATAACACCTCTGAAGTCTAATGCTAGTCTGTCTGGGAAACTAGCCCTGCTCTTTTCATGACATTTAATTTCAGAATTATTTTTTTTTAAATGTAACTAATTTGTGTTTGGATTACCCAGAATGCATGAGGTTAAAAGGGGGAATTTTTCTATGGCAGATGTGGGACATAAGAGCCGCAAATAAGTAGTACATGAAAGCAGGTATTCCAAAATATTCAAGACAAAACAAGCATAAGAAGCTCCCCTGCAGGATCACTCACCAAACACAGACCCAAACAACTAGCACATACAGTATATTTACAACTTCAATTTCATCTTAAAAAACAAGAAATTATCCTTTTCCAAATAAAAGACAGCTCATGTCCCTCCACTCATTTGTAGTGTTAAAAGGAGAGTGATTATCCTCAGATCATATCTGTTGGTCCCAGGGAAATCTTGTTCTTCTTGATCACAGTGAGCATCTGTAGTAAAGAGTACAGATGAACAGACATCCACAAGATGGCACCAGCAAGCGCAAAGAGAACAGAGACCAAACCAACAGTCCAAGATGGTTCCAAAAGGTCAAGAAATTTGAAGCTGTATCTGTTTCTGGTTAAGAATTCTGCTAGCTTTCCATGCTCATCTGCGCCCTATGTGACCTCTTAGAGCAACGACTCTTTTAATTATGGCCCTGTGGAGGCGATCATTAGACTGCTTCTCCACTATGAGATCTTACAGTTCCCTTTAGAGGACGCAGATGAGTTCTTTGGAGGACTCTGTGGAGGCCTGAAGGACTTTGAGCGTTTGAGACTATTGGCTTTGCTTCCACCGCTGCTTCCACCTGAGGCTGTGCTGTTGGCCACTGAGTAGGAGCGTCCGTGCATCATGACTGCATTCATGCCGTTGGCCATGGAGAAAGACTTGAGGTGGGACTTGATGGCCACAGGAAGGGGCAGTTTGTCAATAAGGTGAACTGGTGTGCAGGAGACGATTGAACGACAGCACAGATCTTGGAGGCTGAAGACTGTGGTGTAAGAAAAGGGAATACAGATGTTACAACTGATACAGATATCAGATACAGATATATCACAACTTGCTGTTCAACACATCTTTATTACTGTGTTCTTTGACTGTACTATTTGAGAATCACAAAAAAGTGGAGACTAAGATGATGCCCTCTGATAGATAAGAGACTTTCACAAATATTAAGGTCAATACTGTAACATTAAACATATTTACCCACATGACTTTAGAAGTTTTGTTTAACAAAAGATGTGTATTACACTGATGCTTTTATGACTCTTTTGTCATTTTTGGCCGGTCGCACCAGCACCATGACAGCGTGAACAGAAGCTTATCAAAATCTGAGTAGTGACTAGCTTGACCAGGTCTCTAAAAATGATGGCTAACTCTGCCACAGGGAGCTGAACTGAACATGCCACAGCATGAAGTGAGTCTGACCTTTAAGCAAGCAGCAAAAGTGCACCACTGTACAGGAGAGTGTGGATTAATAGCACAAGACACATTTATGAAATGGAATGTGGCACAATAATCACTGTATCTTGATTATCTCGTTTATAGTAGTCACAATCCAGAATCATAATAGAACACCAAATTATTATTCATATTATTTATAATTATTATTATAACCCAGCCTTAACATTTAAAACATTTTTCAGATAGCTTGATTTTAGCATCTTGATCATGGTAATTCAACTATATCACAAATTTATTTTTGCTGTGCTCGAGCTTATACATTTGCATGCCTTTTTATTAGTAACAAAAAACAAACACACAAAGAACACCAAAAGAAACCCCACATACCTTAAAGACCAAAGCTATTTAAACAGTGTCAGAGGCTGCATCTTGACAGTTGAAATTCCTTTTCAGACTGACAGAACGAGTAAAGACTGGATTCTTAGCGCCACCTCACTAAAACTGTCCTTGTGAAGAACCTTACAATCATACCTTAACAATAGATATACATTTTTCACTTAAGCGCAATGTGTCACTCCCGAATACAATGTCCAGAATACTCTGGATAAACCAAAAACCTTTCATTAAAGAGCTTTCACTGGAACTACTTTCTACCAAAGAAATAGTATCAAAACATCAATGAGAGTAATTTAATGCAAGGACTGTGGATTACCCAGAGTAACGAGTACAATGTATAATGGGAATATGAAATGTTTAGTTTTTTTCCAAATGTAATAAAAAATCTGCTAATGAGTACAAACTTAATTTATAACTGTCACACTGGACTTGCAGGATAATTTCAGTGGTCAAAATCTCAAAATAAATCTAAAACTTTATAACAACGTTATTGTCATCTCTAAGAACTAAACCTCTTTCTACAATAGAAAAAAAGCATGAATGTCAAACTTAAAACAAAATAACAGATCTGCAAAACAATGAGCCATCTCACCTCTGTTGGGCCTCCAGAATTTCTCCATCCCGTGTCTCATGAGCACAATGCGTGAGAGTTCTGTGAAGGATTCTATGACGTTGAAGTTGCACAGCGGACTGACCTCAAAGAAAGTCATGCTGTTCTTTTCTGCATAAGCCCTTGCCTGCTCTGTTGGCACCTGTCGCTTGAAAGCCAGATGAAGCCGGTTGCCCACCAGAATCCTAGGTACACCTGGAGCATGCTGATGGAGACAACCAAAACTGTTGCTTTATTTAGGTAAAATGACAAATTCCTTTGTTAATCTTAAACACAATTTCTTAAAGCTTTTCTATATCTTTCATTCTAGGTTGCACTAATAATTAGACATTGTTTTTTTCTCAGGTAAGGAGAGGTATGGATGCAGGGTAAACCTCCTTCTTATGCATTACCTGTATGTTTTGTTACCACATATATGGATTCAATGGGATTACCTCGTCAATTTCCCGGATCCAGCGATCAATGCCATCAAAGGACCAGCCATTAGTAATATCATACACAAGCAGAATGCCCTGTGAAAGAAAGCAAAACATATGACATATATACAGAGTTATACAATGGGGAGGAAAAAAAATTGCTCTACAAGTCCTCACCTGTGCCCCACGAGAGTAAGACCTGAAGATGGTGCAGAATCTGCCCTGCCCTGATGTGTCCCTGTTGAAGAAAAACACACAAGTATGCTAAGGGTTTGTTTATAATAAGAGCCACTACAAACCTGATAATTCTGTTTTGCCAAAAAAACTTACCATAACTCCAATTTAACTCTTCTGCCATCCAATAAAATTGTAGTAGTCTTGTAGTCAATCCCTGATATCACAAATGAGTTAATGAATGTTGGTTATTCAAGGCGTTTGAACAACTTCTAAACAATTGAACTTGAGCAAAGGTAACGTTAACCTTGTTTACTCACCACTACTGTAGGCATACGGAGACTCGACTGATCCGTCTTGCAAACTGTCCAAGATCTCTCCCTTTCCCACATCGCTGTCTCCCACCAAAAGAAATTTCAGGAGATAATCGTAACTCTTGACAGGACTACTCTGGGTCCCCATCATCCCACGCATTGGATACGGTTTACAGAGAGCTTTCCAAGCTCGCTAACAGTCCACTGTTCGGAGCAAGGGACAGACTAAATGATCCCCAACAGTGCTAGCCGAAGACAGGCGACGGCGCTAACGTCAACCAAACAGCTAGCTGATGCTCGACCGACGCTCTACCCACGAATAATTCTGTCCTCTGTAACGTATAATACATTAAAAAATATCCTGATCCGAGAAAAATATGCCACACAAACCTGCCAGTGTACGTTAATAGCACTGGAAGCTAACTCCAAATATCGTCGATATGACGTTTATGTTCTCATTTACAATCAAAACAACCTTAACTGGCTGTTAGCCGACTTGTTAGCTCGCTAGCTAACATAAAAGATAATAACGCATTCTAGCTTAGACGGAACATAAACGATGGAAATCGAGGATTTAGCCCTGCAATACGGCAACCCATCTAACCAAATAAGACGATTTTACATTATTTATAAAGAGAGGAGCAAACGAGGGATATTTAGCTTCCGTGCATAACGTCTAGTTGACTGTGCTGGAACTTCCTGGGTTTGACATCATTGATCACGTAATATCCGGGTATAATTTAAAAAAATAGAAGGAACACATTTAAAAAAAAAAAAAAAAATTATATATTTATTTATTTTATAATTTAATATCTATCATTTATTTTTTGCTAGATTTAAAGTTATCAGCCCAATCGTACCAAATAAACGGTCGCATCCTTAACTGTCCCAAAGAAGTTGTTATAACCATCTTTTGAGTATTTGGTTTAGCATTTTGATTTTGGAAATTACTTAGAGAGTAGCTTTTAAGTAGCTTACATCGCCTACAATTTATATTAATATAAAGAAGCCTACTTCATTTTTTAAAAAATGATACAGATTTCATTGTTATACAACTGAACTGGAATGGATAAGGAATATCACCTTAAGGCAAACTTTACAAACCCACATTGGTGTTTGACAAATGCAGAGCCTGTTTAGACTGATTATTGTTGGTCACCTCTCATTGGTTGTTCTTGATTGGCATTTCCAGCAGCTGTGGTAATTGTTGCTTGATTGCAGAATAAAAAAGCCAGGTGAAGCACCACCATCATATTCAGCCTATTTAGGTGAGAGGTCAGCTTCAGCAAGAGGCAGCTGCTGAAGGGAAAATGGAGCTGATGAATGCTGGGCTTTTATTATCTCTATTTTGTTCTGCCTTAAGTTATCAGTTTAGAAGTGTAGGTGGTTATGGCCTGTTTGTGCAAGATCCTGAATTAGAGTGGGAGAGAATGGAGACAGTGATAGGGGAAAAAATTACACGAACCCGTTCACCCAAACCCAAATTCTGGAGGAGTGCCTCAAGTAGTGGAACGCCTTCACCACCTGAAGCAAAGAAAGTTCGTAATTATGTGGCTGTCTCATCTGCCAAAGATCAGAAAGAAGCTTTCAAGCCAGAAAAAGGTGCAAGACCTCTCCCTAACTCAGTCAAGGAAAATTTACTCGGAGGTTTTGTCACTGATAGTGGAACTGCAAGGACAGCAACCAGACCAAGGATGATTGAGATGCTGTGTCATGTTGACAGAATGTATGTAAGGATCAGAAGAGAGATCTTTAAGAGTAGGGATGCATACAAATATTTGAAACTAGGAAAATGTCCTGTTAACCAAGGTACCAAAGAACACTACTACTTGCTCTACCTTCTGACAAATGACTGTGGATTCAAGATAGAGGTAACTAAAGGTGTTTTTATTTGCCCTTAATCTCAATTGAAAGAATTTTGTGCTATTTATGACAAACAACCAACATGAAGGTTTATGTTTCAGAGTAATATAGATGAACGGAACTTTCGCAATGTGCTCCACTACAAAGTGGCTGGCCCAGTTACAAGAGAAATGCCATTTGATATTCCTCTAAAGTGTAGATTTCCCAGGTAAGATTTCTTTGAGGTTTTTTTTTTTTTTTTTTTTAAGATCTGGATGATAACTTATTTCATGTAGCTAACAGCACTTAATGTTAAATCTTTGAGACACTTGGCACACTGTTTAGTCTAAAGGGATATCAGTGATGGCTGTCTTTTCCAAATTTGTATTAACATGAGTCGTTAAACTGTTACAGGTTTTTTCATTCTTTTAAAGTTGGCTTCTATCCAAGACTTCAGGGAGGCACAGTTTACAAAGCCCTGCAACCAAAAAGTAGTTTTACCCTCACTCCTCAAGATGGTAAGATCTTATTTCAAATGTGACTTGATTACTGTTTACATGTGCTAGCATCCTTAGTCAAAAGCTCTGCATGTCATCATTACAAAGCCTTTTCCACAAATTTCCTCTGGTGCTGAAATTAAGTGCTCCGATGAATGGCAGGAGAAGGTATTTTTACAATTTTAGTCACAACCTGGAAATTCTCATTAAATCTTGGCAAGACATTTGCTGCTTTCTAGATTGCTTTGGACAGAAGTAAGGAGACATACAGTGTCATTTAAATCAGCTATGTAACATGTAAAATGCCTACTTAAAATGTGAACAAAGTAGAAAACTACTGAAGTTGTATAATTGGTTCATTAGGTCTTAAACAAAGTAAGTTGGGAATTCTAACTGAGGGTGCTGTGTATCAGTGGAAAACAATGAAAACTGACAATATGAAACAAGGACTAGTATTGGACTTGTGTTTAGCCTCATGTGGGCTAAACAATTTTAATTTACAGTGCATTGAGACATTACATAAAAAATTTATTATGATATAAAAAATATAAAAATTGTTTTATTTTTTTACTGTCCCATTACAAGCTTGACTGTCATACGCACCTTTCATTATACTTTATGAAAGCATACAATACTGCATTTACTAAAAGTGAACTGATGCTCAGACAGGAACAAATATTTCACCACAATTTATTTTTTGCACTGGCTTCAGTGACCCAGTAGCTTTACTGTTGCAGTGCACTTTAAGTTGTAAAAAATTAAAACTGTTCAGTGACTGAGTCCTCACGTTTTGCACAGCATCAGGAAATGAACTCACAGGATCCAAAACATACACCTTGGGCCAGCCCATGTACTTTGAGGCCAAGCAGCCAGAAGCAACTACAAAAGCTGGAGATCAGAGGATTTATGTCAACAAGTGCTTCATGACTGCCTCACAAGACTACAATTCAAATCCTAAATATACAGTCATTGACAACCAAGGGTAAAATTTTAAATTGCTTTCAGGATAAGTTGAACATATCCCTTGGTTGGCTGGAAGCAAATGTGCATATTCTGTCTAATTGCAGCTGTATGATTGATGGCAAACTGACAGGCCAGTCAAAGTTTCGTACGGGCTCATCAAAGATGGTCCAGAAATTCACTGTGGGCTCCCTGATTTTCAAGGATATGGTTTCCACTTCGTCATCTTCACAGGTACTGTTGAGTAAGCAATGCAGACCTGTGCTCTAATAGAATATACTACGTGAACACTAAAACACTGTTTTTCAGCAACTCTACATGCACTGTGAGATCTCTATGGGCCAACTTAATCCAACTGAGAGTTCAAAGGCTTGCAATTATGATCAAACCACCAAAAAGTAAGTTTACTCTGGCTAAAACACTACAGGAAGAGGGAGTTATCTTTATAGGAATAAATGTTGTGCTTGATCGCTAAGGGGGATTGCCCCCACTGTTCTTGTATTGCTTTTGTCTATAACAACTCAAGATGTGGCAACCTTTTTATCTGGTTTAGATGGAAGGAGCTGTATGGTGACGACTCTGTATGCACCTGCTGTGAATCCACCTGCTCATCGGCTCAGCCTAAGGGTAGGTTTCTTTTCTTTTTAACAAGGAAAGAGGACCTCAACACCTATCCAGTCATTTCAAGAAGCAGTTTAACAAAGCTGTAACTTGCATCCAATGTTGCTTTAAATCCCTTTGCATGCTAATCACTTAATCAGGCAATCTTGCAGAACCTTGGAGATAAAATGACTTCCTACTCTAAAGATATTCTTTGCAAATCAAGGATTGTAACTTGTTTTTCAACAGCTTCAAGGAGTATGATTTCCAGCCACTCTTGGACAGTTGACATGAGCAGCAAGGATGGATATGCAGAAGTTGAACCTCGAATGAAGTACTTTGACGCCGACACATTCAACCTGGAAGACCCTGATATGGCAGAGCATCGGGATTTCCTAAACTGGGAGTATGATTACTGAGTCATATGGAAACGATAGAATTTTAAATAAATCAGTTGCTTTCTTGTACTTGATGTTGACTCTATTGCACAACATGCCATAACTCATTTATTTCAGCAAAGAGTAAATTAAACACTTTTTTTTTTTCTCCCCCAAATCAGTTATTGGGACTAATACAATGTTCAGCATAGTCGCATATAAGCATGTGTGCATTTCTAAGCATTTCCTGGAAATGCATTACAGTGTTTCTGTAGATACACTTGTGTACCACAAGGGGATGGAAGAGATTCACTGTATTGGCATGAGTCAATTCAGCTGGGAGCTCAATAACATTCTGAATCAAAGTGTTCCCGATAAGAACATGCTGCAGCAGTTTTTTCTCAAGGCTTTTTTCCATGAAGTCCAGAAGGTCTCGTAGCCTGCAAGCCACATAGTTTGGTTTCCACTGTGATTGGTTTTTGGCCAACAGCAGATGCATTAGGGCGGTTTTGAAATGAAAATCCCTCAGAGCAGTACTTCCTGACAGCAATGCTTGTTTCTTGTGGAGGAAGAGTGCAATTTCAAGTGTTTGACTGTGGCATGAGTTTTCAGGTAGGCGTTCAGCGAGACCCTCTAAAAGGAGATCTTCATATTGGGTCAGAGAGAGCGTCCAAAAGGTATCCAACTTGCTTGGAGAGCAAGGAGTAATGAAGAAATGAGTATCGGTGTTAAACATAACCACAGGATTCATCCTAAAGTGAATCTTCCTTCCTGTCCTGAATCGAACTACAAGAGCACCTGGGGCATCAATGTAGGGAATGTTGAGCTCAAATTCATACTTATGTGAGATCTGTGCCCACGCTGCTTTGACAGTGCTCAGAAACCATCTAGTTACCTGCAGTTTTGACAGGAACGGGGAATTCTTCATGCAAAGACGCGCATCATAAACATCAGTAATTTTCATCTCTACTTTCTCAGTCTCACAATGCAGCAGACAAACCATATCATCTGCATCGGGGGACTGACAGGGGCAGCCATTTTGAAGTTTCTCATTTTTCATCAGTTTAATTTGACCACAGACTTGCATATCTGCCAGCAGGTCACTTGCCTGGTTGCTCAAGAGCACACACTGAAAATAATATGGATCAAGTGGGCTTAAGGGGACAATAATATCACAAACATCCATCATCTGAAAGCCTTCAATCCCTACACTGCCATTTTTATCACAGACAGTCCTCATGGCATCCAACAGATCACTTGCAAACCCCTCCAAGAAATCCTCCTTCCACTTCCTATCAGATGAGACTTGAATACATTTTGAGTGAAACTGCTGCAAAATGTCGCTGTCTGGAAGCAGCACTTCAGCAGCAGTGCACGTCCCTGGGAAGGGCCTGGTTTCTTCTTGTTTCATTTGGGAAGTTCTTCTTAGGTATTTCCTGAACAAGCGGACCATGGAAATGATGGAGAATGTGTTCCATATGTACCAGAGGTAATCCCTCTCCCAGTCAGCAATGGTCATCTCTGTGGCTTCATTTTCTGATGTCTTGGTGTGAAGTTGTGACGGAGGTGATTTTTGATCTGTAGAGCTTAACACTTCCTTCTCTTCCCGCTTTTCTTTTGTGGTCTGTGGTCTACTTGGATCTCTAAGAGAGCCATCAGTCTGGATGTCACTTCTCTCTTTCTCATGGGCTTTTTGTGAAGTCCTTGAAACAGTCTCAGGTCCACTCTTAGAGTTCTGTGGCTGACTTCGATCCAAATTTGTTACCAAACATCCACCTTCTGGTAATTTGTGATCAGCCTTGTTTTTCTCTGAATCTTGTTTGGTGATAGTCACTTCATCCAAGACTGACATTTTATCTTTTTCAGAAACATGTTGATTGGACTGATTTTGTTCCTTTTGAAGGTGTTTAACATCATACTGAGACCCTCTTTTGTCAGTGTGTGTCATTTCCACACTAACAGGTACCATTTTGTGGTTCAGTTCATCTCCCTCTCTCAGCAGCCTCTCTTCATGGTTTTGCATGTTAACTGTGCTGATATCATCCCATTCTTGAACCCCAGGGTCATCTCTTGGACACACAAGAAGACTGAGAGCCACCACAAACACCCGCAGCAGAATATCTTGCATCCTTAATACTGTCTGTGAAGTCAAACAGCACAAATAATTCAAATAATTTTTAATGATTTTAAAAGTGCTTTGGAATTATTCAAAATAAATAATAAAAAATGATTAAAATTATGTGCAAACATGCACAGTGATATATGTTTCCCCTTGCAATTTAAAAGAAATATAAAAGAAGCCACTTCCTAAATGGCCTGCATGCATCCTCTTTGTTTAATTTTCTGATAACACTGTATAGTAAATGCCATTTATTAATGCACACAACTTTACAAAGAGAAGAGAAACAAATACGCACCTAAAGAGGGGATCAGATATCAATATTGTGATGTTATTGTATTATGTGAAAAGGTAAAAAAGGAGGAAGCAAGGAACTAACCTTGTACTGCCACAGGCTCAGTGATCTCTTCCTATTTTAGATAAAGTTGTAGGTTGTGTTTCGTGACTTATTTCCTGCACACTCTGCTCATGTGCTAGGCAGTGACAATTTCCTGTGCAATACACAGTAGAAAAATGACAGTATATACTTCCTGTAAGTTCAACTGCATCTTCAGAAAAGTCTGTAATGAACCATTTGCTCCGAGTCACTGAACGAATCATGCAATTGAAAGGAATTTATCATGTTATGTAATGAAGAAAAAAATACCAAACCACATTTTGTTGTTAAAACTATAGGTAAAAAAAAAAAAGATAGTTGAGTAAAGTCCTGCCTTTTATCCTTTTATGGGCTTCTAACTGGTTTTTCGAGCTCTTCCTCATTCAGTGGGTGCAGCTGAGTTCAAAGGATGAGGTGTAATAAAGTAAAAGCAAATTCCTTGGAGATTCAATTACAATCATTTTTGCATGTGCTAAGCTATTCCCTTTGATTTATTTTGCTCTGATAAAACAATTGTAAACAGATTCAAAATTCATCTCTTGAACAACAACCAAATTTTCCAGCCAAAGCCACAGATATTTGAATGGTTTCAGACAATGTTTGCATGTCTGGATCATTACGACTACAGCCGAACAACACTTCATCCCCGAGCTCCAGGTTACTGAAGTCAACAGTATCACACACTACATACATACAACTAAGAAAAAAAATTTGTGTACGAGCTGTAAGAAGACTGGGGGTATTTTTAAAGCACTTCAATGGGTTTACTTTTAAGAAAGAGCATGTTGAATGAGAATCTTTGGTAACATCACAGTAAACAGCAGTGGAGGGAGGGGCATGATGACAGATGATGTGGTTGGGTTTGAACATCACCACAAAGAGTCCTAGGAACACCTGTCAGCCGGTCAGAGCCACAATGTCTGATATCTACACAAAGAACTGCAATTTATTTATTATGGAAATTGTCTGTAAATGAGTTTTTCCCTTTTCATTCATCAACTTTTAAGAAGATAGGTAAGTGTTTATATGTGTGTGTGTGTGTGTGTGTGTGTGTAGGTGTAATGTTACTTTGTAATCAATATCCATGGGTGCCTGACATTGAATTATTGTTATTATAAAACTAGTTTATTCCTGCATGAAAGCTGCTTCAGCACAAGAGTTACAGTTCATTTTGAGCATGTGATTCTAGTAGTACTTTATAATAAGGCACCCTTCATAAAGTGTTTATCAGTGGTTCATAAATAATTTCTTAATGCTTAATAGATCTCCAATAAGCCACTCATAAAAATGTCTTTTATTTTTGCCAGGTCTTCACTTCTGGGAAACATCTTCAGAGCATCTTGACAAAGATTTATTGACTACCCATTACTAACAGAACTGAACTGTTGTGAGCACTATTTATTAATAAGATATTAACATTTATAACAGATAACCTACTTTCTTTAGCAAAAGCTTAATAGAAAGAAAGAAACTCCTGGCAACTTTGTAAAAAAGCATTTGTATCATTTTTCATCAACCAGAGATGTTTCATTTTCCTTGCAGGGGCTACATATGTAATTTTTTTTCTGAAGTTAATTATGTGCAACATAATGAAAATCCACATGCTGCGGTGTCTTTTCTTAAATTTTGTTGTCACTGAATGAGTCATTCGTTCTTTTTCAACAGATTTAATTCCATTTCAACCGAAGATCCTCTACATCTGCCCGAGATGGATAAGTTTCGCATGATGTTCCAGTTCCTCCAGTCCAACCAGGAGTCTTTTATGAATGGGATTTGTGGTATCATGGCACTAGCCAGCGCACAGATGTACTCTGCCTTTGAGTTTAACTGCCCCTGTATGCCAGAATACAACTACACCTATGGGATCGGACTGCTTATCATTCCACCTTTATGGTTCTTTATGTTAGGTTTTGTATTGAACAACAATGTGTCAGTGCTGGCAGAGGAGTGGCAAAGACCCACAGGGAGACGGAGGAAGGACTCATCAATCCTTCGATACATGTTCTGTTCAATCACACAGAGATCCCTGATAGCACCTGCGGTGTGGGTGTCTGTCACTCTCATGGATGGGAAGAGTTTCATCTGTGCCTTCAGCATCAACTTGGATATTGAGAAGTTTGGGAACGACAGTCTTGTGAAGGGGATGTCAGAGACAGAGAAGATAAAACTGCTGGCAAGAATTCCATGTAAAGACCTGTTTGAGCATCAAGAGCTGAGGGTGGCAGCATCACGATACATCAAATGTATATCACAGGTAGCTGGCTGATTTTTTCTCCACACTATTGTGAATTGTTTTCAACTGAGTGATCAATAGCTGACATCCTTCTGACGGAGACAGACATGATCAAACATGAGACAACTTCAAGGACCAAACTTTAGGAGGGACAGGAGGGACTCTCATCAAAATGTTAAAAAAAACAATCTGAGTAGCAGTGGTTACCGCTGTTAATTATTTTAACAGGGACTCAGCAAGGAGGGCTAGCTAACCATAACTAGGCTGTTTTTCTTAACAGTAACAAAAACGCATAGTGTAGGCAAGTTCTCATCAGGGTGGTAGCTATCATGCCCTTTTCAAAAAGACATTTTGACATGTCATAGTGGGGAGGTGGGAAAAATATTAAAATGAATGATTTAACTCAACAATCCAGCTTTGCACTGTCATGGCTCGCTGTGACACTTAAACAGAAAAGAGCCTGGTAACAGTGTTTTCCTTGCTATGAAAAGTCATAATGACATTAAAAGGCCTGTTGAAGATATTTGTCACAGCCTCCACTGTGGAAATCTGTAATACAACCACTGGATTTCGTATTAATATAATGGAAATATTGTTTCACTCATTTGCTTCGTTTTTAGTATCTGGCAAGTCTTTATAATCGCATTTGTAATGTAACGATAAACATTTTTATTTTCCATAGATCGAATACAAAGTGAGTGTGACTAAAAGTTGAGCTTTAAGACAGCAGTTTTTCAACCTCACTACAAGATATGATGACTAAGCAAATTCCATTGTCTTACTTTATTCCTCCAAAATTATAATTAGCTTAAATCTCCCCACCCGACTTTGCACTTCCAGCTCAGTAAAGCTTTCCCGTTGGCTTATTAGGGGGATAGATAAGACTCTAAATTTATTATTCATGGAACTTGTACCAATTTCAATCCATCCAAATCACCCACACTGTCATTTAGCTCTTTGATCAGCCGAAGGGCAATTAGACAGGCTTAAAAGTAATGCCTCAAAAGAGTCTATTGATATACGGATTCTGCTAATGAGCTATGAAACTGTCAGGAAGCTACTAAACATGCTTCTTCAATCAACATTTGAACTGTTTTACTTCTGCTATCCTCCATATCTGCAGTAAGAATATCAACGTTGTACAAAACACAGTTGTTAGCGCTGGTCAGACAGGTTTAAGTGTCAATATTAGACAGATTTTTTACCAAAGTCAACCAATTTCTTTGTCATGTTGATTGTGTTTATGTAATGTTGCATTATGATAAGTATTAACGGGGGGAGCTATGTGATTAATGTCTGTATTCTACAGGCATGTGGCTGGATGTTTTTGCTTATGATGACCTTCACGGCCTTCCTGATCCGAGCTATCCGACCGTGTTTTACTCAAGCTGCCTTCCTTAAAACCAAATACTGGTCTCATTACATTGACATTGAGCGCAAGATGTTTGATGAGACCTGTAAGGAGCATGCCAAGAGTTTTGCCAAGGTTTGCATCCATCAGTACTTTGAGAACATCAGTGGGGAGATGCACAGCATCCACTGCCATCGCTCCGGCAAGGACGAAAGTGATGATGAGAATGAAGATAAAAAGAAAAGTGATGAAGAAAAGCTTCTGGGTATCAGGGCCCAGGATGATATGAATAAAGTTTTATGGAACTGGCACACCTGCAAGCCAGCTCTTGCGCTAAGAAAGGACCAAAAAGATGGTGAAAACAATGGCAGAATGAATGGAGATGCCAATGGACACACCCACAATGAGGAGAGAAAACAATGGGCTGTGTATTACAGTAAAGTCTGAAGAGCTGGATGGAATGGATGGAAAAAAGAATTGGATGCGATGACTCTTCTGTAACATCCAAACAATTGTATTGTTTCTTCTTGTATGGTTTCTGTAAACAGAAACAATTTTAAATTCATTGTTAAAAGTAGAAATATAATATTTGATAAAGTATAATGTGATTTTTACTTTAATGCAAAGAACACACAAATTAACATAAACTAGATTCATTGTAACATATAATTTGTTCAACTGATGAGCATAATACACACAAAAAAATGGTTAAAAATTGTTATTGTTAATGTATTTCTGTTTCACACACAGTTCAGTTTAGTTCAGTTCAGTTCAGTTTCCCAATTCCTGGTATTTTAATAGTTGCCACAGCTATGTTTTATTTACAAGTCACCTATTATTAAAAAACCCACTGTCACTGCTCTCTTGGGGCAAAAATCCCAGGTCCATAAATCCTTGGCTACAGAAGCACCTGCATCAGTCAGATAGTAAAGTTTTATTACAGCAGCCTGAAGAGTCTCATTGATAACAGCACCTATGATGATGTTCACCTGTAATGTTTGTCTTGTCCTCAACTGGGTCCAAGGCAAAAACAATGTGTCAACAAGGGTCATATGAGTGAAGGAAAAAGCTACACACACTTCTCGTTTAAAAAAAAGACTATAATTGTTAAGATAAAGTGAAAGAAAGGAGAAACACATCTTTATTTTTTCTAAAAAATGCTCACAAGTTTTGCTTATTCAGCCCTTAGTAGTCTAGTTATGACTAGTAGCTTACAGTGGCTAATGTTAGCTGATGTTAGCAAATGGGTCTGATACTACTATAATCCTGAGGGCTCCTGTTCAGCAAAGTTACACAGAGTCATTTTAATGCCTCATTAAAGCCTGGACTCTAGACAAACTCAACTGGCCCATGTAACAAGAGTTTATCAATCTTTTCGTTAGTCCATTCAAAAAATTACAACTTTTCCAGTAAAACACTTGTATAATGATGTTTCTTTAATGCTTTGCAAAAACGTTACTGGCCTTGAAACCTTTTTACAATAAGATAACCCTACAATTTTACTGTATTTTAAATCAGGCAACTCGTGATTTATGCAAAAAACTAAGGGTTGTGACAGCCCAAACTATTTACATTCACTAAGAAAACAAGGTCAACATTTGCATCTCTCACACTCCCTTCTTTTCTTGTTAAGTTCCTACTCTCCACCTGGTAAAACCCTGCTCACTTTTTATATAAGGTAGAAGGAGATGAGTTCATGTTACGTTCACGTGCACTTCAACTTTTTAGGTGATTAAATAAAAATTGTAAATTGAATAACTTTTCAAGTATTTCTGTTTTATATTAGAAAAAAAATTGTGAGTCTGTTCTGTCTAAGAAAATGGACATCGGCCTTTGTGCAGTCATTTGCAGATTTAAAGCTGTTTGACATCCCCCCTGTTCACTTAATCAGACATGCTTCAAACTACAGCCTCATTCCCAAGGTAAAGAAGGAGCTCAGTAGTCGCCTTTTTGACAGAGATGGTGTCGCTCCTGTAAACTTTTTCAGGAGGGCAATGATGCTGACTTCTACAAAGAGAAGAACATCTGGCTCCAAGACTGCTGGTTTGAAAAAATGAGCTGGGTTTTCAAAAACTGACCCCTTTTACCTCATGAACTAATCAATCATCCCTTGTACTATATCATCGGGAAGCTGTTGATGTAATGGTGTCGTCTTTATAATCCACATAAAAAGCATAATACTATCAAATGCTCTTCACCCACCTACAATGACAACAAGCCTGTAACTGAAATCATGTTTGTTTCTGAAATCTGTAAACACACAATGCTTTCAGTGTATTAAGGGGAGTATTTATACTCCTGCATCTGTGCTGTCAATCCAGCTGTTTGTCAGTATTCAGAAGTAATGTCATCACTAGAGCAGGTGGGGAGGGTGAATGAAAATGGCATGGGTCCCACTGAAGCCTCTCCCTTCCTCCCTCTCTCCTTCCTGCCCTCCTCCCTTGAGGATTTATGGAGCAGCACTCCCCTTGACCATCTCATCTCACCCAGTAGCCCAGCAGCTGTCCTCTCCCTTAGCAAATTGGCAGCCAGGGCTGCTGGTGTGGGGGTGGACTGGACGTCTTTGTCCAGGATGTGATTTTCCTCTCTGTCTGTCTTCCTCTGTTTCCCTTGATATCAATTTCCTTCATTTCTCCTTATTCTGTTTTCTTAAAAGAGAGATATGATGTTTATATAAAGATCAAAAACCAAACATGAAAAAGAATCTACTGCAGCTCTAAAAATATAATTTGTGTATGTGCGAAGGAAGGAAATGGTGACTGAGGTTGCGTCATCTCTTCTTTTGCTGACCTCAACTTCACACAAATGGCTTTGTTTTGGTTGTCAGGACATCAGCCATGCGCCTGTTAACTGACCGAGCCCTCCCTTGACTTTGCTGCAAATGTCTCTCTTGTCTGCCTCTCACATATACATGCACAGGGGTGTGCACACACAGACACATACACATCAGCATGCTTGCAGGCGTCCCATTTGTCAGTGTCTGGCTCATTCTGCCTTCCTTCTGCCTCCAGATTGGAGGACAGAGGTAGCGAGGGAGGGCCGAGAGAGAAGAGAGTTGCGAGGCAAAACGGCTGGTCACATGATGAGGAGCGATCTGTTTACAAACCCAAGGCAGAACAGAGCAAGAACAAGGGGAGGAAGGGAAAGGCGAGTTGCAGGCTCTCTCGGAACACCATTACGGATTGGAAGAGGAAGAGGGGAGGCCTGCCATGGAAAAGCCAGCTGGAGGTGGGAGAGACTAAATGCGACACACGCTGACACACTCGTGTACACACACAGCCTTTGTCTCTGATTTTTTTTTCTCAATTGAAGGAGCAGATGGTTAGAGGGAGAGTAGGATCCCCCCCTCCCTACACACACACACATACACATGCACTGACTGACACACAAACACACACTCACCAGCAAAATACCAAACCCAGCTAAGGGACTTTTGTTGACTGCATGGAACTGTCTTCACTTTGTCTGGCCTTAAGAGGGAAGCACATCTCTGCCTTCTGTACTGACAAGGAATACCCACTGCAAGATCAGAGGACTGGAGGAGGAGACAACAGAGAAGAGCAGAGGGGGATGAGACTTGTGAAAATCCACTGTTAAAAAAGCAGCTTTGGGAGGAAGACAAAGCATGGACTAATGCCAGATAATTACCTCCACTGGACGAGGACTGTCATTTTGAACGGTGGCTGTCATTGAATTAGCTGAGGGGACGATACTGCAGATATAAAGTAAAGTCAGAGAGGCCTTCCTCTGCTGGAAATGTAAGTATTTACTGTTGCCAAGCTCCTTGTGTTGTTTATGACATTGTGACCTAGTAAGATTTAGCTTTTCACAGTAACAACTCCTGAATAACACATGGTTCGAGTCATCTGATAAACAATCATGTCTCCTCAACAAGATTTCTTTGTCTCTCCTTCTCTCTCCTGTGATGACATCATTCTCACTGGGATCCAGGAGCACATGAAGTCTTCTGTCCCAACCCAAACCCCAGTCTCAAATCTCCAAATCTTTACACGGAGTGGTTAATCCAGATCTGGGAATGTTGGGCAGTACAGACTGCTGAGCCAACAAAACTGCACCTCCCAAGAATTTGTGGAATCACAACAAATCTGAATATCTTGATGATAGTTTTTGGAGAACCCAGCACAAGACAACAAGACAGCAACCAAGCTCAGGGTGCCTGAATTCAGGATCCAAACATATCCAGTGTCCGGATCTCCGGCCAACAAGCTTGGCCGCTCTCCAGCCTTCTCCTGACAGGGCCTGAATACACTGCTGCTGCCCTGGGAGTCAAATTTCATGCAACCATTCCAATGGTGTAACGGTAAGTGAGTGGATTTCTCTGCCCACTGCTAAATACACAAGAGGTGGTAGCACGTGCACTTGTATCTCATAAATCAGCTACTGAGTTGCTGGCTGCAAGCTTATGGGATCCAAGTAATGGATTTATCTGTGAAACGGTGAATTACTGAAAGAGTGGAGGCCTCGGTTAAAATGAGCCACTCTCAAGGTCATATTTATCTGACAACTATGACAACTAACAGTGGAGATATTCAGCTCTCTAATCTTGTTTTCTATTCTTGTTTTGTTACTGTGACTGGCTCTGCAGTGCATCTATGCCTGGTTCATATTTGCATCTCTTATTATGCTACTCGAGGTCTTCCCTTCACTAACCCACCTTGTAAATCCCCCCAACCCCCAACCATGTTAAATTATCCAACCCACACCCCCCACAGTGTGCAAGCTGTACCCATTCATTCACTCTAAAGAGAGACACATGGACATTTAGAGGCTGGCAAAGAGCATCCCCGCTGCAAATTAATAGGAACACATGTGGAAGTGGGGCTTCCTCTGCTATTGTTTTACCAAATGGTCCTTCAGTCCCCAGAGTTCTTCCTATTTAATATACCCCTCCCCCTGCCACCTGCAACACACACACACACACACACACACACACACAAACACACATTTCTGTCTTACATGCAGACAGCCACCCCCACCAGTCCATCCCCCAGTGCTGTCATACACATACGCAGAAACACACTACCAGTCACCTCTAAAGAGTATGTGGAACAGATGGTGGTGTGGTGGAAGTGCTGTCTGTCCTCCATGTTTGTCTTGTTCACAGCCAATTAACACACAGTCCTATGAGCGACTCAGTTGCCACCACAGTGCCAGTCACAGCTCCCTGAACACACCTGCAGCCAAACAAGCCCCAAGTATTCCCTTAATGTGTGGTTAAAAACCCACCACGTGTGAGGGGTGAACTGTCTAGATAGTTTAATAGAATTACAGTAATGCCTCCACTCTTTACTATTTAAATAATAAAGGGGAAGATTTCCTATAAGGCTAACAAGTTGGACTCTTAAGTGTAAGAAGGTATTGGTGAAACGTGTGTGAAGCATGTATTGTGTATCTGCAAACTCTTTCTGGCAGGATGCCTGTGTGGTTTGGGTTCTCAGCGCTCTGAACACTACTGCAGCATGACGTCTGACATCTATCACCTCCCGCTCAATGTGTATGTCATTGTGCTGGGCATCGGCCTCTTCGTCTTCATGCTCAGCCTCATTTTCTGCTGCTACCTGTTCAGGTAGGTAGACCAATTTTTTAAATCAATTATTTACTTGTTAATTTGACAAGGACAAATGAATTAAACATTGCTTAATATATATTAAAAAAAACAGTAAATATATATATATATATATACACACACCTGCATATATATACACACACACACTGAGTAGTGTGTTGCTTTAGTGTGACTCTGGCTAAATATGACATATAGCTACAGAGTTTTGATGAAAAACATTGATGAACTTTCTTGCCACTGACGTTGAAGTTACAGTTGTAACAACAGTCCCATCTACTGTACAGATGTTGTTATCTCTCTGCTTCTCTCAGGTTGAAGCAACAAGGGACAAGGGAGCAGTTCAGCTACAATGAGGTATGTCCCTGCAGCAGATGTCACAGTGGGTAAACATGCAGCACCAGCTTTTTGGGCAGGTTATAAATACTTTCGTAGTTTTTCACACTTAAATCACCCACTGTGAAACTTAACACCACCCTTTATAGTTGACCTTGACTTCATGCATGTGTCATTACCTCCACTGATTGAAAACTGCTAACCCAGCAGGTAGAAGGGTATGACAATGTGGTACAGCAGGTGTGGTGCCATTAATAATGTTTTTTTAAGCTTCAGGGGAAGGTTTCATTCCAGCTGCAGCTGTCTGTTCTATCTGTACTCATAATGTTTATTTTTCAACTATGCAAAAATAAAAAGCAACAACAGAGTGCACACATCACACCTGCAGATATTTTTAAGCCAGTCACATCAGGACACTGAGCCCATCTGAAGTGTTAGTTTTACACCATAGATTTTCTGCCAACATAATGATGCTGACACATCATTCACATGACCCAATGACTTCTCCTTCTCTCCCTTTTCCAACTGTAGGTGGTGCTGAAGGGAGCAAGCAAGAAACTGAGCCTGCTAGGAGTAAGTCACTCATTTTGCAAAAGCTCTCATGCTTTAAAGCTTGTGTTGTGCATATATGTTTAAACCTGAGCAAATTTCATGTCACCTACACTGCTTCCATCAAGCTCAGATAATCCACACGGAGCAGGGATGGTTCGAATCAATTTCTCCTCTCAGATGTGATTAACATGCTGCACACACTCTGAGGAGACGTCCTGAAAATATCTTGTATCTCAAATGCAGTAATTTCAAAAAGATATCAGGTGTTTAGACATGTGCCTGCTTAACTATCTACTTGTATCAAAATTTATGAGTCCAGGAATAATGCAGTCATTTAAGATGCTGAAAAAACTGTCTATTCTTCGTTTCCTGTGATTTCTTTAAACACTGCCTTTTTTTCCCCCTCCAAGGCAGCGGTGATGATTAGGAGTAATTTTGGTTTGATTTCAATGTTCTATACCCGTTTTTATAGATGGGAATATGGAAACAGTCCTGTTTCCTGCAAACATAGTTAAAATAAAAGCCTAATTTCAAACACTGGTAAATAATCGTGCTGTGCTCTGAGCCAGGGTCAAATAAAATTTAGAGCTCAAATTTACTAACTGCCTAGATAAAAGTCTGCTGATGAATAAAGATGGAGGTAAAAATAACTTTGATACATTTTATCACAGACATACTATCTTTAATTTTATTTCTGTTCTTGCAGCAAACCTGTGCGGTGTGTCTGGAAGAATTCAGGACCAGAGATGAACTGGGGGTGTGCCCATGCTCACATGCATTTCACAAGAAGTGAGGGATATTAAACAGAAATATATAACTAAATAAATGTAAAAAAGTAATTTAGCAAGTTGGGAAATATGTCTATTCTTTTCTCTTAATACAAAAAATACAGATTTATCAGCTAAAAAATACATCAGAAAACAGTATACGTACTCACTACTTTGCATCACATATACATTTTTCTGTCCTGCAAACTACTAGAAATTTAACTTGTGGTATGTTAGATTCTGTTTTAATGTCATGTTAACTTCAAGCTACTGTTTTCAAGCTGGTGTGATTAAGTTCCTTTTTTTTTCCTGTCAGGTGCCTGCTTAAGTGGCTGGAGATCCGCAGTGTGTGCCCCATGTGTAACAAACCCATCCTCCGGCTCCACACAGATGCTCCCCAGGGTGCTGAGGGTCCACTGGACCCGGAGGAGGTGTGAACGAACTGGGAAAGAGAAACTGGGCTCCCCTTATAGAGAAAAAAAATACACCCATTAAATACACTAGGGATGATGGAAAGTGGTCATTTTAAAGACATCTCACAGGAAATGTTGATAATGATCCCAATTGGCCGCCCTGCTGCTGACCTCTGAGCAATAGGCCTCGATGGGAATTGGGCATGGACAGTACCTAAATGAATTGTCAGATCAGTCAAGGATCAGTCATTTATCAGTCAGTTGGATGAATAGGACCTTTTCATAAAATGCTCCTACTTCCATATTGCACTGTTCACCAAAAAAAAAAAAGGCCAGGAAAAGGAGCCACATTAGAGAGCAGGATATCATTGCCACTGTCACTGGACGACTAGTGCAGCACTGCCAGAGACCAACAACACTTCAGGCATTGAGCAGGACATCCGAGCACAGGATCAGTATGGATACCTCTAATATCTCAGGGGTGTTACCAATACAGCCAGCACAAACCATGTCAGTCACCCTATACTCCTGTGCCACACATGCATCTTCAATACTGCCAGTATAGGTGAGACCCTCCTGCAGTCAGAGGTAGCCACAACCTCGGGCTGAAATCAAGACCAGTGGGATTTCAACCACAACGATTTCAGTAGACTATATTGTTACCGATTGTGTCACAGGCCCTTTCCTTTTAAAAGAGACTGATAGAAAACTAGTCTTGCCTGTATGTATTGTAGGTAAACATGTCCCTATATATTGTTATTTTGTATTTGTTGCTTTTAAATAAAATGTCACGTAATGTATTGTAACGGTGCAGTTTTATTTAAAGGCTGCCCAAACTAAACTGAAAGAAAATGCTTCTTCAAATGTGTAAAACTTTTATAAATCCAGTCAAGAAGGCTGTGAACCAACAGTCATAACATTGATTATTCTCTTGATTCAAGGTTGATGAGCACAAACTCATTCTCATACAAACTGACTAAACTGAAGTTGATGAAATGTTAAATACCAGTTTGATTTACACAAATATAGGTGATCTTGAACAACTTCTTTGTTGTTTCTGCAACATTACAGCATCAAACTCAGAATTTCAGATTCAAAAGTCATTCAGTCCACAACAATAAAAAGAGCTAAATTACAAGCTGAGAAGGGGATCATTTTCTGTTGGAACCTGGATGAGCATTCAGACTCACAAAATTTTATTGGACATGTTAGACTCAGATCAAGTTTAACATGCCGCAGTCCACACACATATACTGTGTGTGAATTACTGTGTGTATCTGGTCATTAGCTGGCAGCCTCTGTGCCTTTTGCTTCCACGAACTCCATGGCTTTCTCTTTGACTGCCTGGATGCTCTGTGGGGTGCCGTGCTTCTTCTCGTACTCCAAGTAGCGTTTGAAGAAGAACTTGATCTTTTTCACTGACACACTCAAGTGGATCACACGATCAAAGAGAGCCCTGCAGGAGAAAGGAAGGTGGAAAACATTAAGGCTGACTAGTTTATGTGGGTTTGCATATTTTAGCAAGTAAGTTTACCTATCAGTCAGATCCCTGACAAATTGGTTTGAACACTTTGTAGAACACAGTCATGTAAAAGTTGTTATATAAATGGGCTTAACATCACAATGTAAAAATCCATGTTAGTCAAAACAGTTGTTCTGCAAATGACTGCATTCTCTTTTTATTTACATTTTACACATCATCCTCAACTTTTTGTTTTCAGGGTTATAAATTATGTATTTCAGCAATAAACCAAATTAACATAATTTAAACTACAATCAAAAACATCTTCACTCAAAATTGTGGCGCTTGGACTTTAAATTATAGATCTAACACTCGAGATTTTTTGCAATGAGTAAAATAGTAAGGATGGGGAGCAAAAAAGCAAAGCAGGCTCACCTGACTTCCTTCTGTGATCCATGTTTGACCATGAGGTCGATGAAGATAGACCAGAGGTCTGTACGTTTGGGGTAGCTGGTCAGGACTTTGTCAAACATGGCGCGACCCCTCTCCATGTTACCATAACGAAACTCCAACTGCGCGAACTTGCCAATCACATCCACACCTGAGAGGGAGCACGACAAAACAAAAAGATTCAAATCTGTGAAGACACACAGCTGGAACAAGGAAACAGAACCTGGGCTCTGATGTTGACTGTACAGTTGAAAGGATGAGAAATGGCTGCTTTTAGTCAACAGTGGGTTTATGGTCAAATAAAAACAAATATACATTAAACTGTCTTGCAGCTAAACATTACGTCCTTATTACTTGGACAGGCCATCTTACTTTCTTTGGAGGGCAGACTCTTTAGCGCCCTCTGTAGAAGAGCACTGGCAGCATCACTCTGACCCTGCTGGAGCAGGAAGGTGCCGTAGCTCAGCCACACTGCTTTATTCTGACGGAAACGCTTCACCATCGTCTTATACAGGCTCTCAGCCTCCTGGATACAAACACAGAGGTACACATGCTGAAACTAGTGGCTACAAAACATGGTACCTTAGGATAAATCACAACAAATAAGAAGGTTGTCTCAAGTATGATGTCAAAACACTCAGAAATTCATACCTTGATCTTGTCAGACTTAGCGTAGATGTCGGCCAGCTGCTGGTAAACAGGCATGGGCTCACAGAACTGCAGCGCTCGCTCAAACACTTTCTTTAGGCTCTCCTCTGTGCCGTACATGTTCTCCAGGTTCAGCAGGGCCACCCACACATTCAGCTTCTCCTGCTCTTCCCTGGAGCCAATACAGGACAAGTTTTACAAAAAAAAACAACCAACTGCCCCAACTATTAACTCTCCATTCATCAACACAATCATGTATGCAAAACAAATGAGAACTTCAACAGATGTGATACACAACTCACACCTCCTCTCCCCAACAGATAAGGTATGATGCACACAAAAACACTCATTCAAGTAAGATCTAACTAACTGGTCACTTCAGTCATATTAGGTTTCATTTTTCATTTTTCCAGTAAAAATGCAAACAAAATCCAAAAGGTGAATATATTTATAAATTATAAAAAAACATATATCAGTCACCTGAAGGAGATGGTTTTGAGAGCCCTCTCAGCCACAGCACGTGCCTGCTCAATCTGGGTGGCCTGTAGATGGTGAGCCATGTACTGGAGCCAGAGCAGGGAGCTGTTGGGGGAAGCCAGGAGCAGGCGCTCGAAGGCAGCCGCATCCTGGGGCCGCAGGCTGGGATCCATCAGCTCGGCCTCCCGCTTTACCAGAGCCTTCTCTGCTGCCATTTTCACTTGCTCTTGCTCATGGCGAGACTTTTTTGGGGGCTGGCAGACAAAAAAGAAAGAGGATGAGTAGTGAGTGTGGTGGAGGAAACTATTCAGATACAGAGAAGGAAAATTACAAGCAAGACTGACTTGAGCTACGTACACAAAACATGATGACAGAAGTTATGAGCCTTTAATAACATTAACATGCATCTTTATGGTCAGCTCACCTTGCTGCCTCCATCTTGGCCTTCTCCATCACTGGAGTCCCAGTCCTCCGCAGCAGAGGCAGGCTTCAGGGAGCTCAGTCCCACGTCCCAGGAGAAACCTGCCGCCACTTCCAGTCTGGATGGACCTGCTGAGCTGTGCGTCACCTGCTGAGAGAGAGAGGAGGTGAAATCTATTTTCAAGCCTCTGGATAATTGACATTACTGTACCAAACCAACAGAGATTTATATGACTGTCTAACATTGAGCAGCAGTGTAATGAGCTTACTTTTACAGAACTTGATTTGGGTTCATCTTCCTTATCCTCCTCTTCTCTGAAGTAAACCTCCACTCCGCTGTCGTTGTCATCTGTCTTTGCTTTTGTTTTCTTCTTCTTCTTTGGGACATTAGCCTCTGCTTGTTTCTGGTATATAAAGCACAAAACACACCCGTGAGTGCTTCAGTGTCCATTATATTAAAACTGTAGAGTATGCAGGGAGTTTTTAACTCAGACAAAGATCAAAGCAGCATTTATTTCTGTCAGACCAAAGGATTATGAATGATTGATAGCTGAAGAAGCCATTGATCTATGAGGAAGTGGTTTTCATTTATTGAGCACTGTTCACCTCAAGGGGCCTCAGCTAGCTTAAAAGGCTACAGGATCTTTATTATTTAATGTAATGCCGTTTGATGTGAGTGTGAAAGGAAACTGAGGCAAATTGTTACCTGTTCGCTCTCAGACAGCGTGCGTTTCTTCTTCTTCTGAGAATCGTGTTTCTTCTTCTCCTCTCCGATCAAACGCAGCGGTAGACCAAGAGATTCTGGAAGGACGTCTGACTTCCCGGTGTCCTCTGGGAGCAGAGAGAGGTCCACCAGTTCCTCCTCTTTGTCAATACTGTGGACAAGAAAAAGGGAGCAAATGAAATGATGAGAGTATCAATGCTATGAATGGCTGCTATCTAAAGCTACACAGGACAAGATCCACTTTAAAGACGCACCATCACCGCTACACAACTAAACTCTTCTTCTTTTTTAAAAGTCAGTTTCTAGGGTCTGGTATGCGGACTTTAACCTTTCTTACTCTAATTTTAATATTGCAAAATCAAAAGTCTGTGCTGTACCTGAGGATCTTGGTAGTGAGCAGCGTGTTGGGGGGCAGGTGCTCAGAGAGGACCTTGTGGTTGTTGACAAAGTACTTGGTGGACTGCTGAAGCTGGGCTCTTCCTGTGATGCTCCCTGACAACCTGGAAGATAAACATTAAATATGGAACAAGGGAGAGGATTTATGTCATGATTACATCTGAATAACTACACTGAAACTACCTTTTTTCAGAAAAATATGAGACATTTGTTTGTTTTTAAGGAGTTGTTGTATTTATGTATCTATCTGTCTAGTCTGATGCCAAAGAGAGTGAAAGTTGAATATCAGTGCTCATAAAAAAAAAAGTTACCTGATGAAGACCCCCTGCTCTCCCACAGACTTGACATAACCTCTGATAAGCTGGCCTGTCTTCAGTTTGTCTGCAGACAAAACTTCAGGGTCCTTCACTTGCTTGGCCTGCAGTGTGTTCAGCCTGAGGGAGCAGAGTTACAGACAAACACATGTTGTAAAAAAACATGTCTGTCCTAAAAAGCTTTGAATTTGTTCCAGAAACTCAGAAATCCAATGAAACTCGCTCGTACCTTGATGGACGTAGAGATAACTGCCACATGCCATTTTCAATCCCGAGAAGAAAACACCTGAGGCAAAAGATGAGGCAAATACATTCTGACTCTGCACTGCAAAAATAATCAAAGCAGGTTTTAAAGTTTGCTTGTGGTACTTCACAGTCAGTCATTACAACAATACAATTTTCCCAGACTGTGAAAAGCAATAAATAATATTAAAATTCAACATGCATTATAGCACTGTGCTACAAAAGGGGTGAAAAAACTGGCATGTTCACCCAGGTGTCATATTTCTGCCTCTGCCACCTTTGGAGCCAAAGCTGATAAATACCTATGACTACTGCCAAGTTATTTGGAATGATTACTAAATGCACTCTATTCAGACCAAAGGCAAAACAGAGTGGGTGTTACTGGGTTTCCTATCCAGGGAGACAGAAAGACATTTGACATTTCAACTGTTTTGCTGCATTTGAGTTACGGGGCTACTGACCTGAGCAGCTGATCCTTGCTGTACCCGTCCAGGGGGTTTGATCTGTAGGAATCAGCCAAGTCAGTGACAGCAACAGTCCCCATGCAGCCAAAGGGCAGTTTAACCAGGAGGCCAACTTGGGACTGAATGTTAGTCACCATCCCGAGAGTGACACTGCCTTTCTCCAGGCTGTGGACACCTGAAAAAATAAAAGGGACAGTAACAGTAAGAATCAGCACGTAAAATGTGGTGACAGTAAACAATAAAACAGTCTGAACTTCAGCAACCTGTGAGTGACAGCACAAAGCGTTGAGGTTTGGAGTTCACTTCCACCACTTTAGCACGGACTGCTTGGCCCAGTTTGTACAGTTTCTCTGGGTGGCCGGCATCCTGAAAATAATCAGAGTCCAAACCATCACAGCTGTTCTTAATGAAGGTTCATCTATTTTTTTCTTTACAATGGCCTGTGCAAAACAGTAAACTTACTTTTGGATCAGTAATCATGGCCAGCAGTTCAACTGTCCCAGTTACACAAGGATCAGTGGTGACCTCTAAAGATTTCTTTTCTGGATTTAGCTGCAGACAGAAGCATGAACACACTGAAAACCTCAACTGTCTTTCTGCTCCTTTAAAATGTATTTTTAATTTGATATCTTTCAATCTAAAAAGTATGTTTTGTGGAATCTGAAGAAGTGAAGCAGCAAGCTGATTTTTCCAAACTCACCTTTGATACAAAACATGTTATTTCCTCCCCTACTTTATAACTTTCTAATTTTTCCTTTGCTGTAACTGGTTTGAAATCTGTACTCTTATGCAGTTTGCTACAGAAAGGAAAAAAATAGAAACAAAACACATTGGAGTGGAAATGACAACCAATAAATAAAAACACATCCACATACATTTTAGTATTTTTTAAGACTGTATAATGGATTAATAAAAAAACAAATGGCAGAAGACGATGAGAACATTGTTGATTCAATAATTTTCTTGAAGGTTAAAAAGTACTCAGGTTATTATGCTGTACAGTATAATAATGTTGGTCATGGTTTTACAGTGTACAATTAACTTCAGTGTATGATTACCTGGACATAAGTGTGAGCTCAGGGATGGTGTATGTAAATTTAGGATGGGAGAAGGGCAAATATCTGAAATAAAACAGATCAGATTATTTTCACAGTGAAAATATAATAAAGTAAACAAAGCACTTACATACATATTCAAATACATATTAATTTTTACACTTTCACAGTGAAAATATGAAAAAGAATGGAAAACAACAATGCGGACTGACAAATGTCTATGTTCTTAATGTGTCATGAGAATATGTACCTATGACTGGAGGCTTCTCGTCCTCCAATGACCCTAGCAGTGACCACACTCCCCACTTTGACTGTGGATGTGGGGAAAGATCCCAACCGCACTTCTGTGACCTCCAGCACCTCAGAGATGTGCACGCTGCCTGTGCTGCCATCCTTAAGTGTGACCTGAATGGAGGTAGGCTTCACTGTCCGCACTTTACCCTGCACGATCTCACCAAAGCAGAGACCTTTAAAGCCCATTTGGGTCTCTGAGGTTGTGCGCTGTCGTTTTGGTGCACTGCGCTGCCATGACACTAGAGGGAGCCCCTGCATCTCCTGACAGCTGGGTTCTTGAACTTCAACAACCAAATTCATCCCTGCCTTCAGCTTCTCTGACTCAGAGAGAAATATGTCGTTCAGGTGGCTGCTCGTCTGGATCACAGTTAGCTGAGCTGTATCATCCAGTGAGATGACGGCAAAGTCTTTGTCGATGTGCTGCACCATCGCCGTGTACTTTGATCCCTCTGTTACCTGTCAAAATATATGTGAGAATGCACAAGATAAAAGTTCAATGACTACAAGAAATGATTAAGCTCTGACCCTGTAAAAGCTCTGACACATCATCCACATGTGTGAAAATGTGTGCTGCTCCAGAAAAGGAGGTGCATTTTCAATCCAACTTTGTACAGCACATTAAGAGGCTGAATTTTGTCATGGTTTTGAAACAACCAAATGGTATTATGAAAAGTAACACTCACAGATTTCTTCTTCATCACCAGTTTGGAAAGAATGGACACATGGACACATGTGGACAGGAAGTCAACATGGAGGACAACCGCAGTAACTTTCTGTCCTGGAGTCAGAGTAACACCTGGAACCAACAGACAAGTATATCACTTCTGTCGTCTCTGAGAATTAAGATGACTCTCCAATCACAGATGAGTTTAAATCACAGTACAGGGGATGCATTGAGTTTACTACATGAAGTGTCCCATAGGTGAGGGGTTAAAGGGCTATTTCACTGATTTTGTCATGTAAGATCAGACTAACATTCATGGTAAGCATTGCTCAGGATGTGACAACAGTCTTCTTTGACTTCTCTAGAGTTTGATTTCTTTGAGAAATGAGCATGCACCAGTCAGGAAAAGTGCAAGGAATGATGCTATTGAATTATGGGAAATGCAGGATCCGATGTGTTTGGAAGTTTGAACCACATTAGGCACTAAAAGTTTGGACATTCCAGCCTGGGCTGCAAAAAATTTTGACTACTCTCTCCCTCAACAGTATAAACATGCAATACTTAACAACTAATTTACTTCTCAATGACACCTACTATGAACTGCAGTTTAATCATATAAAATAATGCACTAGTATTATTTACCACATTTTTTGGCTGGTGCTATTATACCATTAAAATCAGATACTAGTCTGTTTCTTTTGTGATATCCAGACATATCTAAGATATTTAAGTGACTGCAAAAACTGTGATTATTGACACAAAAGAGAGAAGCATTTTCTAGAAAAAAATCTCTATAAACTTCCACATTTCTCTGGTCAAATACCCATGACATGGTGCTTAGTGGCCAGTATGGTCGCACGAGCCAAATCATCAGACCTGAAGGTGGCACCACTGTCCTTCACAGCATCTACAGTCAGTTTCAGTTTCTGACCAACAGACAGAGCAACCAGCTGCTGGCGGAGATCACTGCTGTCTGAGAATCAGAGCAAAGATAAGGGTTTGACACATTAATGAAAAATTCAATGTCCTAAATATCAGATTTTTACAAAAACTACTTGTCTATTCTTTATTATTACATGATAAACTCACAAAGAGAGAGACAGAACGATAACATCATACCTCTCAAAGCCAACATTTCAGCCACAGCTCTTCTCTCCTGGTGACCATTAATGAGTCTGGTCTGGGCATCACCGTCTGCAGAAATGACCTCTGAAATCTTTAGCGTGACCAGGAAACGGCGCTTTTCCTCATCCAAGTTGGTAACCTTGGCAATTACTGTCTGGCCCTGCTGGAAGGCTCTTGTCGCATCACTGATGAACTTATCGGTCATTGCCTGAAAAGACGCAGACCAGATGAAGAGTTTTAGTCAGAAAACATCGACTCTGATACAAAGATTTTCAGATTAGAAGATGCAAATAAAGCCATGTACTCACAGACTTGGGTGCCAGCCCAACAAGGCCATATGGGAACTCAACAAAAACGCCATAAGACATGATGTTCTTGATCCAGCCAATCATCTGCAATCCAACTGTAACTTCAGAGAAATCCTTGGCAACCACTCCTTCCTCCAGAGACCATCTCACTGTTGGCTTCTTGGTGAGAGTCTTTTACAGAGGAACAGTTAAGGAAAACAAAAAACTTTCTTGCTGTTCATAATTTACTTTCTCATAAACACCAAAAGCCAACAAAAATGCTAGAATCAATAAAAGTAAAGGTTACGTTTTCCACTGAGATCAGATTCACACAAAAGGCTACAGACTCTTTGTAACCAGGATACAATATTCTGTTTGTTTTTGCTGAAGCAGACGAGGTTTGAGATGTTGTCTCCTTCCTGCAGGCTCTCCCACAGCAGAGGGCAGTTGGATATGTGATCAGAGAGGTGCATTGTGGGTAGCACTGCATGTATCTCTTCAGGCAGTATGGCCACCTCCAGGCCATTGATTGACTTCTTCAGCACCTTGGCCTCCAGCCTCTACATCACACAGACACATGAGCTAGGCTTAATATATTATAAATTGAAATATAAGGAGAAAGAAGAGGCATGCGGTCTCTCACTTACCCTTCCCACTTCACAGTCAAACTGAGGCTTGGCAGCTTCCTTGGTGTCTCCCTCCACTGCAGCTTTAAAAGACAGCACCATCTTTGCCTTATCAGGATTACACTGAAGAACTTTAGCCTTTAAAACCTGGAAAATTGATGAATATGAAGAACTTGTTAAAAGCTGAGTAATTTACAGTCAAAAGCTTGTTTCTAATGGTTCCCAAACATCATTAATGAAGACATCAAAAAACCTTTGAGCAGGTCAGTGAAAACAGACACAATCCTCTGTGGTTATGCCGTTTGATCTCCTCACCTGCCCCACGTAGAAGACCTCCTCTGGGCTGATGATGGGCTCTGAGCTGAGCTCATTGAGCGGCACCAGGCCTTTAACACTGTTGTAGAAACGAACAATGCAGCCAAAGTCTTTGACACACACGATGTAGCCGTGGGACACGTGACCAGGGCGGGCATCAGCATAGCTCAGGAGCAAGGGCAGAGAGCTCTCAACCATGGCCTTCTTCCTGGTCAGGTACAGCCTCTTGTTCTCAGCATCTACTGACAGCACCTGAAGGAGCATATTTACACACAAACATAAAACAAATAAGAGCGAAATCATAAATGATGATTTGGAAATCTCCCAGAGAGCTAAAACAGCAGCTTACAGACTGTATTCTTATGGTCTTCTGAGTGAGCAAACAAAACAAAGTAGA
Source organism: Acanthurus leucopareius (assembly GCA_029814765.1). Taxonomy (NCBI): domain Eukaryota; kingdom Metazoa; phylum Chordata; class Actinopteri; order Acanthuriformes; family Acanthuridae; genus Acanthurus; species Acanthurus leucopareius. Next base: position 21,021,367 of record JAQMCX010000043.1, on the reverse strand, counting down.
GACAGTGGACTGACCCTACATTTGATCTTCATGCCCTCCATGTACTTTTTCTCTGGGTTCTTGAGGACGATATCAGACAAGTGAGTTCGAGGTACTAGGCCTTTAATGTGGTCAGACAGATGCACCACCATGCCATGCTTCAGCAGGACTGATACTGTCCCCTGAGGGCAGAGACACATGGCAGACACAAGACAATATGTGAGACAGACAACAGCATAGATGAGAGAGCAGAAAAAGACAGAAAACTACTGAAGGAAAACAGTGAGAAAGGGAAGTTAAATTAAGCTTTGACCTTTTGTTTTTAGGGTCATTGACAGCAGTTTACACATATCTTCAACTGCCATTAGACTTTCAATATCTTTATCTTAAATTACTGCATTAGGTTCCTGAGTCAGAGATATTGTTTATACTGCTTTAATCAGTGTCTAGGCCCTCTTCCATATGGATTTTACCTCAACAGATTATATCCCTCAGTAACCAGGGATGCTCTGTCTAAAGGCCTGTTAGCAAGAGTTTTCATTTGTGGTTTGAGAAGAAAAATGAATTTTGGAAATGTCCACCCTTGGACAGGTGGTGATGCTTTATTCTTACCTCTACAACCTGACCAGCCTGAAGATCATGATATCTATAAAAAAGCTTCTCAATCACACTCCTGAAATAAAGACAAAAAATTCATGTCAAATCATCATATAAGAAAAGTGAATTGAGGTGACTGAATTAGATGCCTACATGCTGTTTTACATACTTGCGCAGACTAACAAAATAAATTTGGTCTATGGGGCTGAAGTCCAGTATCCTGCAGGTGTGCTCAGGCATGGCCAGCACTCTGTTTTCATTAGGTGGCTCATATGACTCCTTCAGGTGGTTCCTCTGTCAGAAAAAAGGTGGATTAAATGATCACTAAATCCTCAGTCAGCAGGATATTTTCAAAGGGTATTCATATAATTTCTTTCTTCTTAACAGTCAAGGTAGTATAAACCCTCCTTGACTTTTAAAAGCATCATCCTGACTCACATGCACAAAGGCAATCGTTTTGTCTGGCAGTTCCAACATTGCTCCTGACATGTGGTGCATAACTGTCATCTTGCAGCCCTTCACCACCTCCCCAGTGCGGTCACCTCCTGCAGGAGACGGGTCAACTCTGGTGCCAAGCCGAACGAGGTAACCACGCAAGCTCAGGGCCACCAGACGGGTGGATGGCTCCACATACAGCACGCAGGCTCGCACCTGGGTGGAATGATGCAAAACAGGGTTAGCCTGTTGAGTTTACACAGCATCATCTAAGATTATTTTAAGTGTATTTGGATCCAGTTTATCAATTAAAGTGACAAATAACAGACATAAATGATGCACTGTCTCACATAAACTAAACAGATCAATGTGTCAGGTCGGTTTTACCTCGGTCCCCACAGTGTAGCTGGGTGCCTGTTCTGGCTCCATGTGGAGGAAGTCCACCTGGCCACTAAAGGAGGACAGGAATTCCAGGATCAGACCATGTTTGGTCACCTGCAGAACAAACATGTTGACTTTAAATTACACACAGCTAAAAATTAAGTTGTTAAAGCCAGATTTAGACTGTCAATTTTAATCATAGGGAAAAAAAGGACATGTATTTCCATTATTTTAGTAAAAGAAGGTTAAACTGCATTCCCGCATTAAAAGTTTACTTTACCTTTTTGATTGTAGCTTTGACCAGTAGACCAGGCAAAAGGTTAGTGAGGTTCCAGCCCTGCTCAGATTCAGCACAGGCCTGGGCAACAGTTGGTGGGCTGTCAGAAAGGCAGACCACACGTCCTTCGTTCCTCACTTCTTCTAATTGAGAAGTCACATACTGACCCACTTTCAGCTCTGGAAACATAAGCACACACATGCTTGAAGGATATATTGACCCTTCTTTTCAATCCATTACTTTTGAAATTTTTTATAAAATCTGGAAAAATACTAAAAGCATTCAAGCAAGTGGGACCAATTCCTTTGCAAATGATAGGTTCTTTAAAACACTTTGCCATACCTTCTGGATGATGTTTGTCTTTTGCTGCTTTCTTGGGCAGGAAAGCTTTGGTTCCATTAATGCCAATGTCTACTATGTAGCCATGATCCTCCACACTCTCCACACATCCGCTCAAGACCTGAATCGTGACAAAAGAACAAAATAAAAACAAAAATGTTGAATAAAAAAAGAAAAGCTGAATGTTAAAAGTGTTAAACCAAATATTTGAGTGAAGATCCTCATTTCTGACTCACCATGCCAGCTTTCAGAGAGCTTACGGTGAAAGCCTTGTTAACCAGCTTTGGATTGATTGACAGCTGGATGCTTAGAGAGCCTCCTTTAGCTACATCCACCTTGGCAACCACACACCTGAAAACCATGCCTGAGTGGAAGAGGTGTTGCAGGGAGCAAATTTCCTGTGATGTAAAATTACAAGATTTACCTCTTAGATATTTCCTTCAATTTAAATCTTATGTCACCAAAAAATGAAAGAATATCCCTTGGTCTGTTGTAGGTTACTATCTGATGAGAGACTCTATACATAGAATAAAACCAAAAAGAGTAAACTCACAAAAATCTTCCTATATAAAGATTCTGACATAAAGCTGAACCTGGACTTTTTCAGAAAGTCATCAAATGTTTGCACAGACAGCATGAATTCTATTATCACCTCCAACGGTATAATTAAGTCAACACTCCGCATGCCTACCTCCGGATCAGTTGAGTCCAGCTGCTCGCTGAGTAGCTTGGCATACGAGTCACAGATGTTCTTGATGCTGAGGAAGCCTTGCAGGCCACAAGGCAAGCTAACTGTCACCTCAAAGTCTGTTACCTCCTTCACACAGCCAAGCATCAGCATACCCTCCTTCACATTCTGCATAAAGCAAAACACATGAACAATCAAGACACTGTGTTGAAACCCCTTCAGTTTACAGTGATGTTATACTAACAACAATATTACTGAGAATAAGTCTACTTAATACATTTTTTTTAAATTTAGACATATGATTGTTTTTTAAAAAAAATTATTACCTTGACATGTAGAATTTCCACACACTTGGCTGCAGCATTCAGCGTCAGACCCTCTTCTTTTTCTTTGCCTGTCTTTAGCTTCTTGAACTTCTTGCTCTCATCTTTGATTGCCCCCTTTCTTTTCTTGGTTTCTGTTTGTTCATTTGACTGCAACACAGAAGCCAACTATTGTTAATTAATTACTAATACTAGTTACTAATACATTCTTCATTGAGACCAATCATACAAAAACAGCACAAGCTATAGAGCATTTGAAAGAAAAGATTTAAAAGCACTGATGATAAAGAATACAATGTGTAATCCACTGATGAGAATGAGACGGCTACATTGTCATTATTCTCTGTTCAGATATTGTGATACAAGTATTGATTACAGTATTATGGACCCAGAAAGACAGGAAACAGAGAAACTCTACCTGAAACAAATTGTCCACTTCTGTCCGCTGTACCACTGTTTTACTTTCAGTGGGCTTTTTTGCTGTCCCTCCTCGAGGGAAGTCCTCCTCCACAGATGCCATGTTCGATGTAACTTCAGAAGTCTGAGAAATCAAAGCCATTGTCAATATACAGCCAATAATAAGACCATTTTAAAGCCTTTCACCGTTCTGATAATGCAAAATGTTAGACTATGCTAGGTAAAAAATGAGTGCAGCTAAGCATCAGACCCAGAATCTCCTCGTGTAACTCTGCATTCAAGCATTACAGATGTCTTAAAAGTGAAAACAATGACGACAGACGCAAAGAAGCTTAGTATTCCTAACAGATATTATTCATATCATCACATTTAAGTCTCATTATTTTGACCTGTTTCAGAATATAACCTCGTCTAGTCAGATCCGTTGCACTACTGCTGCACGTACAGTTATCCATCAAAATGCACGATACAACATTAGGTACCTGTGTAACTCGGGCCAACCACAAAGCAAGCTTTCCTAGCAAACACAGTGATAGATTAAACAAAAAGAACCTAGATTTGGATTTAAACAAAAAGAGAGGTTCTTACAATGTTTAATATTAAATATACTCTTTACATTAAATCCCGGTTTGGGGATACAGAAAACTCACACGTTGTTCAGCAACACGCCATGATCACAACCCGGAAGTAAACCTGCATGAGTGTTACATCTTTAGTCCAATCAAAGACAAGATAGAATGATTGACATTATTTTAAGCCATTCGGTGGTCGTTTCAGACCTCATATTTGATTGGCGTTGTTGTTATCTAATAATAACACATCTTTAGTTTCCTCAGAGTAGGCGGGACTTCCGTGTGATTTTCGCATTGCGGCCTCTGCTGAAGGACACTTGTCTTTTTCGCTTAGAACCGGGGTCGTGTGTACTTTAGAGGTAAGTTTTGGCACATTTAGAGACTACTGAGCACATTAACTGTGATTAAAATGTGTAATGTCCGTGCCATATTTAAAAGACATCTTTGAAAATGTACTAATTCACTTACGGTAATGAAGTCAAGTTCGTTAGCTAACTAACCTAGTAAGCTATCGCTAATATACTGTGAGCTGTGCTAGCTTACGAGCTCTGCAACTTTGACCAATCAATGTCAGTCGGAATGAAAGCCCTGCTATCTGTGCATTCACTAGCCACATTTGAGGTAACCCAACAAAATGCACTGTTGTGTTGCAGGGAAAACCTCGGTCTCAACTCCTTGACATCAAATTTTACCGAGGTAGCATGCCAATCCTACCACCAGTAAACTTGCAAATTCTCTTAGAGAATTACTTTGTCAAATTCAGCAGCTTATGCTAGTTAACGAATTCAAGAAGGTTTTTTTTCCTTCTTGTAGGGGGCCAACATAAAACACTCAATCTTTGAGATATGTTACTACTGAGCATGAGATTTCCCAGACGTTTTTCCTATGCAATTAGTGAACAACAACGTGCAACAACTCTATATTTTGTGTGACAAGTACAATCTTCAAGTGCATATTCCACGTAAAATAACTATTCTATCTTTCTAATCAATTTGTAGTGTGGTCTGTAAAATGTCACTGTTAAAAAAAATACTAGTTTCACGGACCAATTGGGCTGCTGTTCAAGTATTAACATTACACCACAAACATGATATTTTTGGTAATTAATTCTCTTGGATAACTTGTCGTTCGAAGCCTAATCGTGTCACACACAATTCTCAAGTCAGTTTAAAAAAGTGTGTGTTCTACGATAATAATCACTCTTTAACCTTTATTCTCCTTGTGGTAGGACCATAAAAAACAATCATGGGAGGACATGACGCAGGAACGCAGCACCAGTTCACTGGCATTGCCAAGTACTTCAATGCATACACAATCACAGGCAGGAGGAATGTAAGTTCTGTACAATTTAATTGCGAATAAATTGGATTTTTTATGGGAAAGTTTTGCTGTAAATCTAAAGCTGTAGAGCCACTATGGTTTACTTATCATGCCCCTTTTTTTCTCAAGTGTGTTTTGGCCACATATGCCAGCATATTGGGCATTGTCCTTTTCTTCAAATTGAAACCCAAGAAACAGGCTGCTGTCACAGAAAAGTGATCATGTAAGTGAATTAAATTCTCCATGACACTAGTTTTCAAATCAGCATATAATTTAGCAAGTATTTCTCCATCCATTTAACTCGAGACCTTTAATTTTTTCCTTTCAGGTTCCTACTTTTGCCATCATCTCTTACAGCTGGGAGTGAAGCAAACAGCTGGATGTGCTTGTATTAAAATGACTGTTTGGTTTTCCTGTAATAACAATAAAGAAAATTTATGCCCAAAACATAGAAAACACTTGTTTTATTTACAGTGTAGACCAGTATAAAATACTATGATACAGCAATAACAGCCACATGTTGAGCAGATGTACTTGTAGCAGTAATTTTTAAAAAAGTCTTCAACTACGAATCGCACTTTCCTCAGGAATGGGGACATCTATAATGAATCAGCTTACTTTGCGGCCTGAATCCGTCAGACTAAGGGCCAGGACAGGAGTTGGCTAATGTAATTTTTGTCTTCATTCACAGCTAAGTGTTAACTAGAGGTGATGTGTTGATAGTACAGTTTTGTTTTAATCTTGCGTCACCAAAAATCTTCAGTTATCCAGAATTTGGGTACCAGAAGTTTGCTTCATTTTGAAGTTTTTGTGGATTATTTTCTGATAAGTGAGTAACGTCTCATGGATTGTAGGCTCCAGCTGCCAGCAGCAGGTTTCTGCGAGTAAAATGAAGGTGTGTGACTGGGGTGGATTTCGACATGTAGGTGCCCAGCAAAAGCTCCTGGGAGTTATCTTGGAGATGGATATGTCCTGTAGCTGCTGTAAAATCATCCGTCTCTAAATCATCAAAAGCTTTCATAGCATCCCACAGACGAACTGTGTTGTCCATGGAGCCTAAAACAAACAAGATGGAACACTGTCACTGCAAAGTATTATTTTGTGAACTCCACTCAAATCTGAATGTTAGTAAGTTAACTGCAAAGTCTGCAGGGATGCGGTCCTCTTTGACTTCACACCTCTCAATCAGATCTAATCAATATAATAATCAATATAATAATCAACAAATATGGCAACAATTAAACTGAGTCAAACAGTCAATGGATATTAAACTGATGTAAAATTAAAAGACATTGTAGGTCACATACCAGAGGCAAGGATCTCCCCATCTCTGCTGAACTTGAGGGAGTAGATGGTATCAGTGTGGCCTTTAAGCTCTCCAACCATCAGTCCATGACCGATGTCCCATAGAAGAACTCTACCATCTGTGGCTCCTGAAGCCAAGAACTTTCCGTTGGGAGAGAAAGCCAGTGCATGGATAGGGCCCTGGAAGATAAATTATAAAGGACTGTCAATTCTGCCAGCCATGCTGCAGTAAAAATTGGTGAATCTTAACAATCTACCTCTGTGAGTTTAAAGAAATCTCTGAACAGCATTTATAGGATACATCAGTATTTGTGTTATGGGCATTTATTAACTTTCATTTTACTTGCTTCACCCCTGGTTTTGGTGTACAATGAGAATCGCAAGATTTGACACCTTGTGTGATAATGCCAGAAGTATAAGTTTGCTGCAATCACATGGACTCAGGCAGACAAACTCATACTTCTAGAAGGCGTAATAAAAAGCAAACAGTCCAACAGAATGGCAGGAGAGCAATATGAAAAAGTCCAAAAGTGATGATGTATCGTAAGTGTTTGTGTTATTTCCAAAGAACTAGATCAAATGTATTACATGCAGCTTTAGAATGCAGCCTTCTGTATCAATATTCTACTGCAAACTTAAATTAATGTTTAAGTCCCTCAAGCATGTAAGGTCATTTATACACATCCTACATGAATATTGACTCCTTTTTCCTTCAAGAATTTTAAGTTTTCGGCTAATCATTCCAGATGTTATTAATCTAAGTAATTAGACTCTCATCGTCCGTATCACCCTTGTGTTCTCCTTGTGTAAGGGAGCTACAGAACCTTAGGTTGTAAATTCTGTTGCATAGGACAACAAAAAGTCAAGGGATTTTAATTTTGGATGTCAAAAGTATACTGTTTCTGTAGCCAGAATTCTCTTATGTAATTTTACCATCTCAAAAATTGTGTCCAGTTTGCTGTCTTCTGATGTCCACCGGAGTTCATGTGAATGCAGATATTATTTTCATGACTTTACACAAGCGATCATTATGACCTTTGTGACAATGTGTGATAACTGATGCACAACATTATAATATATATTCTGGTAAATGGTAACCCAGTGATCAGGTACTGCTCCTGACAAGCCTGACCTTATGACCAGTAAAGATGCGGACACAGTTTCCATTCAGGACATCCCAGAGCCGGATGGTGCGATCAGAGGACCCTGTGGCCACGTAATTGGAGTTGGGGTGGAAGCGTGTGCAAGTGACATCAGCTAGGTGACCAGAAAACATCCGCAGAGGCTGGTAGTGATCTGTTGCCCACAGACTGATGGAGGAAGTACCACATATAACCACATATATCAGTGACAGACATCTGCAGACAGACTTTCTGTGTATCCCAAGTGTGTTCACCTTTGGGTTACAGAGGAATATAGACAGCAGTTTCTTACCGGGCAACTCTGTCATGTCCCCCAGAGACAAAATAGTACCCATGGGGTGAAAACTGGGTGTCCCACACTGGGTAGTTGTGGCCTTTGTAGCCCACTAGACAAGTAAATGTCTGGAGACTCCAAAGCCTGACTGTACCATCCTCAGAACTTGACAACAGGTAGTTTCTGTTACAAAAGAAGAAATTCAATGAGATTTACACAAGTTATGTCTAGATGCAGATTCACCCTTTTTATAAACACTTTATCAACATTGCTTGTCCTTATAGTTATGACTAAATTTTGTAATTCAATTCTTTTTTATTCACTCCATTTACATGTTCAAAATGTTAACATTTTCCCAAAAATGCAATCGGTGAAGGAAACTGTTTCGACTGAGTTAAATGTACTAATAAGTGCTAAACTTGGCTTTATAATGTAAGCTATAAAAGTTGATGTTTACCTGTCTGGACTGAAGCTGATGCCATACACTGGGCCACTGTGCCCATAGAGGATCTTCAACTCACTGGCTGTTTTCTCATCCATGATCCTCTCCAGCACATCGTCTGACTCTTTGTCAATCAGGTTCAAGTCTTGAGAGAGACAAGAGGGGAAAACATTATTCATGTAAGAGAAAGTCAGAATTACATAGGGTGAGGTCGTAAGTCATGCATCAGTTGTCACTGTACCTGCTGCGGACTTGACCTTGCGGAGCTTTTTTGGGGTGATACTCCACACCCGAACCGTGGAGTCTGCGAAGCCTCCGGCAATCAGGCTGGAATCATCTGTGAAGTCCACTGCAGTCAAACCCTGCAGGTGGAAAAGCCATAGATACTTACAAAATACTCTCCTATGGTTTACAATTAACTGTCCAGGCTCTACCCTTTCTAAAGTGTGTCCACATGTCAGGCATACAGTGAGTTGCTGTGATAGTGAGTTATTTACCTGGTAAGCATTGAGAAAAGAGTAGAAGCAGATAGAAGGGAGGGTGTCTGGTCCCAGGCGGATCCTCTTGGTGGCCTCCTTCATGTACATGATCTTGTCCAGTTTGTCTGAATCCTTCAGTTCTGGGAGGGGTATCCTGGACAACAATAAACAACTACTGCTAACTGGTGGATGCACACACAGTTTCAGCTTGCAAGACAACTAATGCCTTTACTCATTTTACTTGTTATCAGTTATATAAATGTAAATAACAACTATTTGCAAACAAGTAACTATAATAAAAATGTAGTAGGATTTTCAACTGAAATGTAAACCCAATGATGGGCTTCGGCAGTTGGGCAACATATTAATGCTATACTGATGTTGTGATATGAGACTAGATAACATCTTAGCTTTTGGATATTTTTGTATCATGACATGGCATATGTGTTGTCTTTATCTGCTTATAATGCTGAATTACAGAAAAGTGATGTAATTTTCTGCACTATTCAAGCTGTTCTGATATTTGCTTTTACTCACTTTGTGGTCAAATACTGTTATCAAGGTATTTTGTCAAAAAATTGTGCTATTTAATTCTGTATCTGTCATCCTTCCTATGTGCAGTTTACTTATAATGAATCATACTGTTTTAGCGATGTGATAAAAGGATGGACCAGCAGTGCACAATCAGAGCTGTATACCAGAATCTACCTGGTCTGTGAAGGTGCATTTGGATCCTGCTTTTTGCTCTTGGAGCCCATGCTGTCCTTCTTGGGTTTCTTCTTCTTGGGTTTACCCTCCTCATTCTCTGCCTCCTCATCTTCATCATCGAGGGGTAGCTCAATTTCTGGCTCTTTCAGCAGGCCATAGTAAACCTAATTAAAGGATAAAAAAAAGAAAAGTCATGAATTTCAAGTCATGAAGACAAAGAAAACACATGTCCTATCATATTTGTGGGTGGTTGGGTGTATAAAACCAACCTTAGCCTTATTGGCTTCTCTCTTGGCCTCTCCGGCCAAGCTGCCAGACATGGCATCAATCTGACTCTTGCTGCGTGGCATGCCATCAAAGATGTCGATGTAGAGGTGCTCTTGGATGATATTCCATATCTGGTTGTTCTGACGCTCCTGCAGGTGCCTCTTTAGCAGCTGGTAAGAGTCACGAGAGATACGCAGCACAAACTTGCTGGTGCGGAAGTCTAGTAACGTCTCATTGCCTCTCATGTGCTCCTTTTTGGTCAGGCCAGACAAAACACGCAAGTCATCTTCATAGTAGCACTCTTGGTCCCCACTGAACCTGGATGGAGGAAAACAAAAGAGATAAATTATTTAACTGCATGGGACTTAATAATGTTTGAATTTGGAAGAACGTACAATATGTCAAGAAAACTCACTTTTCAAAGAACAGCTTGGCCTCATTCTCGTGGTTGTTGTACACCAGCTCCAGATACATGTGCACAAACAGCGGGTAGAAGACCTGGGATAATTCTGCTCGGTGACAGTCCAAAACCGATTCGATGAACTTTTTCAGTCCGCTGTAGTAAACCCCGTACAGAGCCGGGTCTCCCTGCTGTCTGTAAGCTGACAGCACCACGTCGACATCAGGTTGGTCTTCCGCTGCTGATAGAGACGTAAACATGAGATGAGTAGGTTAGATTACTTAATTAAGCTAGTAGTGCTAATAGTGCTTCCCACGTTAAAATAGTGTTCTGCCTCTACCTTTGGTTGGCGCCTGGGCTCCAGCAGAGGATGAAACGGTGACTCGGCTGAGAAGAGTGCTCGCATCGCCGGCCTCCAAGTCCACAGTGCCTGTAGCACCATCCAAGCCCACTCCGGAAGAATCACCTGCCTTCCGCTCCAGTGAATCCTCCGGTAACCCCGCTTCACGACGCAAAATTTCGACGGACTCGGTCAGATTGTTCTTTCTGAGGAATTGAAGCACCGCCAGCAGCGTCTGCTGGTCCTCCGAGGCTCCAGCCGCACTTTTGTTACTTCCAGCTGGAGCACTGGAGCCAGGGGACGAAGAGAGCAGTCTGCCGTCGTTCGAGTTATGATTTCCACCGCCATCATTCGATGGTTCTGTTTTTATGTCTTTGTCTTCGACGAGACTACCCTGCACGGCCGCCATTTTCAAAATGAAATGCGCATGCGCGAGGTTTTAAGACGGAAAACGTCAACCGTGCAAGATCCGATCACCTGATTGGTGTTTACTGATGTACGTCATAATAGCGAAAGCAGAAATCCCGCCTCCCGCAACACCAGTGTCTGTAAATTAGAGGGAACTGCTTTGCTCAAATAAATCTGAATAAATCTTGATTTATCACTCATCAATGTATGATCGACAGGTCTAGCCTGTTCTTATAGTAATTAAACAAGACTTTTCCGCGTTTACCACGCTCAACTATTACAAGTTTTGTTACTTTCTTTCTTTTTGGGCTTGGTTAAATCTTATAAATTTGAGCCATAATTAATATTTTATTTTCAAAAGGAAAAGAATTGTAATTGTACACAGCCTTTTGTGTGCATTTTACTGGATTACACATTTAATTCATTATTCCATTTGTTCCATGGTGCACCATGTGGTGGCACTTGGTCCCACACAAACCCTGGCCACACAGGCCCGTCCTAGTCTGATGACCTCATTGACAATGTATCGTCGATGTTTTAAAAAACATGAAGAAAAATAGAGCTACCAATTGCATTTTTTTTTTAATGGACTTTTTTATTTCTTGTTGAGTACTCTATCAATAGTTTGCCGATAAAAGGTCAGAAAATGTAAAATTCTCATTACATATTCTTTTTTGCCTTTGGTGACACTGGTTTTATTCAGCCAATAGTCAAAAAGTAGTTCATTTTACCACCATAAAACCTGGAAATATTCACATTTTAGAAGGTAAAAAAAAAATCTTTGTTATATTGTGTTTTCTCTGCTGTCCTCTGAACTTGTCAGCTTGGTCATGGTTTTAAGACAGCTGTTGTTCATCACAAGTCCCTCATGCTTTTTTAATAATCCACATCTACCCATTTATATCATATATAAATATGTAATGTCTTACAATGCATGATGCAACACACAGGTTTAGCTAAACAACATTTTGATCTTGATAAAAACTTGATCAGTTAAATTCACTGCATAGTTTTGTATACAACTTGTAGTGGAGAGGATCAACTCAAGAGAGACATAAGTATCAGCAGTATTTACTTTGCATTCTCCTGAGGCTGACTATCTGCCTGTACAGAATTACACGCCGTCTTCCGTCAACGTCTCATATACTGCCAGCGCTGGGTGTGCATCTCTCAGGTCAGCATCTCAAGGACACTCTCAAGAGAAAAAAATCCAACCTTATGTGAGAGAGAACCATGGATACACTGATTCAGTACTTTGCTGAAAAGGTAATAAAAGTACAATAATATTCAATAACCTCTTTTTGTTTTCGTTTTTTTAATAAAATCTCTCTTAAATAGGGACCGTAAAGGATATAAACTTAGAAAATGATCACTTATTACTAACTTATATTTGCTCAATATTGTTAGACTGAAGAATCCTCCAATTAAATTCAGTGGAGTGGGTGTATTCAAAGGTCTGAAACCAGGCTAAACTAATTTCCCATAATACATTTTTTTTCACCAAGTGTATTTTCAATTACAAAAAAAATTAATTTATATTTTAGAACATAACACACTGGGTAAAAGAAAATAAAAAATCCAAATCAAATTCTGCAAAGGTCGAAATCTGAATGTAAAAACAGTTACAATAAGAAATGTGCAAAATTGGTCTGTTGTTACAATGAAAAGAATTGTCCAGTAAAGAGGATGTAATATATATTAATGTAAAAAAAATGTGTGCAGTTTACAGAGATAATAATCCAGAAGTTGTTTCTATAGGTTCAACTGCTCTTGCAGAAGCTCCTCTCTCCACTCCTGGCTCATGCATGCTGGATCTCTCTGTGACTTGATAACTCAAACATGCAGACTGAGGTCCATAGTAAGGGGGTGGGACAAAGGAAGGGTTCACAACAGAAGCTGCAGGGTGTTGTATAACATTGCAGAGGCATTGCACTGTGTGCAGGAGAGATAGTATGGTTGGATTGGTTGGTGGGTGGGTGTCAGAGACCAACCAAACACGTTAACATCACTGCTAATTAGGGAGTGAGGGTCCATGCCTCCCTCTGGTGTCATCCACTCAATGACAATGCCATTGTACAAATACTATATGGCTGACAGTGATATCTCTTTTACCAAGTAGACACGCAGACACTCAAAAATACATCAGGTTAAAGTTATAGATCTAAGATTAATAAGGATTTCCTTCATATAGCAATATAGAAATCTGTAGTGTCCAGCATCTGCAACATGTTAAAGGTAACAGTGAGGCGTGCTCTTACGGTGCTTTTACTTTGAAAAACTACAATAATGAAAGATTAAGACGGACAAAGCAATCTCCTCTAGTCACAGTAATATTTCATGGCAGCTCACCAGTCTTGACATTGATTTAAAGTAAAACTGAGTGACTACGTGCAGCAGTCAGCTGGTACTGACGGACTGAACTTCATGAATGGGAGGAGACAAATGTTTAATTACTTTTGCAACATTTAGGTGGCACTTTATACTTTATATTATACTCTTCCTTTAGGGAAATTTTACCGTTTTGACTCACTACATCTGATGTCTGTAGCTGAGTTACATTTGCATAAGTTCTTCAGTATGATTAGTTCAGTGCCAAAGTTTCATAATTTTATAGTCTGTTTTTTAATGGTTAAAACTGATATTACATTTTTGTTTGTTTTTTATAGGTAACTCCCCCTCTGCTGCTTCAGTACCTAGCAACAAGCTTGTGCAACCTGGCTTTAACTTTTTACACGTTCATTTTGTCCACTGTTTCTTAGGTTCAAACTGATCTTGCTACCCTTTAGTCTCCCAAATATTCCAGCTAGCCACACAAGTTGACATGTATTCATTTCATGCTGCACACTTGCTCTTAACGATAGCAATAAAATGGGTGAGGTAGGTAGAAAAGCGTTTTAAGTTGAATCTTCCTTTCACACTTGACTTTGCTCAGTTTCTCTCTGTGAGCAAGGAAGCTGGAGGACTCTCCCACTTCCCCCCACCTTTCTCTCTGTGTCAGGAGGCAGTAGGGTGTGGCTTCACCCAGCAGAGACAGCTAGTCTGTGTGTGTGTGTGTGTGTGTGTGTGTGCGTGCGTGCGTGCATGCATGTAGGAACACACACAGACCCAAGAAACAGGAGAAAAACACTGTTACTTGCGCACTTGAAATCCATATTGCTGTACAGCACTAACAATAATTTTTTGAGCATTCACAATCTGAAAAAATGCAGATTGTGAATGTCAACTGCTACATGGTATAAACCAGTTTAGTGCTGCTACCACTGACATGCATCATTGATTTAAAGTTAAAGGCTATTGCTTTGTGTTTACATAGTTAATGTGCATCAGGAGAAGATGTGCGATATGGATGTCCCGCCAAGCTGTGATGCTTACATGCCAGTGAAAATGTTCTCTGATGAGCCTGGAGGGAAGGCTTATCAGATGCACTGGTTGGTATTGGTGGCACCTGCCCATGTCTGAAAAGATGAGGAGGTTCCTCGATACAGTAACCTGCTAATTCAGATGAATATTTCAGAGGTTGGATTTGATATCATTTCTACTTTCCTCATATATTGTATGTTTAAATAATGGTAAATGAGAAAGAGCTATTTTTAAAAGAAGCTTTTGCTTTGCAGGGAGGTGTGAATGTGCATGTTTGTGTGTGAAGTAACAGCGAGTGATGTAGTCCTGGGAGAGCAGAGTGGGGTGTGGCATTTTACCAGTTGCTTTCAGTGTTTTTATGTTTGATTGCATGTACGTTTTGGGTAGCTTTTCACCAGCTGCGACAAATGTTGCAGTTCAGTTGAATCTGATGAGTACCTGAAATGAATTCACTATCTTTAAGATAGTAAGATACGTTCAACAGAAGACAACTGAACCCTGGATTCCCTCTTCTACATATTCTTTATGTGTAACACTCACATGGTGTTCCCCTATCTGGCTGTAATCATCCATCCTCAGTTTCTGATGATGGTGTTATTGCTGTCCAGCCAGGAGGGTAAGTGACTAAAGCAGAAGATCTGTAATACTAGCACATACAAAGGAAACACAAGTTTTTGCCTTTCAGAAAACACTCCCTGCCTATCTTTAAGCAGTAAACGGTCAAGAAAGGCAACAAAATCCCCCACTGAGATGTGCAAGTAAATAATTCATGAGGTGTGACTCAGAAAAGGTAGAAAATGCCCTAGGAGAAGCAAAGAGGGAGGGAGAGGTGAGGGAAAGATGAAGGGAGAGGAAAAATGTAGAGGGAGGAGGAGGAAGGCAGCATGGTGGGTGGGTCGGAGAGTGGGTCAGGGAACAGAAAGGGTGGGGCAGGGCATAGGGAGCTGTAACCAGACAGAAAGGATAGTACCTTAAACTCAGAGGTTGTGTGGTTTGCTGGGAGACAAGGAGAGGAGCTTAAACGGTGTGCAAAGGTGAGAGGTGATGCGTACCAGGGAGAGGCAGGTGTAAAAGAGGTCCAAAAACGTGAGTCAAACAGCTAATGAGGAGAGCTAACAGTGATGTAAGAGGTGATCAAAGAGGGAAGAGAGGGATGGGGATTTCTCCTCCCGTAGCTATTAGCAACAAGGAAGAATTGCCTCTCCATCTATTTTATCAGACTGATGAAGCAGTAAAGCAGAGCAGTGTTTTTGATGGACTTAATAAAAGGCTGAACTGCTTCTAGAATATTTCACTCACTTTGCACACCTGAACATGGAATTAGCCTGACATGTTAGTTTGGGTTGCCACCAAATTCCCTGAAATCCATCTTAATGTTATTGTAACTCACTCACAGCTCCCAAGTCAAGTTGTTTCTGGTTAGCTTCTATCCTGTCTATCCCTGTCTCCCAGAGGCTGCTCTTGTTTTCTTTTATCTATGTGAGGTGTGTGTGCAATGGTGCACTTGCATGCGTGTGGGTGCATGAATGCATCTTAGAGACTTTTGGCCATCCAAGTGGAATAATGGGTGTGAAGGCAGAGCTGTAGCACTAGAGATCTCCATTTTGGGGAATGAAATGTGGAGAGCCTGCATTATTCAGTACTGACCTAAGTGGAGAGCTGGATCCTGCACGCAGTTGATGGTTCTGCTGGTCTTTGTATGGAAGCTGGGAGCTGCACGAAAGCAAACTTATTCAAAACCCCCAGAACAGAGAAGATGCTGCATCAGTACAGGTTGTAGGTAGTTTCGAGTCATTACACTATAAAAGGCATCCGTCCTGACAAATTTTGCTATCCTTTCACATGCGAAAAAAACTACTAACACCCACAGATACCTGTTTTTTGTCTTCAGTGGAAGATGGTGCAAATGACATTAATTCCTGGGTAAAATAATTTTGTAGTTGCACAGGTGTTTACCCGCTCAGCAGTGTTTGTAACACTCATGTGGAAATGATAATTTTCACCCTTTTTCCAGCACAATGCTTTAAAAACACAGCTCTGCCAACAGTAGCTATCATCAAGGCAACAAAGCCTTGTTGCCACCATCTGTAAGTCTTTGACATGTCAGCCATATAATGCTGCCAATCAGAATGCTTTCAATTTTTCTCAACGCTCAGTCGTGGTAATGCAACAAAATATTCCCTGTGGCCCAAAAGAGGCCATTTTTCCATATACGCCATTGACTGTCATTGTAAAAGGGACTTTGTAGGTTTCCATACAATGGAGCTTGGCTTGACGCTCTCAATAATCCCCTCGTTATCATCCACATCAATGAAAAAATCCACAGGACCACTCGTAAAAATTTTTAACAGTTTACTGAAGCAAAACAAGAAAAAGGTAATACAGAAAAGTATCAAAACTGTGCATTAAGCATCCATCATGTGCAAATAACATTAACAACGAGGTAGCGAGGTAGAGAGGTAGAGAGATGGAGAGTTAGAGAGGGCAAAAAACCGTGTGGCTCCACTATCACCTTGCCCGACTGAATGATTGACTGACCTCACGGGAGCCTCAATTAAAGTAATTGAGGTGCGCAGCATCTTAAAAACACCAAACTCTTACTTGCTCCCATCCATTACAAATATTACATAAATTACATTTTTATCCATTTTAAACCATCCAAATGCATTTTAAATGATAAACTAATTACAGTATCGTACAAATGAACTGAAAATACCTATAAATAGGCCTTTTAATCCCTTCCAAATTAATTAACTCATATTACTGTGAATTTTAACTGTATTTAAATTAACTTAAATTATTTATTAACCTTTTTTAACCAAAAATCAAAGAACTGCATTTAGGCTCCTACAGACTTGGTGTGCAAAACTGTTGACAGGACACCTCTAGTTATAACTGGCAAATACTTCTCTTTGTATTCTCTGCATAAATTTTTGTACCATTAAGTTTTAATCTTTGTAAAAATTTCCCAAAGCCCAGAAAAGTTACTAAATACCAAGTGTTGACGTTGTGTCTTGGATTAGTTCATAAAGATCAGCAGGGCCAGACACGTCATTAACATTACTGTGCATATTGCGTGTAATGCAAAATCCCTGCTATAACCTGGAAGCAAACTTTTTTGGGCATTTCTCCTGTTAGACTGAATAGGTGCACCTTTTGTGCCATTATTCAGATCCTATAAACATCCATGCTCAGTATGCTAAGATTCACATTTAAAATTGACAATGCTAAGATACATGAGCATAGTTTAACACCAGCATATTTGTTATCTCCTTTGACATGTTAGCATATTAGCATGTCAGCATTTGCGCCTCACATTCCCACCTCTAGTGTCATGCTGTTGATGTGGTTGAAAACTTCATAAAAAAAATTAGGGTTTGCAAACTGAACAAGGCAGGGTGCTGAGTATGAAATGAACAAATAAACAGCTTGCACACTGTCCATTGCTTGTGTCATTGCCTACTAATTAATGCACAAAGTGACGTTTCAAGCAACATTACCCTTTATCAGATTTTATCAGCTGAAGACTTAAGCTAACCTGGAGGTTTGAATGAAACCTGTATTATTGTTTGCTCTTGTTTTTTTCACCCATCTGTCTTTATTGGATATGTGTTGGCATGGCGTAGTGAGTGAAATGTAATCATATTCATAAAACAGATGACTATAACAATGTTTGAAGAAGCTGTATGAGTGTACATTTATACTGCAAAATTATTCATGAATATGTAGGTTGTGAAAACTGAGGTCTTTCACAGTATACCAACTTGTGTCCATGCAAGTGTAGCCTACAACTGCTAGAGATTTTGTGGTAACAGTAGTTAAGGAAAACTTAATATGTGTTTTATTTACTTTATAAAAATAGATGACAATGTAGTTTGTAACACTGTCATAGATGGATGATCTCCACACTATGAAGAAAGGACAGCGTTGCTATATGTACAAATGTGTGTAGTGGTGTTACTGATCTTAATAATCTTATTTTAAAACCATTTCTAAGCAGTTGTTTTCAGTCCCCCCCCCCCGCTGTTTCTCTTTGTTCCCTTCCATGCATGCACTTAAGCAACAGCCCCTCTACAGGTCCTTAACAACACAATGATGCACACCACAGTTTCTTTATCACTATAAATAATGCAGGCCCCATCTAAAACTAATAAGGCAGCTCAGTGAGGCGGCACAGCAAAATCAAACCAAGACACAGATAGAGTTCTACTGGAACATTATGAGTCAAGTCATTATTTCATGCACGCAGAACTGTATCTTTCTGTAACACACGTTACACCCTCTATTGCTGTTATTGTATTTAACTGTTATTTGTTGTTGAACCACATGACATTATTACAGAATAAAGCTTAATGAAAGAGACAATTCACAGCATGTACTTCCTTTGTTCCTTGCAATCGTGGTCCCAACATCTTCAGATAGCTTCCCTGCCAATTAGTCGTCTCTGTGGTCCATTGAGCATGTCTAAAAATTATCACTCACACATTCACATACACACTGACAGCTGCTGTGAGGGTAAGATAAAGAGGTGGCCCTCAATTTGGTAAAGGTCACAGCCCTGATACCCAAAGCCTGAATCAATAATTACAATTTTCTGACCAATAGCCACATAAACATTTTAAAGACAAATTGCTAATAAATAGATATTTTCACAAGGTATAAAGCATTACAGCATTTGCTGTTCTCAATATAACTACTGCCTGGATAGCAATGTAACTCTACTGTCTGCTGGCACTAGAAAACATATGACAGAATAACCTGAAGACAGGAAAATGTTTGCATTATTAGCTATTCCATTTTACATTTTTCTGAGGTGTCCCCACATAAATTAGAATAATTTATCGAGGCACATTGCACCTTCTCCCACCTAGAGTGTGTCACATTGCCAGGAAATCTTCTTATAGGACATTTAGGACAATAGATTGGCTGATACAGAGATCCCTGTCTTGCTCACAGTGAGATTTAGTAATTCCCCAGCGACTGTCAGTGGGACGTGAACTAAATCCGATCTGTAAGCCAAAGTGAGCAAGAGCACCTTTTCATTGTAGGTTATCAGTTAATTTGTTCCAAAGGAAGAATTGATTTTTGTGCAGTTTCTTGTCATTGTGGAAGTGAGGGGCCACTGCATGGCCCAAATATACACATTCATTCTTTCTCGCAAAACTGTAGGCACAAACATCAGAGATGACAAACAGGTAAATGCACAAACTAACCTGTTCATGGTAAAGCAATGCTCTTTTTTCTCTTTCTGGTGTGTGTGTTGTGTATCTGTGTGCGTGTGTGTGTGTGTGTGTGTGCGTGCGTGCGTGCGTGTGGGTGTTGTGTGTGTGTGCGTGTGTGAGACATAAAATAGATGGGGATGGATGGGGGGCAGCGGACCAGATTTTCCTTTGTTAGCTTAATTTGATGTCACCAGGAGGGGGAGGGTGGACAAGATGGTGGGAACGTCCTTGGGGAGCAGCCGACCTGTGAAAACACAACAATGGACAGAACGTGTGGAGGCACATGCACAGACTATTGTATTCACAGACTACAGACTGAGCTTTTAAACACAGGTCTACAAAAAGCTTGTCAAAAGCCTCACTCTGCAGTATTTTGCCAACTAGATATTAGGGATGCCTGAGGAATAAAAGATTGGTTATGGTGGCTATTTCTTTTTATCTTAACCACGTTCACAAGTTGAATCCAAAGCTGTTTGGAGATTAAATAAGCCAAATACAGGTTTTCAGTAAACATAATTATTTGACTGGAAAGGGTAAAAAAAAGGAATTTTATATTTAGATCCTATTTATACAAAAAGGCTGGTTAAAAAAAAATTACAAAAGAATTGAATGAAATATTTATTACAGTTTTGACCCACAGGTCAAATCTGGCCAGAGTTAAGGTGTCACCTGCCCAATGACCTTTTTCTAATTCACAGTGAAAATGCATTTATTCACAAGGGATTTTTTTTTCCACACCAATTAGTCAGGGCTGCATAGAGGGACCGATACACCAGTTTTGTATGATGGGATCGAAAGGGATGTAAGTGTAACCAATAGACAGAATTCGACCAGAGTCCTGATAGCAGTTTACTATCAATCCAGGTTTATTAATAAATTTCTGGACTGAAATGCACTAAACCTCCTTCAAATGATACTGAAAGTATAAACATAGAAAATTTCACTTACATTAAACAATGCACAGTAACATGAAATGTATTTTCCTAGGACAATGAATGTATTGTTCTGCTTAAGTGAACTTATGAATTTTCCTGACAAGTTATCACTTGCCCATCTTAATCAGAGTCCTTTCTCAGTCCATGAAATGAAAATAAAACCCGAAACAGTCTTCAATCCAAGAATAAAAAAAATATCATAAATGTGTCCTTCAATTGTCCTTAGCAAAAAAAATTAAGTGCTGGCCAGCAAAAGAAAGTCAAAATTTCAGAGAGCTCTATTTGTATATGTATGGATGGTATGTGAAGGGGTGTGTGTGTATGTGTGCGTGTTTGCCTGAGATGAGCAAACAGAGGGTCGCAGAGACGGCAGCCCGCAACTATCCTCTTTTACAGCCACAGGGAGTCAGCAGCAGTCTCTAACAACCATCTAGCAGGGAAACATGACATAACCCAATAAAATAAGCAGACGGCGACACACACGTTGCAGCATTCACCTGCGATGCTCATGAGGGGCACTATCATAAATCTCGTCTAATTTACACAGCATAGTATTTAACATAATATACAGTATATGGCAACAGAAACCAATTAAACACATTAATAAATAAAATTATAAATTCAACTACATCACTTAGGATAACACTATGCTATGGGGTGACCCAAAACAACACTTCTTAATCACAGCTAAATAAAACTCCACTTGGCGTAGCTAGTTAACGATTAGCAACATTAGCGGCTCGCATATTAATAGCATTACTCGGTCATTAAAACTCAACCGTGATACATGTAGCAATTTTATACAATATTGACGACAGGGCACATTTAACAATAATGCTCACCTAGCAGGGAAACATGACATAACCCAATGAAATGAGCAGACGACGACACACACATGTTGCAGCATTAACCCGCGATGCTCATGAGGGACACTATCATAAATCTCGTGACCTGTCGTAAAGCTGTCATAATGTGATGTCGTCACATTACCCTTAAAAAGCATTACACTCAAATCATACAAAACAATACAAACACAAATAATACAAATAATAATACAATTATATAAAGTGAATGTAATTACAGTTGGATTACATCAGCAGCAGAGAGAAGGTGAATCTGTGCCTGAACTGCTCTGGATGGAGTTAATAAAACACATTTAAGCCATCAAAAAGCCCATCTTTGAATCATTCTTACTTTAAGAGTGCACTTTATAAAGAATATTTTCACAGCTTTACCTTGCACTCAGACAACCCTTTCCAACAAGAAACTGAGGCTATTAATACATCCATGCAGTCTTTATGAGCACCAGACTGCATAATTACCTATGAGAAGTAGTTGCTGGTTCACTACTGCCTCACTCAGTTACTTTGTTTGTGAGATTGTGTGGCTTTGTTGTTTCAGAATCACAAGAGTCATGCAATAACCATGACAAACAAACAGATGCAGGCAGTGGTAGACTAGCAACTCCTGTGTTCTGCGAGGTTAAATCACTGCTTTGGTCAAAAGAGTTTGACTTTGGAGAGACCAATATAATGTCCTATGTTTCCTGTTAGTAATAACTGTCTGAATGTAAAGCTGTGAGGCTACTGTAATTATAGCAAAGACTTCAAAGGATAATAATTTTTATTAGGTGACTAAACTGTGTTTTGTTTATGTCCCTTACTTTCCTACAGTGATATTTCTGCAGATTCTCCAAACTGGAAGCCTATGGCCCTCCTCTACTGTTGGCATTACATTGACTATGGATAGAAAACTAATAATAATAACCTATTAACCTAACTAAGTTAATAGGTATGTTATAGCAATATATTAAGTGGTCCTTGTCCTCCTGTCATTTTACAAAAATACCCCACAGGCAAAGTGTGCATAAAACTTAGAGTATAAAGCAGAGGAACTAGTAAGTTGCTAATTTTACCTCTGTTTCTAATGGAATTTGAATTAGCTTAATGTCCATTTATATTGCACAGAGAGATGAGTCAGATTTGGAAAGCAGATTATTCAGTGTAATAAACATTTCCATTGACATTTCCATCTCCTCAAGCAATAACAGGATGTCTTCACCCTCAGAGAGCCTGTAATTATGCTATTCAATGAAAAGAGACTGTTAACATCGGTTTGGGAGTCTTTTCAATAACAGTGTCATGTAAACATCTGTAGAGTTCAGATAATCTCACAGCACACAGTGACATCTTACTCTCTCTGCTACTGCTAAAACCGAAGCTGAAACAAGATGCTACAACTCTGCTGGAAACTCATAAAACAAACAACACACAGATGAAAAAACCTTTAAACAGATGAGAGATATGCAACTTCTCAGTCTGCTCAAAGGCTGAGTGTACAAGCCTCTAAACTGCCCGTTAATTAATAGCTGATCTTGCTTCATTGATCTGCTCTCTATTTATGGGGCGTTAGCTTACTATAGATCCGCTGCCCTTGTGATTCACACAACTGCATCAACAAAACCATCTGCACATACACACATACACACAGGCACATCGAGCATACCTCCACGCTACCCCCACTTCACTGTGGAAAGTAAATATTTTAACAGTCTACTAGCAAGAAGCATTGCCTGAAGGATTCTTTGGCCTCGAGTGTCACAGGCTCAGAATGAGACAACAGTTTTAATTATGGCCCACAATCTTTTCTGCAAAATCAATAGCTGTTTATTTGTGTACAGTGACACAGTATATCAGCCCCTGGGCCGACTGCCAGCAGGTGGAGAATGACTCCAGTCAGCATTTTAGAAGATGGAAGAGAAGGTGGGGAGGAGGAGCAGAGGGAGGGAGGGGCAAACCCACACAGACACATGCAATGTGTAGGCCTGGGGATGGGATACCTTGGCTTTGTGTGTAATTGCTGTGTTGATGCAGTGCAGCATGGAGGGTGGAGCCAAGGGTGCCGGCATTCCTCGCGTCGTGGCTTGTAAAGCTGTTCGATGAATCTGCAAACTGCAGCACTGCAGTATGAACATTAGATGGGCAGAAGAAGAGGAAAGAAGGAGGAAAGACTCAGACACGCAGAAGAAAATAGATGAACATTAATGAATTTGCTATAATGATCGACGATGATGAGTGTTTAATATGAAGGTCTGTGGATTCAGTCTGTTTTGTGTCTATTTCAAGCATAGCTGGTCTTCTGCTGTGTGCTGTAGGTGTAGATAAAGATACTCAGGGAACTTCAGTGATGGATGTGCAAACCCTTCATCACACATTTTGCAGACAGTGTGTTGAGCGTGTGACAGTGCACAGGAGATAAATGAAAAAAATAGATATCTCTCATTATAAGAATACATCTCTACAGTTTGTCATCATCTGTGACCTGCCAAACACCAGTTTTTGCCACATCTGTGCTGCACTGCCAACCCAAATTGATCAATGACATTGAGCAAGTTAAGAACATCTGTCAAAAGTTTTCTCTCCCTTAATAAAGCAATGCTTATGATTAGCGATGCATTTGATAGAAAAGATTAGAGAGCAGTGGTGTGATAAACTCCCATAAACATCTCTGCTTTTATTTAGCAAACAATTGGTCTGATCATTTCAGCAGACCATTTCTTCCCCATGAAACAGCGCAAAAGATCTTGAATGATGTCGTGCAATTACCCTGCACTCAGCCATGACTAGAAGGTTAAATTGAATGACTCACTTCCAGGGAAACACTCAGCGGCAGTCCATTGCTAATCTTAATGTTATTTCTTCACACTTCAGTGTTTAATTTGGTATTGCCACTCAAATGGTCACAGAGGAGGAAGGTGATGATGGTACTGTTCAATACTTTGAGCACCACTCACCTAACTATCTACCCACATGTCACATACAAAGATGTTATTACTCTCAGTATGTGAAGGCTGATAGATATGAGCAGTAAAAGTGCAATAAAACCTGTGAGCCACTTCACAGCCAAACCAGAGGCGAAAATAAGTTAACAGACGAAAATGGCACACATTTCTAATAAGGATTACAGATCAGACATGATGGCCTTTTGGAAAAAGTCATTGGGCCATTGGCTTCTCACTCATATATAAAGTCTGGGGGCCCTATCGTACGCTTTCCGCTGTGCGCCAGTGGCGCATTGGGCGGGGAAAGTTTCACATTAATTCAGGGGAGTTTCCAGGTCAACCGTTGCCACCTTG
>JAQMCX010000043.1:20965915-20992001 GCA_029814765.1 Acanthurus leucopareius | reverse complement strand
TATATTTAATTATATATATTAAATATATATATATATATATATATATATATATATATATATATATATATATATATTCTAAAACATGTTTTTGACATTGCTGGAGTTTTATGAATGCATTGCCTTGTTATAGATTTATAAACCAGAATGTCATCATGCAAATGTCATTTTAATGGAAATGTGATTCTAAATGACATCTGTTATTGCTGTCAGTGGGTGCACTCTGCAGCACAAGGACACATCCCTGTTGGTTGAACTTGTTTTGCTGCGCTCCTGCATTCTCCCTGGCCTCCTCCAAAATAACGAGTCCCTTCTGAATATGGAGGAGCACTTCTTCTTTTTCTTCTTCTTAAGTGACTGTATCTCTGCAAAAGTTTGACAGCTAGTAGCTGTTACAGATAAGTGACAGCATCAGGGAAGAAGTGTTTAAAATATTTGTTCATATGCTGGAGAAAAAAAAACCCTTTTTAAGTAGTCAGCATTAATAGAAGAAGTCAAGTTAACCTTTTGAACAGCTAATGTTTTCTAAAAACCAGAGACATAGATCGATGTATCTACAGAATAAATTCTGTATTAAGAAGCAAGTGAACAAAATCTCATGATTTGTCAAAATATTCCCAAGTGATTTGAAATTTCTGAGAGGCATTTGCATGTCAACCCGATTTATCTCTACTGTGACACTTTATGCCTCTAGAGCATAAAGTGCAGCATCAACAGCAGTCAGCTGTTG
Source organism: Acanthurus leucopareius (assembly GCA_029814765.1). Lineage (NCBI taxonomy): Eukaryota > Metazoa > Chordata > Actinopteri > Acanthuriformes > Acanthuridae > Acanthurus > Acanthurus leucopareius. Next base: position 20,991,274 of record JAQMCX010000043.1, on the reverse strand, counting down.
CTTCAGTTCTGCTGCTTATGATGAACATATCAGTTTCCAAATGTACCTTCCTCCTTCTCCAGCTTTTGATGCAGCCAGCTGAAACCTAAAAATACCTACCTTTTAACATTTCATCAGACTTTTTCCAACATAACACTGGGTCTTTATTAGATCTGTTTAATCACTGCAGGAAGTGATAAGTCATACTATTACACACCTGAGGAGAGAATAAGATTTCACCCCAAATAGTTCTCATGTGATGTGTTTTTAATCTGGTATATATGTTTTCCTGTAGTTTGCTGTGGAATGAAATACTGCTTTAGTTCTACAAAACAAATCTTTACGCATAAATCAAATTCTTAGCAGTATCAGGCATATTTGAAGAACAACAGTGGCCATGCCATCCACTTTCTAATTATACTTTCCAGGTTTATAATGGTTTTCTCAGGTTAAATATCCTCAGAACTAGTCCACTCATCCTCACAGAGGCTTTAATGGAGATGAAGAACCAGTATGTGACCTTTTCCTTCAGTCTGATTGTCTTTCTGTCTGTCTGTCTGTCTGTCTGCATGTCTGGCTCTGCTGGCTCTGTCTCTGCTATTATTAGCATCAAGCAAAAAAAACACAGTGATGGTTAACAGAGAGAGCAGTACGTCACACACAGGGCCCAGGCAACCTCCATGAATCAGCTTTTTCTGCCAGACACGGAAACAGTTTGAAGGAATTATTTAATGCTTCTGTTAATGGTTTATTTCTTCAGTGCTTTAAATAACCCAGGCTTTTCCCTGACCTAATACTGGGTAAAGCTTCTAAACAATGTTGTTTTAGTTGCTTCCACAAGTTTAAGAATCATCCAATTACCTGCAATATCCACCTCACTGTGCCATTTTCTGTAACTTAACAGATCTGCTCTCTCTAATATTTGCTATCTGATCACTTTTTTCTTTTTGCTGACTGACTTCTGCATCTGTTTTTTTTCCTTTCTTCCAGGGATGAGTAGTTACTCTACAAATAACACACATGAATAAAAAACTTGTTTGATGGGTGTTGAAGGAAGAGTGTGTTGGGGACATCTTTATGGTAGATGTAATAAAGTTGCAGCTGCCTGAAAAAAAGAGGCACCACCCATCTTTTGACCAAATTGCAGTGATGATGAAGCAAAAACACAGAGCAAGAAGAGCTTCCAGGGTCAATTCCCAAAACACATCTGTCCCCACTGTTTTATCAGGAAATTAAAAAATTAAAAAAACAAATGCATAATTAAATGCTTTCTGTGCCTCCTAAAGTCTGAACACGAACCGAAGGAAGTTGAACACACTGTAGTTGAAAATGTGGTTAGCTAGATATTGTTAGCTATGTTCATTTTTCATGTGTGATGTAAATCTTTGATGTTATGATGACACTCTTTAGGCTTTTACATTACATAATATTAATAAAAAATTAATAAAAAATTATATTAAAATGAAAGTAACTTGTAGCCTGCATGTACTAAGTAATGTATTAACCAGTTACATTTTACTCTAACTTTTACATTTCCTTGAGTAATTTTATGTTAGTTATTGTACTTTCACTGGAGTGTAGATCATCAGTATTCTATTCACTGCTGCTCTCTTCAGACCTCTTCGTCTGCCTGTCTGGACCAAGAGTGAACTGTGTCTCTCTCAGAGTGGTAATTCTCTGAGGCGGTTGTACAGCAAGATGCTGGCAACAGAGTCCAAGGCAACTGCTGCAGAAACTTGCAGATTAGCACTTTGTTTTCAGAAACAAAGAGTAAAATAGCCTGTACACAACAATTAGTCTCTTAGACAAACAGAAGAATAAATCATGCTAATGCTGTATTGAAAAAATGTTTGCCTGTCAGCGTAATGACAAATGTACTCTAATATTTTGGGGAATAAACTTGTTCAATATCACCTTTGTCTCTGAGCAGCTTTGTGACATGAAAAGCTCAGCTAAGTTAGCACAGAGTCTAAACAGGAAAAAGAGCTGACTTCTTGTGTTTACATTTTATATCTTTTTTTACATGGAGATTAGAAAATAGTAATAAGAGTAATAACATTTTACACTTTATAGTACTAGTTTATAATACTTTTTAAAAATCTTTTAATGTACTTCTTATTGGTAACTCTATTTCACTGTGATATCTTGTTTCTCTCCCATCATACACTTGGGTCAGCCACTAATTATAAAAAGAAACTTTAGCTTTTTTAGTTGAATGAGCACTATTTACCATTCCTAGCAAAAATCAGTTGATTTTTTTATTGTATTGTTTACCAGGTTGCAACTCGCTACATGTAAAGGAACAATTTTGGAGTATTTGGAAGGTCTTTCATCCAACTTTTTTCTCCTATAACCAGATGTTTGTGCTTAGCTACATTTAACCTGTCCCATGTAGAGAATTGTCTTGTTATTCTCAGTAAGATGACAAACAAAACAAAGGTAGCTTACTTCCCAGACTATTGGCATTTCCTCTGAAAATTAGTTCAGGGAGAAAATAAAGCACATTTTTCAGCTTGTGTTATTCATGTGCAGTCTGTGTTTATTCACTCAAAACGACACATGCTGACTTGGTAGAAGTAAGCTGTAGGCTAACTGTGTGTGTGGGAACAGCCTGTACCTGTGCCTGTCAGTGTGTTTGGGTCTGTGTGTGTGTGTGTGTGTGTGTGTGTGTGTGAGAGAGGTCACGTTCACATTTTAATATGTCTGCAGAGCCGATGCCTCAGTGCAATGAGGAGGAACGGCTTTGATCTGTGAGACTCTGACAAACAGGACAGATTTACGGTGATGGCCTCCTCACACCACCTTATTTTCATTTCCACCAACATCACAGCACCATACAGACACTTATTACCAGACAGACCATAAAACATGCTTCTCCCTCAACACAGTCTCCTTTTCTTCAGGTGTTAAAAAGAAAAGAAGGGATTGGCACAGTCAGTGAGGAGTGTGCATGTGCAGATGATATCTATCAACCTTTAAAACCTTCCATTATGTGGTTACAACAATGTTGAAACCTGGAAAACTTTTTTTTGTATATTTCAGAGTAATGTTACCAAAGAAAATGACTCATCTAGAATATGTTCATTTGAAGAATTAGTCATAAATAAATTTGACCTTTGGGTTTGGATAATTCATCAAAAGAAAACATGTTAGAACTTCAATGAAAGGTGGAAAGAAGTCAATACAGTTTATATGTGATTTTTCCAACCTTAAAACTACTTACTGGGACATAAAAAGGGAAAATTTGATGTTAATATATGGATTTCCTATAAATAGGAGGTAAAAAAATAAATAGGGAGGTACATGTTAAAATTTGTTTTGTGTTGTGCCAACAACAAGTAAGCTCAGTGTGTTCTTAGTTCTTACTATTACATCATTTAAACAAAGCTTTGATTCAACAACGCAAGTGCTTTTTTTTAAGACAAGCATGTGTGCAATAATTACAGAATGACACACTTGAGAAAAAGCAATTTTATAGTTTGTAGCAGCTGTAAATTTGAAAATTAATCCCAGAGTTTCCTATAGGTTGCAAAATTTTCTATGTGGTCCCAGCAAGAACAGTTTTTCATTCGCTTTTACAACTTCATAACTATAATATATTTTTGTTATGGTTGTGCAAAAAAGGGCAGGGTGGCTATGGAGAGACTTAAAACTAGAAAGTTACTGCTATCTAAAAGTTTGAAGCAGAAGAAGGGAGGGCTGTTTCATAAGAAGGCTTTTACAGTGGCATTTCACCGGTTGGGTTTCTCCACACCTTCTATTTAGCAGCATTGCAGGGGTATAAATCATTGAAGAACTGCAACCTGCGTCACACATGCACACTGGGTGCTGAGGTTGTGCCACCCAGTTGGTGCGCGAGCAGAGATTACCTAATCGGAGACAGTCCGTGAGGTCCAAGGTCTCAAGGTCTAGGACTGTGTCTGTATATGTGTGTGTGGCATACAAAGGTCAACACACAGTTCAGCGGCAGGTAAACCATCATATATTCAGCACATCTTTACCAAGGCTCTGAGAAAGAGAAGATATCTCAGAAGAGAAGGTCAAGGTGACCTTACTTTCTCACCTGAGTTGGTTCCAAAGTAATTTTTTTTTTTCAGGCTTAAAAACATGACTCAAAACTTCTTTTATAATGACTTAATGGATAAATAGGATTTTTAAGAGCTTCCTGTGTTGACTGCATCATTTTAAAATTACTTTATTAAATGTACTTAGTTACTTTCCTTCACTGTCATTAACATTTAGTTCTTACCAGTCAAACAGGTGTAGTTAGAGTCCAAATCAGTTAAGTACTAAATTAGTAACTAAATGCTAAATGGATAATGTATGGTGTGTGTTGCATACAAAAAACACAGCAAAATCATGTGCAGCCTCAGTAATGTCAGATCTTTATTGATATCATGTCATACAGCAGTACATAAGTAGCAATAACAGTAAAGAGAATAGCATGTCAACTACATTCAATTCCTATGCTTTTGTAGTCATGGTAGCTCTAAATGCTAGTAAGAGATAATAATCATTAAACATCCCACTGGATAGAATCATACACATCACACACATAAAAGCTGCTGGTGTTTTAAGGCATTTCACATCCTACAGTATTTGTCCTATGGCTAAGTCTTGATTGTTAGTTTTTAGATTGGTGGCGTACTGTACTTTACTGCACTGTACTTGATGTTTTTTCTATGAAGTGGTGTCTGAATGTGCTCTTAGAAAAGTTTGGCAGTGCTGTAGAAGTAGTTGTAGTGACATTCTTTCTTCAGACACCAATAAAGACTCTATTGGTTTACTGTTTTTTAAGATAAAGGCTTCACATTTGCACCCATGACCCATTGAAATTCTTGTACATCTCAGATATTTTGCCTGTTTTACTCTTAAACTCAGCAGTTCATAAAAAAATGCCTTATTTTCAGATTTATTCCCCATAAAATTATTCCAGTTATTATTGGCCATTTTGTAGAGACACAAACAAACTCACTATAGTACCAAGATATTTATCACAAGCCTCAAGTAAAACGACAAGAACTCATTCCAGACCAGTGTACTGTACTAGTTTTCTGTGTCCTTTGTGAGTGCAGTTTGTCAGGGCGTCAATTGCCATGACCAGCAGCAGCAGCAGCAGCAGCAGAATAAGAAAGCTGTGTCAAAGTTGGCAGTGCACAAGCAGAAAAACAAGCTATAAGTCTTTCATACTGAAGGATTTCTAGAGGTGAGGTTGCACTACAACAGACATTTTATCCAGTCATGGCCACAGTAATAAAGAGCAAGGTCAAGTTGTTTCAAACACATCATGTTCTGGCGGCTTCTGACTGATTGTGTGATGAAGTTGAGTGTTGATGGTATTTGTTTTTCCTCAGGCTGAGTGATATGGTATGGATTCTGGGGCAAAAAAAGCATCATCGATGGCACATGATAAATGGTGTTAAACAGATGGATTATACAGAAACTTGAAATCAGCATTAATGCATAATTTACAATTCAGTCGCTAATTGGCTGAGAACAATCGCTTCTTCATTCTTATCATATTAGCTGCATTTGCCTCCTTTAGAGAATCTTTGCTTCCCTTTTCCCTGTATCCTTAACAGCACATTGTGCAAAGTGTCCATTACCAAATTACAATTTGACAATCCTATATAAGAAGCCTTAAAGCCTTAAAGAGGATCTTTCCTTCTCATCCTCATAGCATCAGCAGCAGCGATAGCCTACCTAAGTCACAACCTACAGAAAGAGCTATAACAGTAGTCTTCAAATCTAGCCTACAGGCTAACAAGCACATGTCTATTACAGTTATTAATGAACGTTGTGTGTAATAATGCTAAGCATGGTGGATGGTCGGTTTGAACTCTAAACAAAAAAACTGTGTCAAATGAGCAACGGGCTGATGGATTCCATGCAAGCATGACATCTACGTACACCATGCAACCTAAAATAATACGACTGTTTTCTTGTTGGCTTCAGATTTATTTTAGATAGCTAAAGCATTTCACTTCTGAAAGTGAAACTTCACCCAGGTTTTAACGGATAGAGAATGCTCATCCTCTCCCATACAGTTGTCATGCAGTGCTGATTGAACAGTCAAACCACTGATACACCAGTTGTGATCAAAACAGTTGTGCTAGAGGATATTTAACCTGCCATATTGCTTATGAACTCGTTTTTTTTTTTGACAAAGAGACTCAATATAATGGCTCAGCACGACACTATCATATACTAATATTTTTTTTGGCTGGTTACCTGTACTTGTAAACTGTGTGCTTCTTTAACAAATTGTAATTTTTGTGTCAAGGGTAATTTTATTTTATTGTGTAAGTGGATGAACAAACAGTAACTGAAACAAGTTGATGTGTTTTGAATCTTTTGTTCTTTAAACGCGCACAGTAACACTCCCACGCACATGCTTCCATCGGAATGTTGATAGTGCAATTGAGTGTATCTCACAGCTTGTGTTATTAGTGAATGACCAGAGTTATTGTCTACTGTGTTTCCGTTCCATTCGTCCGAAGTGTGATAGACCAGTTTAATATTGTTTTTTTTTTTAAATACCATAATTTTGTAAGAGATGCTACCTAAGTGCTTATTATTGTCTGATGTTGAGTGTGTGAAAGAGAGAGAACAGATGACCTGTGGTTTTGTATTGAGTGAATTATGATGGATTTCCTTTAGGGAACACATGTGCGGGACAAAGTGGACAAGGAAGAATAATCCCATATAAAACAAACATCCCAATCCCACACTTTACACACTTGTGGAGATTCAACAAATAATAGCTCAGATAGAAACCATGCCAATCATGTTACGCTTACAAAAAGATGGCAAAAGCAGAACTTTCATCCCACAAGTGCTTCAGTGTAAAGGTTCAGGGTTTGTTTTAAGATGGGGAAATGAAGAGAGGTTTTGTTTTGCAGGGTAAAGGTGAGTTTCAGTGGTCCAAAACAGGCTTACAGTAGGCTCTTAGTTTTTCTGATTAGTGGGAATATCGCTGGAGTCTTGCTGCTTCTCCATCTTCTTGGTGGTGACCACCGTCTCCTCATAAACTTCACGCTGGGAGACCTTGGCTCCAGACTTGCTCTGCTGCTGGTCATCATCCTTGCCCTCCTTCTTTGAGCCCTTGCTGGAGCTGGTGTAAATACGGGCTTGGTAGTTGTAGCCTTGCCCGGCACCACCGCTTATGGAGGGGCTGGGATAGGTGATCCCAGTCCCAATGCGGGTTTCCTCGCCCTCCAGTAGTTTCCTGCAAAGAGGAGTAAGGAGGAAAGGGGTTAGAAATGATAGGTATAGTGGAGAATACAAAGATAAAGGGTAACTAAAATTTTCTTAATCATTTAAAATCTAATCCTACCTGTAAGCTGCAATTTCAATATCCAGAGCCATCTTGACATTCAGCAGATCCTGGTACTCCCTCAGGTGACGAGCCATCTCGCTCTTAGTGGTCCTCAGCTCATTCTCCAGCTCTGCCATGCTGTCCTAAGGAAAAACAGTACAACAAAAAACAAAAAAGTGGGGCGTGTGCCAGGGCTCAAGGTTTACAAAAACAGAAGATTAGTCAGAAAAAGCAGTCTGTGACTATGCTGCTTGCAGTGGAATCATCGCAGAGTCCAAACAAAGACCTCTGTCAGTCCTATTGTTAACCTGAGCGATGTGAAACTAGAGATGTCTTTTATCGTAAAAATTGGTTGCAATCTTTTTCCAATCCTCAGTGGACACTGCTGAATCAGAAAAAACACTTGTACGAAATTACTAATTTAAAGCACATATAGACTCAGTGGGCGTTGTCAGCTGCAGATGCTGAGCGCACGTCCCGGGGGAATGAGTTTCAGCACCACGGACAGAGCCCGACCTACAACAGCTGCTCCCGATGTTATTTTTATTCTGACGTTCATTTCTAGAGAGGAGAAAACCCTTAAGGAGGGTTAACCTTTAATTTAGACAAACTTTTATGATATGATAATTTTTAATTCGCCTTTAACCCTTTTCATACGTAATTGGACGTGATTACCTGGTAGTTTCCAATCTCCACATGGTGCCTGTCCTCCATCTCCCGGAGCTGCTTTTCCAGAGACTCGTTGGTTCCCCTCAGACTCTCTATCTCGATGGTCTTAGACTGCAGCTGCCTCCTGAACTCGTTCATCTCCTCCCTGCTGGCGCGGATGGCCTCGTTACTCCGGTTCGCCTGCTCGGATAAGTCAGCGAACTTGGTCTTGTACCACTCCTCGGCGGACTGCAGGTTCTTGGACGCCATTGACTCGTACTGGCCTCGAATCTCCTTGAGGGCGGAGGTGAGGTCCGGCTTAGACACCTCCATCTCCACAGACACCTGGGCAGCCTGGATCATGTCCATCAGCTCGGCCACTTCCTCTTCATGCACCTTCCTGAGGAAGTTGATCTCATCCAGAAGAGATTCCACCTTCTTCTCCAGATCCAGGCGCACCATGGTGGCATCATCCACATCTTTCTTAAAAGCCTTAAGGGTGGCCTCCGCCTCTTCACGGGCGCGGAACTCCTCTTCGTATTTCCCTCTGATTTTTTGCAGTTCGTCTTCAATACTATCCCTCTCGATCAAGAGCTGAGACTTCTCCCCGTTAAGCTCTTCGAGCTGGGAGCGCAATTCGCGGATCTCTTGTTGGTAAAGCTCGGCCAGGCGGGACGGTTCAGTCTGCCGCTGCCGCAGCGCAGTCAACTCCGTCTCCAGCACTTTGTTGTACTGCTCCAAGTTGCGCACTTTCTCAATGAACATTGCAAAGCGGTCATTAAGACCTTGCATTTGTTCCTTCTCGTTGGTGCGGATGATCTTAAACTCATTGTTGAGGACGCTGCTCTGTGTCAGGTCGAAGGTCTCCAGTGGCATGGACGAGTAGGAGCGGCCAGACTTTCTGCTGTACGAGCCCAGGGGTGAAATGTTGCTCCGGGATAGAGAGGAAGAACGGTAACCTCCCCGTGAGGAGACGCTCCCCGCGGTCCGCGATGGAGAGGACGCATAACGGGGTGAATCCCCGAAAATCTTCCGGTAGGAGGAGGATGAGAAGACTTCAGATCCGTAGCTCATCTTGGCTTGTATGGAGACAGAGCAGAGCAGTGGGTGCGTCTCCTTTATATAGAGGGACCAACCCAATCACTAATTAATGCCCGATGGCAACAACCGAACTTATTCGTTCAACATGCGTTGGCAGCCTAGTGAGAATCAATGTTGATTATTTTGCTGGACAATCATTTTTATTTGCTAAAGTTTGGCCCACAAAAACCCGGACATCTGTCAAGATGTGTGCGGTTGACACGGTTCTTTGTGCGAAACAAATGGAACTGTCCTACTCGCCTTTTTGGCGCAGTAGTGATGCATCAATTTTTCGTCGCTTGTTGCATATTTGCACTTACAACATAGTCACAACACATCACGTTCAAGACAGGGATTTTTAGACAGAATGATGATGGTGAAATTTACTTGGTAACTCTTTCTATTTTTAAGCCGACAAACTTGCAGCAGGTAGCAGACACGCATTACTGTTGAGTGAACATTACAGTGATATCGACAACAATGTCACATATCAGTTTTACAAGATTAAAATGATATGATCTCGAATGAACATGTGTGTTTCTTACCTTTTCTTCCAAACCATTTAAAATGGGACTGGATCAACACAGAGATACTGAAACAGTTCAGAACAAAGGGGAGATGCAAGAGTTTCACTTTTAGGATTGGATTTTAACATTTTTATAAGCTAGTGAAAGCATTAATCTGCATCTTGCATCCTACTGTTGGCCCTGAGTTTATGACTTATTTTACATTTAAAGTTTTGAAGTCATTCCACAATAACTTGTTTTGTTTGGTTTGATTTAGTTTAGTTCAACATCCCTTAGAAACAGCACCCCACCGACAGGCTTTTGCTGCCCTCTGTTGTCAAACTACAGTACACTGCAGGCAAAAATTGACATTTTAAATAGACTATCATTTAATTATCAGTACCACCTGATACTGACAATATGAACTTTTATTGGTCCACATGAGGCAACAGCTAGATGTTACAGCAGCACATGCACTGAATAAGTCCAAATAAATAAGTGAATAAATAAATTCACACGGGGTACCACCCTGTGATGGGTTTCTATATTCCAACCCCTCCCCTTATTTTGTTGTCTTTCACTCTGGTAAGATAAATATCCGCTTCCTTCCCCAGCCTTTTGGAACTGAAGAAGTTTCTTGGATGAGAAGTGAAACGTCTTCTCAAAATTCAACACAGTCCAGTTGCCTTGTTTTTTGAATCTCCAAGATTCCAAAGGATAAAGTTGTACTTTTTACCACACTATATGATAACTATAAATACCACATGCTTACTTTATTAAGATTGTACCTAAAATATGTTACACTTACTAAAACCATTGTTAAAGATAAAATAACTACTTCTATAGAAACAAATTCTGAAGCAACTAAACAGTATGCTTATAGCACCTTTTTTCTAAACTCTCTCTTCTTTACACTTTTAATTTTACACATGGTTTTAATTGCTGATTTATTGTAGATATTATAGTTAGACCATATCACTGAAGTCCATGGAAATCTAAATTAATCCTGGCAACAAGACAAATGGATGCAGTTCTTCTAGGTGTCTCTTCGCACCTTGATGTCAAGCTAATGACAAACGAAAGACCGTAAGGTCACGTGACCGCGCCATGACGACAAATAATCCCGCCTCCTCTTGATAGACAGGATTAAACCCCACCCCCTGGATGTCTCATAACAACAGCTGGCAGTACAGAAAGAGAGAGAGCGAGAGAAAGAGAGATAGCAGAGTGCAGACAGAACGGGGACACTTATCTGCTGCCTGGCTTTACAGTGTGCACACCGGAGCTTTGGCTGCTGCTTTCTCTTAAGAAAATACACATTAGCGACTTCTCCGACTTTTGCACCGCTCAAGGCGCATGCTCAGAATAACTGACGGTGCAGTTGTTTTATTCAGGAACTCAGAGGTGAGTACAGTTATCTTCAGTCACATCAAACCGCAGTGAAATCCGTCCGAAAATCGTTCAACGTTACTTCGTGGCTTTTGTTTTTGTCATCAAAGCCAGCTAACGCATTAGCCTTGCCCCGGATCACTTTCGGCTGTCCTTCCCATCAATGTCAGATTAAAAAAAAGAGTAGGACAGGGGCTGTTTGAGCGGACTGTAAGCTAGCTGTTAACTGTTAACGATCGAGCAAATGACAGGACGTTGTTTAGTGCGTTAACCCTGCAAACAAGGCTCTTACTGTTAGCTTGAAATGAAAAGGTACTTTTACAGTTGCTTAAGCTAATCTTCCACCTTTGGTTCTGTTGAAAAGCTCTTTTACATTTACACGGGCAAAGACAATGCCCAAACATAAATGCCTTTTACGTGAAGTATTGTTGAGGTGAACGTCGACCTCACTCTCTGGAGGCTGACTTGAGACAACAAAGCCTGTCACAAGTAATGTTTTATGTTAGCCGCAGTTTTTCGGTGCAGGTTGTCTCAGGGATTGGCTGTGAATCTTTTCGAACCAGAGCTCCCCTCAGACCCGGCTGGACCCAGCTCACACTGTGGGCTATGGTGTCTTAAAGACATTAACTTACAAAAAGAAACATGCATTAGAATGACTAGAAATAGTTCGACAACATAGTAATTTAGGATGTATTATTTCCAAGAATAACTATCTATTTCGACTCCTACTCTCACAGAACATTAGAGGTCAGGATGTCAAAGAAACAAACAAACATGCTAAAGCTTTTGTTTACCCTCCTATAAAGCTAAAGAGTCCACACCGATGACAGTGTTTTGATAGTGTAATGCAGTGTTTGTGGCCCTGTTGGCACGTCTCCTCTGCCTCCTCTGCCTCATCATGTATGGCAAGCTCTTTCCATTACCTCTGCTGATTAAAAGGAGTTGCCTTACAACATATAATTTGCATTTCTGCTGGCACCAGGGACCAGAGAGCTGACTTCCTCTGTCTTGTTTGCCTGCAGCTCAACCTTCTGACAGTGAGAATGATTGAGAGTCAGCACTGGAGGAAAAAACTTTCACGTCTTACCATTAAAGAGACAAGGCTGAGACTAGGCTAACATTCCACTGAGGCAGAAGTCCATGATGCTTTCCACAGAACACTGTTTTCTTCTTTGACCTCTCCTCTTTAATCTATATGCTTGTTTGTGTGACCTGATGCATTGAACAAACAAAGATTTAACTTTATGTTATTTCTGCTGACTAGCCTGACCCCATGTTGAATGTTTCATGGTCTTAGAAATATCTTTGATCTTTGACTTTGCTTTCAAGTGAGGTCATATGTTTTTGTTCAATACTTTACTACCATAGCGCAACATATTAGAAAGACTGTGTTGGATCTCAATAATTTGTTCTATCTCTAAACTGAGCACCATGACCTCACTGGTCTAAAGTCTAATATATGTCCTCTGGTGAAGGGGTTAATCTCTCTTAAGTTAGTGCAGAATATCACAACTGCGTTTCAAAAAGAATTGAATCAACTACATTATCCTACCAGAGAGTGAACAATAAAACTCAGTTGCTTACACTGAGGAGAAGTCCTCGTATGAGATAGCATTGGGTTGTATCTGTGCTGAAGCTGTTTTTTTTTTTTCAATTGAGCCACTCCTTATGTGTTGCTTCTCCCCAGACACCACAACACTTTAAAGATGACAACTTCATGGAGTGACAGACTGCAGAACTATGCAGACTTGCCTGCCAACATGGACGGCCTTACAATGAAAAAATACAGGAGAGAGCCATACCACAGGTAAGAAACACCCAAGAAGGCACAAGGTGCATTTCTGATTGTATGAAACTTCCCCCAGATGGGATACCTGAGCATTTTATGACATAAACTATGCAGCCAAATAAAACTTTACCCATCTGTTGTGGCAAAAAAAAAAAAAAAAAAAATTACAGTGAAATGGGATCACATCGGTGGGCAAAATTAAGGGAACACCTAGACTTAAACTTTGAGAAATTAACAACTCAAGCCAGTTCACTCAAGTGGGCCACATTTTAACAAAGGTGAATGTGTTAATATCTACTGTGACAATTACAACAATCTAGAAATAAGTGTAACCAATGCCTGATGTGGCTGGTGCACCAGAAGCAAGACCACTTTTCAATGTTAGAGTTTTTTATTTTTTCTTTCTCTAAGACAATGTCTGGAGAAGCCTGCAGGGGCCTTAAATCTGTAGTCAGTTTCCCCCTTTAGCAGAGTGTCGTTTGGGATCTGTAATAGTATAAATAATCCCCTCGTGGTGTAATGAACAGTATTTGATCACTGATGATCAAATACTGGTAAACTAATGAAAAACTGTAGCCACGGAGTCAGGTCTGCTGCTCTCCATGGCTCCACAATCACTGATCTAATCATCACAAGAAATAGGAGCTACCAGATGTAGAACAGAGCACAGAGTAAAAATAATTCATACAATTGACCAGTAGTAGGTCAAATTCAATGTTACTATATTTAAAGTGTAACCTTCACTGCTTGTTCATTTAATCCATACTAGGTTGGCTTAGATATGCTATGGATGACCAAACAGAGGGGCTCACAGATCGTCTCACTTAGAAAGAACAACTCATCATAGAAATTCTGAAACTTACTGCTTAGTTCTGAAACTGCATTTAAGGCCAGAGTACTTTCAGCTGAATTTTGACATCATGTATGTTATTCCACATAATCTTTGGCTGAAAGAAAGTATTTGCTGGCTTTTAATTTGACATAACCGACCTAAAATTATAAAACTTTATTCTGCCTCGATTGTTTTAAGGCTAGGCACTTAGTAAGAGTACTTATTGAGGTTTTGTTTGTTATTGTGTAGTTATGTTAATCTGTTTATTTTCTGTTTTACATCTCACTTTGACTTTCATTAAGTGGCACAGAACCTAACCAGGCCCTGTCATTTAGGTTTATGAGCTTAATTGGGAAATTAAACAGATTTTGCTGGCTTAGCTTTCAGTCATATCATATCTGTGGTTTTTTGAATGTCATGCAGAATTATAAAACTGATTTGGTGCTGGGAGCGGGTGTATCAATTCAAAGCTTGTAGTTGGCTTAAAGGCAAAATATTGCCCACCATATTTTACTATAAATCAATTGCATTGTTCAGACACTTGGTTGTTTTATAAAATTACACAATAGGCAAGTGTTAGATAGATACACCTAGTAATTCCTGTACCCGTTGACTGGAAACGCCCTGTAGTCATACCTGCTGAAACAGTGATGTAAGGAGGAAATCATTCCTTGTCAGGGCAGTAAAACCCATGTTGCTGTTCAATGTTTAACTCAGCCTAGGACGTGCATGTCCGCTGGACCCTGCTGTTCTTTCACACCATTATATAATATGCAGTGCTCATGGGGTTTATGGAGCTGTCACTCATCTGTTGGCTCTGTGCGGGCTGTGCTGACATACTGTAAGTCACCCAGTCTGTGATCCTCCCCCATGCAGACACACATGCAAACAATCACTCACACAAAGATAACAAAGATACCAATGATGGGTGCTGATCTCAAGAGGATACTTGTGACAGCAGTTCTGTTTAATTAAATTCCTCAAGGCTGCTTAATCGGTTCAAGTTTTTATATCAAACATACTAAATGTGACCTTTTGTTTATCTCCCGGACAGACTAAGACCATTCCTTCAAAGTAAGAGCTCAGCCCAAACAATGCGGCCAGATAGCGAGCTGCAGATCACATAGCAGAGGGCTGACGACTCTGCACAGCACAGATAAACTTTCTATCACAGGGAGTCAAATCACTGTCTTGGTGAGATTAGAGAGCAGTGGAAAAAAATCTGGTGGATTGTCGCACAGCTGCACTCCGATTGAGTAGAAGTCGTCTGTTGTAGGTGTAGTGTGGCCCATGTGGGCTATTCAAAGCTTTGATGTTGTCAGTGGGACCAAAGTCAAGGCTGACTGTCACCTCCATTCAGCCCCACCCACTGTCAATAAGAGATTTAAGTTATCACTCATGGTTCTTTCAATGCGTTTTCTGGAAAAGACTTTTGCTCTTAAAAAAAAAAAAAAAGACAACATACTGATAGTGAAGTAGCTCATATGGTCTTTATGCTATGTAGGCTGAATGAGGCTCTAACAATTTGAAATTTTATACTCAGTACTATATACTTCTTGTTAAAATTTAAATACAACTGAAATTATAGAATTGAAATGTTTCAAAATGTAAGCAGAACTGTTTGAAAAAACTGCATTTTCCAGAGAGTTCATGAGTCAGAAATGTGAAGTGTATGCGGTTTAAAGTCACTCATCTGAACTTGTTTTTCTTGAATCATATGACTAACAACATGACATCGTTTCAGGCCCTGCTTTGATTGCTTGCCAAGCCTGAAATGTAATCAGTTTGAGCAATTTAAACTAATCAGCATGTCCCCTTTTTTCAAAGTTTCTGTATTGAGATGATTAATTCAATATGAGCAACTTGAACATATATTTAATCTTTTTTAATATAAGACACCTATATTGTCATTTGAACTGTCTGAATTTGTGGGCACGAGTAAAAGTACAAAGATTTACTGATGATAAAATTAAGTATATCAGGTGTTCAGTAGCCTGTTCTTTTGTCCATAAAATGCATCTTTGTAAAATTAAAGATAAAATGATCCCTTTTACATTCTTCTATAAAAAGAAGTCATCTCATTCTGTAAGTGTTTATATTGAATCAAATCTCAGTATAGGAAGCAGCTGTCGCTCGGGGGGTATGCTGGAGGGGTGGGCTTGCTTGATTCTACCTGACTTGTGATTGTTCTGGATGTCTTTGAGGGCCCACAAACACCATAGTGCACAACAACAACCCTGACTAACAGCACACAACAATAACAGAGAATGACGCGGAATAGCCACAATCATTTTTGCAACAAGTCAGAAAATTATTGAATGGCAAGAAAGCAAAGAGAGAGAGAGAGAGGGAGGGAGAGAGAGAGGGGGGGGCATTGTTTGTAAGCCACAGCTGCCCTGTGCTGCTGGAGCAGGTCAGACCAACGAAGAGTCAAAGTGAGGTTTAATTTCGCACAGAATGCATCGCCAGTCGTCTGCTGGACTAAGATCTAAATGGGAACTTGTTCACTACGGATCTGCTGCCAGGTATTTTCACAGATTTAAAGCTTAGTAAGGATGAGATGATCATTTTCACGGATCCTGAGAAGTTGGCTTTCAGAGTCAGTTTTAAGCCTGTGTTTCTGATCACTTTGCTTGTTAAGAGTGATGTAACCTACTGTTTACCTCAGTGTGACATTTTGATTTTTTTCTTCTGCTAATTTTATTTCAAGTATGACAGAATATTGACTTGGTGTGGAACTATGAACAGTGTTACACACTGAATTTAGTCACAGATGTTGAAGATAAGCTGTGTAGGTCTTTGCCAGCAGTCACACTTAAGAAAGTTGAGTGTGACTGGCTTATCTGTGGAGACTGTGGACGTCAGGCTTTAAAAACACCTTCTATCATTTGACCACAGTTGACAACTGGTCCCCAGATTTGTAATTCAACACAGTAGAGCTATTTCCTGGAAAAGTGTCATCCTCAGAGAAAAGTCTGTTGGGTTTTATGGTTTTCTGTTTTTTGTTGACTTCCTGTGGTTTTACCAGCTGCCACACTGAAGTCATGTGAGGCAATTTCTTGTTACAGGCAGTGGTGCAGTTTTAGTTGGAATTCAAAGTTTCTCACACAGTTAATCGAAACATCGTATTTAAATGTTGTCAGAGCTTTATGTTAATGTAAAATGCAAAATAATATTTTGTCTTTCAAAACAAGACCATAACTGTTAAGTACATAGTTGATTCTTGTGATGACATAAAATGTCAGCTGTCAAATTATATTTTCTGAAACTGCACTGAAAATTTTATACACATTTAGTTCTAAATTTGATATCAACAGGCTAATTGTAGCTTGTATTTTCAATACATGATGGTATTTGCTTTTGTATTTGTATAAAGTCGCTTTCCTCAAATTCTACTCATAAGCCACCAATAAACCTTTCGACCTCATATATGGTGAAGTTGAGGAAAAGACAGATATAAGATCCAAGAAACCAGTAAACACGTATAGGACTCTTTGCTGAAAAAGGCAATAAAAACTAAAAATATTTTTAAAAATTCTTATCTGATAAACAATGAACGTAAAGCAGATGAATAAACTAAAGAAAGATCAGCTGAAAGTTTAATAAAATAAGATTAGAAACTGAATTGTATGAAGAATAAAAAATAAGGTAAGCTTCAGGTTGTTCTGTAGGTTTTTCCAGGTTGCATGTGCACAGTGAGGACTTGGTGTTTTCCTTGGTGTGAGCCTGTTCACCATAAAAGACCATATAGATGTAATGTAAGGAGGTAAAAACCTGTAAAGGCCTTTTAGGAAAACACATCCCAGTGTTTATCACAATTTACAGACAAATACGGTCACCCAGCCTCAGCATACAGCTCACAGTGATGAGTATCATATTTATCATTTATCACCTCTTTTATCCTTGTAGAAAAAATAAACTGTATTTCTTGATTTGCTTATAAATTTAGTACTTTCATGTTTAAAGTTCTCATCGATACAAATACAAGATATTTGTAATTAGTGACTCTCTTAATATTTATACTATTCTTTGTAGAAGTGATAAATAGACATCACAACAATGACAAAAATATAATTTTTAGAGTTTCTAATTCATTAGAAAACAATAAAATATAAACAATAACTAATCCTCACTGCTGCTCCCCGTAGGTACCACTGGCTAGTAAGCATGGTTAGCCATGCAGCTAGTGATTAAAGGGCGGCTGTTGGGTGGTGGTGGTGAGGACATGTAATGCATATATGTTGCCTTTTTTTGTTGTGAACAAAAATGCACATACTTAAAGTAGTTTTGCTACCCTAAGAAAAAATTCACAAAATTACATAAAATAAACTTTTTACTTTTCTTGAAGTTTGAAGATGTGCACTTTTGACTGTGTGTGTAAGAGTTTAATGGTCAAAAACTGAACTAGTCCAAAAAGTAATAGTTCTTAAAGGCATCTGAAAGTTTGGTTTTAAAACCTGCATTTTGCTGTAACTGATTATTTCTAAATAACAGTGAATGATAGTATATCAAAAGAATATTATTTAATCAACAGTTAAGTACTAGTCAGAAAGATGCCAAAGAATTACAAGCTAACCTGCTCCATTGGAACTATGTAGGTGTGGGTTTATAAAATGTGGCTGACAGTTGGCTGCCAACAGAAAAAGACATATCAGCCGGTTTGTGCAATTGATAGATTTATAGTCTGGTATTGTGACATGCAGGTGACTAGTAATTAGCCAGTCATGGGCTGGACTCATGCTGTTGTCATGCTGTTGTCAACTAGCTATTAAGTGCTGTCATCAAGTAAGTTTTTTTACAGGCTAATAGTGATAGCAGGACACTCCTAATACACAATGCACCCTTTAAATGATGGGATTTAGGCATCGAAACTATTTGGTTAGGTGTAGAGCATGATCTTGGGCCAGGGGTGAGTCACATAGTGAAGTGGGTGTGTCAGGTAGTCTGCGAGACTGCACACAGATTTTCCTTTTTGCTGAGCTTTATGCCAGAAACAAGAGGAAACCGTCAAGATTCAGTCAAGATTCTATCTGCTTAGCCTATATTTCACCTAAGAAACTTGTTTTAAACAATTAATAATATTTTTTGAGTGTCTCTTAAATGCAATTTCTTTTAAATTTTTAACTATTGATGTGCCAATTTATGTTTTTATTGCCTCTAAAGTAAAATTTGAATTATTTTAAATGCCTCATTTTTGACGTATCTTTATGCCTCTGTAAAGCGCTTTAAATTTCTTTGATCTGAATGGTGCTTTATTAATTAGGTCGCCTTGTTGCTTTGTCTTATTGAGTTATAGTGATATTTTAGTACATTTTATATGAATTCTACTAAATAAACCCTCTATAGCCCACAATATGGGTTTTCTAGATACCATTCATCTGTATGGTATTGACATGGGAGTCTGCAAAAATGAATGCCAATCTTACTTTTGAATATTGTATTGTAACATAAACATTTCCATCATCTTGTTATCTGTAGAGTGTTTGTCAACAGAAGCTTGGCCATGGAGAAGATTAAGTGCTTTGGCTTTGATATGGATTACACTTTAGCAGGTAAGTTGAATTCACATTCACCTTAATGCTCACATTTTGTGCTATAGAAATTGTTATATGTTTGATAATTGAATATTAGGATTAAGCAAAAACAAAAATCATTTGCTGTTAACAGGCTTAAAATGTAAGGGTTTAAATGCTAAACCATTTTCCTATTGTTTATTTACTGCCTTTAAGTTTTCTGGATTTGAGTTTCACATTTCAGGCTCAAGCAAACATCTTTAGATGTTTACTAACATTTAGTAGCCTAAAAAACCCATTTTTTATAAGTGAAAAGACCATTGATATACTAGTTGGTGATTACTATTGGCCCTAATGTTGGCAATTTTAAATGTTTTGTATTCAGTGTTAGTTGAGTAGAGGGTTGAACAGCTGATTCTCAGTTTACATGGTCTGCCCTAGCTGTTGTCATATTGATTACTAAAACTGATCTAAATAAGCAGATTTATAAATCCAAACTGAAAAAAAAATTCAGAGATACACTAAATGTATCTATGCAGGTCAATCAAAAAAGATGCATTGATTGAAAAGCAAAGAAATACCTGTGAAAATTAGATTTTAAAGGTATGTACAATATGTATGTTCTGATTTGTCACCTTTGGAATTTGAAAAACTAATTCCTCGTTATTGAATCTTGTTTTGCCTCGGCATGTTAAAGTCTACCGAATCCCCTCTTCTCCACCTTATATCTGTCTGCCCCCTCCCCCCTTACAACTGTGTATTTTTTGTCCATAAAATATTATATAGGTCAATGCCGGTGACAGGCTGAGCACAGTGGAACACTCGTATAACATAATGTTAAGAATAGTTCCCCGTAAAGTTTGTTGTATGCTGATGTTCATTTTCCAACCGACTAGTAACTGGGCCAAATATATCCTGATTTTTCATGCCACCTTGTTCTGTGACTCAGCTCCAGTTTTTGGTTTCCCTGCCTCTATAAATAAACCCTCCCTGACTTTGAAAAGAAGGTCACGTTTGTTTGTTGAGTTCACCAGTGATGGCTCCCTTGAGAACGGGGATCACTCATAGTCTTCCTCTGGCTCCGTATCCTTATCCCTGTTCAGAGTGCAGGAGATTTTACACACGCTCAGCTGTTGACATGACTCTCTTTATGGGTGTCCATAACCAAGTGTTAATGTTTGCTAGAAGCGTGGCTATCAAGTATCTATGGAGGGTGTTCAGGTTTTAACCACAGACATGCTTCATCAAGTTAAAGGGGGTTGGTGGGTGTCACAGAACTGCTGCTGCTTAACCACAGCACCCTGGCTGACTGCAGTATGCCTATTTGTTTTTTAGGGGGTGTGAGGGGGTTCAGAAGTACAAAGTGCGTACAGTGTGTGCATGTTTTTGACAAAAGGTTTTCGTAAGACATCTGTATGAAACTGTCTGAATAAAATTTTGACATGGCAGTGTCAAAACCGATCTGATGATTTAGTGCACCTTAAAAAGTTGTATGACTTGTGATTTAAATATACAATGGTTTCTACCTGACTAGCAGGAGCTCATTTAAGTCATGTAGTAGGACACCTCAAACATAGCTCCTGTCAACAGTTTGTTAACTGCTGTCAGTCAGTACTCATGATAGCCCAGCCTAGCCTTTATTACACTGCAGGATCATTACTGATGTTTTATACTGAACTGGTGCTCTTACCCAGTATGCCACAGTTCAACTATATGATATTTTAAAAGAAAGATATACACCATTTTAATCAAAAGGAGAAATCAGCAGTTTTTCTCTGTTTCCCGTGTAAATTGTCATGATAGAGGCATGATGATGCAAATGTCCTGGTACAAGGAAACAATTGAAGCACTAATGAATCATCTGTTATTTTATCACAGTATTTCTTGACTGTTGTTCATGAGTATATTATTTTACTTAAACACAAGACCTTAACCGTTTTTTTCCAAAACAAATCAAAAGTGAAGCTTGATTTCTGATTTCTGTATTTCTATATGGACTATGGCCCGAGACACTCAGTTTAATAATTTACTCTGTCATAAAAATGTGATGTACTTTCGTAGGATTATAAATCCTAATTTATTACCCAAATCTTTAATTATCAAAAGTTTGGAATCTCAGCTTTATAGCACTGAAAAATATAACACTACAGTGCAACAGTGAGTTCCTTCACGTCACATGTTTTTTGTAATACTCTATAAGGCTTTGTAAACTAAATCAACATTGCATGAGACAACATTGCCTCATCTGTTCTTTGCTCTCCCTACAATGTTGTCTCAATGTTGAAGCACGTCATAGCCTGGAGAAAATTTTTCTCAAACACACATTTAGGCCCAGATTGCACACACAGTTTTGTCCTAGTTTCCAACAGACTTTTGGCTGGAATGTAGGCCCCGGTTATGTTAAGTTTTCTCAATTTTCCACAGTATGCTTGATAGTGTCATAAATCTGTGACAAAGGCCTACATTTGCATGCTAGGTTCTACAGAAAGATTAAGAAAGGTAAGTTGTTGGCTTCTAATGCTGCTGTGTGACATGGTTCCAATAAAGTCTCTGTGTGGGACACTGCATGATTTGGCTTCAAGCTCTGTTAGTAGAAGATTGCAGGTTGTTTACCTTGTGTGTGAAAGGTATACATTACATAAAGGTCTGAGGTTACCTGCCTAATGTGTGCAGAGACACCCGTCACCTCAGCAGCCAGAGCAGCTGAAGTCTAATTAACTACCTACAGTCTCTAAAGAGAGAGTGCAGTGTAAAATACCCAGATAAGTTAAGACTAAGGCCACTTAACGTCTCCGCTCTAAGTAGATGTCATATGTGTGAGCATGTGCACATATGTGCACACTGACAGCCTGAGAAATGTAAGAGGGGCATCATAGCAGGGGAGCAAGGACCCCTATAAGGCAGGAATGCTACAGTCAAGGACGCTGAGTGCAACAACAACAAAACTTCCAGTAAACATGATTTTTCAATTAGATTTTCCAAAATATGCAACTCTTCATGCCTGGAGCTTCCAGTGTGGCTTTAATAGAAGCTGACCCACAAATCACTCCACAGACTCTTGTGCAAGCCTTCAAACATGTGAAATAGCATAGCGAGAGGGTCTAGAATTGCTCTTGAAAGGGATACTGTGTCCTATGTGCCGTAGGGGTCATATGTCGGTGGGGAGTTTTCTAAGGGGAGGGCTTGTTGGTCATGATGTGTGGAAGTAAAGTGGCTCTTTAAAACAGTTTTGTTTATGTCACAGTTTTTGCATATTTTTGTTTTGTGTTCAGTGCTCTTCTCTCTGGTCTGAAACAGGCAGGCAACAGAAGGAAAATAGTGATGTCATTTTTTTTTTTTTTATCTTTACCAGTCAGATTTAGCAACACTTAAATTGAAATACGGTGACATTCAGTGAGTTTTTTGCAGCTGTGTGGAGTAAAATCCACCCAGAGTCCCAATGAAACCTGTTTACATATTTTTGATTCTGAATAAATTATAACTAGAGATGTTATTTCTCTTAAACTGTCTTTCTTAATTTGTAGATATGAACATTTGAGGTTTTAGAGAAATGTTAAACTATGAAACAAAGGTATGAAATCCTTAAAGGTAAGTTAGTTTGTTAGTTTGTTTAAGTTTGTTTGAGTGTCTCTTTTAAACTGTTATTAATTAACAATTATTAATCTAACAAAACAGTTGAGTTTGCAGGGGTTTTAAAGGCAAGTTAATAAGATGTATTAAGGTTCTGACTCTTCATTACACTATTTGACAATGATTTTTTTTTTCAAAACTTTGTTTTGACTTTTGCAAATTTAGTAATATTTAGGTGTGTCAGTCTAACACACCAGCACCCAATGAACTAAAGAAAGAGAGAGTGAGGAAAGCAAAGGGGACAGGGGGCGACAAGTGAGTAAGTGATGAAGAGGAGGAGGAATGGCTTTTTGGTTGGTGTATGCTACTGCTCTGGGCAGAGGGCCCAAACCCTTAGTTTGCCTGGAAACCTTGACTACAAGAGGTTACGTGCTTATAATGCACAAACAGGCTCAGGCTCACAGAGCAGGGCTGTCAACAAAAGGACAAAGCTTCAGTGGACTCAAGATTTCCCTGTGACTCAGTGCATGCTCATTATACTACTGTGTGTAACCAAGCTTCAGATACAAGCACACACTCACACATTTAGCAGAGTAGGACACAGATGTTGTCATGTTTGTCCTGTCCGGTGATGTTCCCCCCAATAGCTGTCCTTTATCCAAGCATCATCAGCCAATATTTCTTCCCCTCCAGGGGCCTCGACCACCCCGCTGGGAATGCAGGCAACAACACAACTGCATTCTCCGTTTTGTATTTATAACATCTGACATATTCTTTTCCCAGTGTCAGATAGCATTGTAATCCTTTGCCAGCCTTTTCTTAGTCCAGCATCAATCTCTGTGTTTTTATTTTCAGAGCTCTCTCCTGCCCGGGGTCCAGGTTTGGCCCCGGGATAAATATTTGGCTCTGGTGGAGACAGGGTAGGGGGCTTGTCAGTCTCAGCAGAGCTCATTAGAGCTGCTGAAAGTTGAGTGACTTTTCTCGCAGCTGATCCTGTTTCTTTGTGGATTTGTGTACAAAACATCGAAGCCCTTGTTGATAGCATGGAGTGAGAGAAGTGCAATGAGTGTGTATGCAAGGGGGCATAGGGGCATGGGGGGGTGGTTTACTGTTCAATCAGGACATGTTATCAAAATACCGATAGAAAACCACAGGCTCTTAAACAGATGAGGAAGCCTCACATGAGTGAACACCACCAACTGCAATGAACTCTCTGACCTCTGCAGAAACATTGTTTTCTGTGTAATCACAGCTTCACCCACAGGTCAGGATCCTCAACTGTGTACATACTACAGTGTTTTATGTAAATGTTACATGTACACCGTGTGCTCTGAAAGCTCTACTTTCAGCCAGATGGCAGTTTGATAGCTCATTGAACAAGTAGATTTATCTTGCACAGAGCAAGAAAGTGTGTCACAATGGATTTCTGTTTACTTCATACCAAAATTATTCAAACATTTGACCGAAATCTGGATGTATGTAGTTTTTCATGTTGCCATGTTTTGATATGTTTTATTGTTTTTACTATATTAATAAAAAAAACAAAAGTGTTTAAAATTACCAGAGGCCAGAGTCGCATTTTTTGACCAGCCTGAAGCCTGAAACAGCCTGAAGACATCGTTGACACTAGAATCTTATAGGAGATTTGACAGCAATCGCCCTAAGACACCATGTTATTATGCTCTTCTGTTGGGGCAAAAATTTATTGTAAACTCTGTGTGTGTGTGTGTGTGTGTGTGTGTGTGTGTGTTTTATTTCTAGTGTATAAGTCACCAGAGTACGAGTCACTAGGTTTTGAACTCACAGTGGAGCGACTGGTTTCCATCGGTTACCCTCAGGAGCTGCTCAGCTTTGTCTATGACCCATCCTTTCCAACCAGGTCAGACCACACAGACATGATGATGATGATGATTATGACTGCTGTCAGAGTAATGGCCCAGGCTGTTTATATTGCCTCATCTCTTATCATCCAAGGATTAAAACAATATGAGAGGAGGCAATAAAAGTCTATTTTGATCATAACTGTAATCTTATCACAAACAGTAGCCGTCAGAATGTAAGTTGCTGTCAAGAGATTGTTGTCAGAAAATGTTGTTTCACTCTGTGTTGTAGATTGGCAAGCATTTATTTTCTTCACTTTCAGGGGCCTTGTATTTGACACTATGTACGGAAACCTGTTGAAGGTTGACGCCTATGGTAATATTCTGGTCTGTGTCCATGGATTCAACTTCCTCCGAGGGTAAGTGTATTTAACATTCTCTACCCTGGATATCTGAAAAAGATTGTACAACATACTTTGTGTCTCCTATATTTAATTTTTTTTTTGATATACCTGTGAGCAAGAAAAAGACAAAAATTAAGATACAGACTTATGCTTTCTCTTTTTCCAGCCCTGAGATCCGTGAACGGTACCCAAACAAGTTCATCCAGAGAGATGATACAGAGCGCTTTTATATCCTTAACACACTCTTCAACCTGCCAGGTAAGATCTCTAAACATTGATGGTAAAGAAACACAGGGCCCTATCGTACACTTTCCGGGCAGGGAAAGTTTCAAATTAATTCAGGGGAGTTTCCAGGTCAACCTTTGCCACCTTGTTCCAGGAGCAACAGAGGAATCCTGCTCTGCCTCGCCCAATGTGCCACTGGCACACAGCCGGTAGTCCGATCAGCTGTGTAGAATCATCTCATCAATTCATAGGTGTTTCATGGGTGTTTCTCTGGCCAAAAATGCAT
>JAQMCX010000043.1:20908799-20959703 GCA_029814765.1 Acanthurus leucopareius | reverse complement strand
TATATTTATATCTGTAAAAGACCCTCACCTCCTCATATATTTGAATAAATTTTTGTTTCCATACATGTAGCATGTCCTTTTTGATATGACACGTGTGCCCACTGCACACCAATGTGTACATGCTCATGCATGCTTGTATGCCAGTTTGTCATATCATGTCACCACGCATACATATATACATACAATATTATAAAATAAATAAATACAGGAAAACATTCTTGGTTCGTGGTTTAACGGTTTCTTTCAAAGCGGTTTTTGGTGCAGTCTTTAACCAACCATTGTTCTCTGCTTGTTTGGGTTGGAATCCCAATGACGGGATCAACAGTCGACTGAGCCTCCCTGAAAGATGCATGAGTGGGAGAGTTGCATTTGTGTGTGTGGGAATGAGACTGTGTTTGAAAATATGTGTGCAGTGTAAGAAAGGGGGACCAAAGTCTTTGGCCTGAGGACAAATTATAGTTGTATTTTGCTGTGTATGTATGTGTGTGTGTGTGTGTGTGTGTGTGTGTGCGTGTGTGTGTGTGTGTGTGTGAGGGGTCAACAAGTCACCGCTTTGAAAATGTCAGATAATTGTACCAAAAGAGAAGCTCAGTCACAGGAACTGTCCAAGAGCGCCCTCTGTGAGAGAGTGTAGTACAGCAGGGATTCTGACAGCGTTCAGGTGGGGACATTCAGGGCGACACAGCACCCATGTTTCCCACTGCCCCTCCATGAAAGGGTCTCACTGACTGACCGACTGACTGACTGAGGGCTACAGGTTGGAGCAGAACCCTCACCCCACCTGCCCGCCACTTCCCCACTTTCCCTCATCTCCATCTATGCCACCGCTCTGTGTGTGTCCATGAAACAGGGTGGAGGGTCTCGGTCTCCACCAGGCACAGAGAGGACTAGATGGGCCCCTCGTTGTGGGTACTGTGGTTGCTCCTGCTGAGGCCCACACAGTTCTGTTGCTGGCTAAGCATGTGGGACGTCTCATTGGCCACAACTACAGACACGGCAGGGGTGATGCTCGTGGTGCTGGCTGTGGAGGGGACAACAGTGGGGGTTTCCAGTCCGTCTTGGAGCTCCGTCAGCGTGAGTTCAATCTTAGTGAACTCACTATCTGTCGACTGGGGTGTTTTGTCCATCCGAGACGCCATAACAGCGTTCTGGTACTGTTGGCGTGATACCTAGGGAACAAAGAGGAGTGAGAGACCAACATTATTATTATTCATTCAGAGTTCAGTTAACAGCTCTGTGACAAAGTTAGATGTGTTTAATTTACTTATTTTTGATAGAATTTTTTTGTAAATTTAATAAATAGCTATTAATCCATTAATCCTCTGTTAAGTAAAAAAACAATCCTTTTTGATTTTTTTCAATTAATCTATTACTGTATATGCTAAATGGCCATAAACAAGAATCTTTAAGGCCTTAATAAACCTCAGCTGCAATACCACCATCAATCAGCTGTTATCAAACATATATTTTGTTACAAAATACATAAGGTTATTTACTGTATACTCATGTGAGCCTTAGTGGGGCCTCCCCTGCTCACCTGTGTATACTCTCACCTTTATAAACTGCAGGTCTGAGCGTGCTCTGACCGAGTAGTCAGGTACATAGATCTGAAGGAATGAGTTGAGCTGGTTGTTGCTGCTGCCAAGAGTTGGGGTGATGGCATCTATACGATCACTCCGGTTCAAAGAGTCTGAGTGGTTGAGTCCAAACGGCCTTGGAGGAGATTTGTTTTCTGTAGGGTGATGTGCGAGGAGAATACATTTAAACACCTAAAACATGTGAAATACACATGAAGGAGCAGGTCTAGCAACTTCAGATATATTACACAGAGTTATCTTTGTAAGGGACGACAAGAGAGAAAAGGGACAAAACACAAAATACAGCGAAATCACAGACTGCCTTGCTGCAGGTTATTTCTCATTAGAATTAGAGGCTCTGAAAAGGACTAAAAGGGAATATCTTTCTGAAGTACTCCTTTACAGAGTACATGTGATGAAATTTGGTATGGATAGTGATGCTCCCCTTGGTATTAATTATGCTAGTAGTAACTCTTTCATCATCAGTCAAAATTCTATTTGTCCAGTGCTTTTCTTGAGACCAACTACCTGAAAAACTAATTACATTCCCATCAGCCTCAGTTGTACTTTGAGGTAAGTGCTAATTAGCTATTAGTAATGCAAGCATGCTAACACCCAACTAAGGTGTAAGACATGGTAAACATCTACCTTCTCAGCATCAGCCTTTCAGCATTGTCACTGTGAGCATGTTAGCATGCTGACACTAGCAGTTATCTAAAGGATCACTGTGCCTAAAACAACCTTACAGAGAAACCTAGTCATAGAACACTGGTGTTGTTAATGGACTGAGGTGCCAGTCAGCAATTACTTGGTAGCTTTTCACACTCCTTCTGCTTGAATCTAATATCCCTCTTAGTTTATGTGACACTTGGTGTCAATCCGTGTTGTTGTTTGGCCTGATAAGTTGCTCTCTGCAGCCTAAACCTGTTATTAATCACAGTTGTAAGTACAGTATGTTTTCTTTCTGGACATATTTTGCAGATTTTGATGGAAAAAACTCTCCTGCTGTAATTGCTCTGACTCCAAATGTTCTCTGAAACTACTCAAGGTGCACGGCAGCTTTTTCAGCACTCACCATCCTATGATGTATAGATATCTAGTATCTACATAAGTCTTTATGTAAGGGGAGTCATCTAGCCAATACTGAGTCGGTGGTCTCCAGTGATGCTGCTTCCTTCTCTGTGCTACCACACAGAAATCTGGTCATGTTTTTTTTTTGTTACTTTTTAAATTTTTAATTAAAGCCAGATTATGTTTTCCACTGCTTAAAGAAGCCTAGTGAAAATCACACACAACAAAGTGGAAACGGCTTGGCCAACGCTAATGCTACTACGCAGACTGGAATGTATGTAATCCCATGTAGGAATATGTGTGTGGGCCAGTGTGAGTGTGTATGTGAGTGTGTGTGACTGTGTGGACCAAGCGCAGTGGGCCAAAGACCTGGCATGTGAACTTTTGTGGATTAGTACTCCACTTTCTAGAGGCCGCAGGGGCAAGGTCAATACAGAGAAACCGTGGTGTTATGTGTTAAGGATACACACAAAATGCATTCATGTACGTGTGGACACACTCAAACGTGTGCACCACACGGTGCCAAACAGGGTGATAAAATCACATTAAGAGGTGCACTAGGGGTCACTGAGAGAAAGAAAGAGAATGTATTTGTTCATCTGCATTTCGGGATACATGTGGGTGTGTTTGTATTTGTGGTAGCCTGTCTGTGGCTGTGTGTGGAGTGTGTGTTGGTGTGTGCTCTGTATACGTGTGCCCGTGCGTGTAAACATATGTGTGCGTGCGTGTTCTTATATGTGCGCTCAGTGGTGTCCGGCAGGGGGCTGTAGCTGTAGGTCTTGTTTTTGTAGTCAGAGGGTTAAAGGTTAGGGGCGAGCGGGGCGGAGCCTGGGTTTGCTCTGGGGCCTCCAGTTTCCAACACCATTCAGCCACTTGACTAATGGCTTATAAGATGAGGGTGTTAAGTCTCAATCTGAATCTGTTTTCCTCTCTACACCTTTCTTTTTCATGGAGACAGGAATAAAATATACGTCACATGTTACAATAGGTACAAGCAGACTTTCAGACAGATGCAGCAATGTTACACAAAACTAAAAATACATTATTCATGCAAATGATGAAATTCAAAGCGAACAAACACTTGTGTAAAACTACACAAAGCTTGCAGGTTAAATTATTTTCTAATTATAAAAATTATTTTTTAGCCCAAATCAATACTATGATTTCTCAAACTCTAACATCTAATCTTTTAACAGGATAAAATTGGTGTACTATTAGATGTAAAAGTAAATGTACATTTACAGAAAAAAGTCCACTATACCTGGCGATCCTGCCAGAGATTCAGCCCTGCTGACCACAAATGTGCGAGACAGGGACAGAGGCACTTTAGGGAAAGTAGGAAGATAAAGAAGAGGGACAAAAGAAGTAGAAATAAACAAGGAGATTTTATTAAAGTTGAGAAATTCTTACTGTATATTCACAAGTAATTAAACATGGGTTAAATTTAGTAGAGAGGAATAAGAAACACTTGTATTACCACAACAGTGTCTATTAGTATCTGATATCTAACCGCTCAGTGCCTGCACATGCCAGGAAGGTCAGTCTGCTTTTTCACCAGTAGGTGTCTCCCAGATCCCATTGCCCACTTGAATAACATTAATTGAAAAAAGGCTGAGAATAGTACTGTAGTTTATGAATGAACTAGGATCAGTAGAGGATGCTTTCTCATGATTTCACTGCAGGACAGCCTCGTCAATCTCCCAGTCATCCTTCAAACATATTCATAGAGGGAATTTTAGGCTGATCTGCTGCACTGGTGACACAACCTAGTTATCCACACACATTTTAGGAGGAAAAAGTGATGGCAGGCAGGTGGATCATTTAGAAATGATTTAGGACATTCACTCCACACCTCTAATGCTAAAATGTTATTTTAGTCTATTTTTTTTTTAAAAGTCAAACATTAGCTGACTCAAGATTCTTAAAGAAGGAATTTGCTGCTTTTCTTTGTCATTTATGGTGGCAAATCAAGTTTTTGGGTTTTGGACTGATGATCGGACAAAAAAGACAACTTGAGGAAATTTCTTTTGTGATTAAATTGTGATTAAAGGAAACAAGTAATCAATAAAATAATCAAAGGACTGATAAATAATGAAAACAATGTATAATTGTGGGCTTGTTTAGAACAAACAAAGCAGCCATTTGGTATCCAATCCTGTCTGTGACTTACTTTAACTGGACATTATTTCTCAAATACATGATCTCCATACAAAAGAGAACATTTGAATGGTTTTAAAATATGCAATAGTATGTTAATGAGCAAATATCCACTGACAAAAAACTTTTGTAAAACACTGGAAAAAGACTTGGTGTCAGTCAGAGATCTTACCTGGCGATGCAGTCAGAGCCATCATCCCATAGAAGGAGAACGGTCCTGCATCAAACTTCATCCCCTCTTTTCCTGCCTCCACCTCCACTTTTCCCTGCATCAGTAAGATCCAGAGATGATGAGGAAAGAAGTGTTGTTTCAAGAAACCGAATTTTTTTTTTAATAATACAACTTTGTCCACTTATTAAACCATAAATTCCAAGGACTGTTTGCATTTCAATTGTTTTTTTTAAATTGTTTTATTCTTCCTATTTGATTGTAAATATGTTTATATGTTATTACAGTTATTTAATTTCTAATTAACTCCAAGTTGCACATGCTTTTATAGAGTAAGTGCATCATTGCCTTATTTTTTAGGATTTCTGCTACGGCTTTGCATTTATACTTTTCCTCTTTTCCAAATCTGCCATGCTCCTGCTTAAGAATATTTTTTCCTCCTGCCTGCAAGTTTAGAACAAATCCACTCCTGCCCTCCCTTTCCTTTTTACTACTTTAAGAAAATCTGCAATCTCTTTCATAGCTCCCAATCTGCTCCTAAAACCCAGACTCAAGGGCAGTGACCCCAAACTTGTCTTACCTGGAACTCATTTCATCCTACTACAACACACAGAGACTTAGTGGACTTACAGAGAAACATACTGCTTCCTATTTGCTGATTTTAGCTACGTGTTTTGTATTTGTAGTGTTTATTTTTTTTACTTTTTATGTACTTTGGAAAAATGTTGAATGGAATTGGACCTTGAGACTTTTATAAGACCTGAAACTCCATTCTGTGGTCATCAACTTATTCAGAGACAGAGCAGACATTCAGACCAGTTTCAAGCTGTAAGGCTACTCTAAGTCAGCCACACTTGTTTTTATCTTCTTTTGCATAAATAATTGTCTCTAAATAATTGTAACTCTATGGCAGGATTTCCGCTAGCTGTCTGCAAAGAGAGAGTGGCAGAGGATAAAAGAAAAAAGACAGTTATCACTACTGACATACCACGCCTATCGTAGTTAAGTTCAATATTATGACATTTGGTTCATTCATAAAGTTGAAAAAAAAAAATTAAATTCATTAAACTGTTCTTATTTGTTGTGTTTTCAAATTAAAATTGGCCTCTTTCATTTACTATTTTATTTAGTTTATTTATTTTTTAATTTTTATCAGTATAATTTGAAGTGGTGGACCTTTTAGACCTGACATCTATAGTTCTAATGAAGTGTTTAGCTATGGTATTGTTGCTTGCTTTGATCCAAATGGCCCTGCAGTACAATCATGCCATGCATACCCTTTTTTTGGAGATGCATAGCCCCTGTGGGAACAAACCTAGTAGTGGTAATACAGCACTGTTACTGGAGGGATGCCTACAGTGTAGTGTGAACAACTGTGGGATCAAGGAAAACAATGACTTGTAGTGCTGCCAGCGGCATGCCCTAGTCTTAAATGTGTTTAGTGTAATGTATAGTGAAGGCTGCTTTAGTTTAGAGTTAAACATGCTGTTGTTATTGTTCCTTGATAGGTGACTACAATTGTGCTGATCTTTATAAGTAGATTCTGGATGTGAAGGCAGAATCTGTAGGCAATGTACAAGTTTTAAATCATGAGCCCTCTGATTCTCTTTGTAGACTAATTGCAGTCTGAGTAATTTTGACCAATCACATTTGAGCAGGCTTTGGTTGCACGCAGATAAACAGTTCATGTTGAAGGCAGAGAAGATGGAATGCATTGGCTGAAATAAAACTTTGGAACCTATTATCATCTGATGACAATTCAGTTTTCATGAGCTTTTTTAAATGTATCTGCACTAATATGCAGCTATCACTTTATAAAAATTAGCCAGAAAGGGGGAGTTACTGCTAATTGACTAATGAATTAAAAGGACTGAATAATGGTCTGCACGTGGAAAAAGAAGTCTCAGACACAGTGAAACATTATCCATTGCCCTCTGAAAATAATCTTCATGAGACAATGGTCGATTAGCTTCTGAGATTAATGTCTTGCTGTATATCACTTTAAACATCATAAGCAGGGGCCAGTGGTAAGTCCAATGTTTGTCATTGGTTTGGAACAAAACTTGCAATATATTTTTTCCTCTTTCCTCACTGTTTTTACACACCTGCAGAATGAGGATGAAATAATCCACGGGCTTGTTTCTGTGGAAGAGGTAGTGCTCTGCTGCTCGCTTGTTTTTGTCATCATATTTCAGCTCCTGGATGACATTGGGATGCTTCAACAAGCGCAGTAGAATCTTTTCTGACATTTGCACCGGTGAAAAAGGTTCCACCTCTGAAGGAAAAGAGAGGGAGACATTCATTAAATTATGGCCCAACTGTTAATAGGTTTTGGGGCTTAGAGCGGATACAATTCATTGATTTATAAAACTCTAGTGATAATTTTTTGATTACAAAAAAATATACACTCATATTTTAAATGTTGGCTGGAAAAAAAGATTTTTGAAAATATCACCTGTGCTCATGCAACTGTTGTGTTGGACCAATTAAACCTTAAGCCTTAATAGACTGAACATCAAATTAACAAAAAGGACTTCATGCAAAAATTGCACACAGACTTGTTTGAGGCAGGTATGTAGGATTTAAGAGAATTTGCAGCATTTGCCTGCTTTCTTTTATTTTACATTTCTTATTTGTATGAACAAAATTCACATAATTCAAATGCAGATAGTACATACTTCTTTGACTTTATTGAGTGTTTGAATTGACTGAAATTAGTCATTTCAATGCTTTACTCTGAGCAACTGTGAATTTAATAATAATTCACAGAAATTAAATAAAATAAAAATTAATAACCAAAACAAACAAATGCAAAATTCATATTTAGTTCACCACATCATCACCATCAAGGCTTTTCAAATTATAGGTTTAACGTCATTTTTCTATTTGCTCTGTTTAAATTTTCTGGTTTTTAATGAAATTTTTTGGCCTGACAACTTAAGGGCTTCAGTTCAGTTCCAAGTTCCAAATATAGCAAATGTGTAATGCTGTATTGATTAAAATGCTTTTTGACAAATTCATTATTTCAGGCTGTGTATGTGAATATAATTAATTTAATTCAACAACATAAAAAATAGTCATTTAAACATTTTGCTGCAGCTCTCATTTCAAAAGAAAAAATGCAGGATTTTCTTAAATCTATATCTATGCTGCCCTCTGCCTGTATTTTCCTCTTAGTGTACTGTATTCAGGACGTTACTGGGTGTCAACCTTTAGGCAGATGCGAGTAGCCACTACCGAAAGGTAACCCACAGCCAATAACACTGAGAGGCCGAGACTTGACAACAATATATCATTAAGTCTCTGTGTCAGCTTCACCAAAGTTTGACTAAGGCGCACTCACATACATACATACACACACAGCAGAGAGGATGACATATGCGCTTCAGCAGAATTCACAACAAATTCAGCATTAAAACATCTCTCTACAGGGCTGCGTGGAGGTTTGTGTGTATGGTTTTGTGCTTAGATTTTAACTGTAAAACAATCAGGAAATATTGTTTTTTCTGATTTGCTGCTTTGTGAATATGAGCTGCTCACTCTCTTCATTCACTCTCTAGCTTGCTTGACCACTGCTGCTCTCAGTCCAGCTGAGCTAAGGAGGAGGGGCCAAGCCTGAATATTGTGTTTGTAAACAGTGACGTACAATTCCCTTATATTATGCCCTTAAGATTTTACCACATCTGAGTGCACTAGCATACTAACTTGATCCAAAAACTAGTTTACAACTTTGAACACTCTATCCAGATTGTAACTGGTCTGCTGCAGCCACTGAACAGGCCAATCAGCTCCTTCAACTCAGCAGCCGTGATATGTGTCAGCTGGCTCCACCACCAGGAACTAAACTCTCTAATAGCCTTTAGAGGAACTTAATCAATGCTTAGCTGCTAGGTCAAAGTTCTAAAGCAAATCCATCTGCAGGGAGACTCTAGTCAACTGCTGCTGCTGTAGTAATACTTGGATATTCTGCAGCTTTCTTGTTCAGAAATCCATTTCCCAAGGGAAAGCGGGTGAAATATTTCACATTTTACACTAAGTATGTCGGCTTGTGTGAGAACCCCGCTCACAGGCCAAAAATGCTGGACGTGATGTCATTGAGGAACGAGTGTAAGCAAACAGAGTGGTGTTTTTAAAGCTGTGAGCTAAGATCCCAACATGTAACCTTCAGTGCATGACATGCAAGCAAATAGAAGCTTGCATTTTTTTGTTTTTGTTTTGATTTTGTTTTTGTTTTTTTTGTTTTGGGTCTGAACACGGTCTGCACAGACATCCCATGCTGCCCTCCCAAGAGCCCTTCTACCCCTTCAAAAACACACACGCACACACATGCACACCAACACCTTTGTTGTGAGTCCTCACACAACTCATTCCCTCACACACACAAACAACAGATACTCATTCTACACACATACTCACTCCTCCCTACACTCACTTGCCCAAAACTGAAAGGCCGTGCAGGCACATGCACACACAAACAGCTTGAACACACACTTTCCCCACAGTGAGGGCACACTGGGGGAAGTCAAGCAGCAATGCAGCCCACTTGCCTGTTGCTAGGAAACGCACGGTGGCCAGCAGAAGCTGAGGTGATATTTTAACCTTCATTTCATTGTCGGTAGGCTTGAAGGCAGAGAAATCCTGCTTCCTTTCGCGATGGGTGATTTTCTTCTTCGTCTTGTTGTCAGCTGAGGAGGGAAAATTGAAAGTTGAGTGTAAGACACAAACTAAAACTTTTTATGCAACAGGACAAGGATGATCCACGCCTCTCCACAGATTCTGAGCAAGTCCTCCTGGGTCACAGGGTGACTAAACTTGAGTTACCCAGAGCTTATTGCTTTTTCCGATAATGTAGCCGTGGCGTTCTTCTCAGAACTAAAAGAGAGCTATAGGGGGCTACGTTGTTAGCTTACCACATTCTTAGCATTACTTAAAGCCATATGCATTAGGGCAACAAATAGACTGGCATGCACTCCATGTCTGCAGGCCTTTACTGATACAATTAGAGATGTAACAGTACAGTCCTCTCATACTTTGATGAGATACATGAAACAATGAGTCTGACACATTTCAAACATTTGGAGGACAAATCATGACTGAGGAAAAAGGATTACTTAATACTCACTAATAGCACAAAAAGATTTTGACATTTCTGTAGCAGGATGATTAGCATCAATAAAAAAGTTTTTATACAAACAATGATTTGTGTGTAATGCTAATAGAGTCACTACTAGTGATAAGCCCAAAGTTCCCCTTCGGCTCTTCCGAATGTTGTATCCAGATGCAGCACTTAGTTGTTCTAAGTGACAAATATATTTAAAAAAACAGCTGCTTGCTACCTACTCAGCTGCCAAAGGCTCACTGACTGACGTGGTTAGTTGCTAGGGAGGCTAATACTAATACTAATACTAAATTAATGATTAGTACAGCTGTTATTATGAACTTTAATTGCATAGATGAGAATTTTTTGCATAATGGTAAATTGTACCATTATGTATTGTTACACCCACAGATACCATGAAGCATTCTGGTAATGGCCTAGCAGCACAAGTGCTTATTTGAAAGCTCCTGCAAGTTTAAAAATTGCACATTTAGAGGATTATACACATTCAATGGTCGCAGTGTAACAGAGCTATTAAATAGAGCCAAACCACTGGGTTTTGATCAGTTTATTGAAGGTCATAGATTTTGGAGTGTTGCTCTCACAGGGGAGAGGACATGAGGTCTTCTTGGGGTATGAGCTTAGAGAAGGAAACCTACTGTACAAGTCGGTCTCGTCCAGGATCTCTGACTTGATGATTTCCTCGATAACATCCTCAAGGGTGACAATACCCAGAACCTCGTAGAAAGGGTCTCCTTCACCCTCATTGTTCACCCTCTGAACTATGGCCAAATGGGACTTTCCTAGCAAAACATATATGCACAAACAGAAACACAAAGACAGGTTATAAAGGTAGGGTAATATAATGATAAGAGAGGCAAATATAGGTCAGACACTGATGGGGGTGTAAGGAGCAAACAGGCAGGAAACATAGCTATTTCTACTTTGATCCATTTTAGAGTGTATAAATATTTAACATACCACAGATTACTTCTTCATACATAGTATTTTATTCTGTAAAACAGGAACAAGAATCCTTCAATTCAGACAGTGTTGTGACTGTCCAGACAGTGAGGCTGCACTATGCATCACAGCAGTCTGCTACTCAAAATGATACACAGAGCAGGTGACATAATGTGATTGAGGGTAGAAACTGTGCTGCATATCATGACAAGGGATGCAGGACATGGTTGTTAAAATCTCTGCAGTGCCAGCAGAGACTCATTCAGAGAGACAGACAGACTGACAGTCAAAAAGCCCTAAATTTCATCATACAAGTCCCCTCAGCCCTCCCTTCACATCTGTGTTCCCAAGACCCTCCTGTGAGCTGTACCATTTGAAAAAAAAAGAGAAAGAAACAAACTGCCGTGTATGCAGAGAATACTGTCAAGCAAAACGCTAAACAAATTCTTTGCCTTTTCTCAGCTTGTGATCATTTAAAAGGAATTTTCCAGAGGCCCAGGCTAATATTAGCCCCTGCAAAATGAAGTTTCCATTCCGCCCCGGCGATATTCTCACCAAGCAGAGGAACAGACTGAGCGAAGCCTCCACTGTGTGATCAGATTGTCTTGAAATGGGCCGTTTGCATGCAGATACACCTGGGTGTAAATAATGGAGGACGTCAGTGTGCTTTGTGTGTATGTGTGCATGCATGTGTGTCTGGTGCACAAAACGCGTGTGTTTTTATTTTTGGACAGCACCGGTACGTCATTGAGTCAGTGCTCAGATGCTGTTTCAGCTAATGTTGGTCACTTTGGTGCAGGCGAGCACAGAGTGAAAGACTGAGGGCTGATCACCAGGAGTGTTTTATTGCACTGCAGCTGCTTCCTCACAAAGCCATGACAGAAAACTGATATGCAGGGCACAGAGCTGAGTCTGAATGTGAGAATGTTGCGGGCATTAGATGTAAAATTGATGCTTTCAAGAAATATACTCAGCTTACACCTAATAGGCTGGAGAGGTTTTAATAATGTAAAGACAAGAAATCCATCATTACATCAAGTCTGTACATTGCAGGCTATGTTCAAGTCTCATGTTCAAAGAACACTAGAGTCTTCATATTTCTATCCAGATGTCAGTGATATCTTCAGGAAGTCTCTTTATCACTGAGGGTTGAGTTTAACTAGGAAAAACACAAATGGAGCTTCAGTGGGTTATGGTAATCAGGCCTCAGAAGTCCTTGAACAAGCAATTACTCTAAACTGCCCAGAGAGGGAGAGGCAAATGGAGTGGCCTGCACAGCACAGTACAGCACAGTGAACAGATCAATGCTCCACTTCTCCTCTTTAATGGCAGCCGGTCTACTTCTGTCAGGTTTATAAACAAAGCTTCCAAATATAGGTCTTCTAGGAAAAGAATATTGGTCCAAATGTCACTTAAATAATAAAAATATGAACTGAATTTGTAAATTTAGAAAATGTGGCCCTTAAAAGAGATTCTTTTAATTATTTGTTGTAAGGATAAACCAACTTATTTCAAGATTTTATGATCACATCTTGTAGAAAGTATCATTTACTTGCCTTCTGTATTTGTTTCTTGTAACTTGAAGGAATATTTTGACAAGTATGATACACAAATCTTCTTTTGGCTTACACAGAAATCCTGCAATGCTGCCATAACAAAGACTCCCACAGACTTTGATTGAACCGACTGAACCGAACAACATCAGCACTGTGTGATTTCTGTTTGCATGCTGATGTTCTGGAAGCAAGAGGCAAGATGGGCATAACACAGGGCAATATGGACTAGAAACAATATCTCAGAACTGTTGATGAATGGCAATACACAACGGAAAAGTGGTGTAAATGTTCAGATTTAAAGCCACTTGTATTAAGAAAAACTATGACCACAATAAAATGTAAACAGAGGCTTTTCTTACCAGTCTTAATGTTGAGAACTAATATTGTAGCATTGAAAATGTGGATATAAGGACTAAGTGTGCAAAGACAAATATTTAGACCAGCTAAACAGTTTGGAAAGTTCACAAAATCATTGTGATGCAGCTTTCAAAACCAGGAAAACACAACACTTATGCCACAATGTAAAGATATCCAAAATCTAAGACAATATTAGGCCTCTATCATTATATCAATGTCCATATACTATCCAGTCTGAACGTGACGTGGCATTACATGGTAATGACAACCGTTTGCTGTCTCTGTTACACAGTGGTTAATCTCGTCCTTTGCTCTAAGGGTAAGAAGCTCCTGGACTTTCTTATCTCCCAGAGTTGCAGACATTTTTGTCTGCTCTTCTTCCGAATGCTTATTGTTGCTTTTTAAATCATCAGCTTGTGGGGCACATACGTGACATGTGTCATTACATCACACCTCTGTCCTGCCCCGCCAACTAATTGTTGACTAAGACCTTCATTCAGCTCTTCACTACCTCCACTGCTGGCTAAAACAAGACTAGCCTTAGAACCATGTAACCCTCCTTGTTCCATGATATATATCATATTTTTTTTCCCTAACTAATAAAAAAATCTAATATTAAAACCACATTATTGAAACATTACCATAACTATAATTACTTTTAGTTAAGATATCTTCACATACATGCTCACACAGGATTGAAGTCTCAAACCTTGCAGCTTCTGTCGGATGTTTTTTAAAGTTCTAGAAAAAGCCATCAAGTGAATTTTGGATTTTGATTATTTTAATTTTTATGCCTGAGAATCTACAGCCGTTTTTAATAATATTTAAGCCAACTGAATACTTCATGTCCAAAAATTAATATTAAATTATACTTATATAAATCAATTATCCTAATTAATTAGTTGACCAACTCATAGAATAGACAAAACAATAGGTAACACTGATAATGACAAGATAATGCAATCCCATAACACCATAAACCATAACTTCAACAACTAAAAGTTAAATAAATACCTCTCTGATATGATCTAAACAGAAAGATAGCATTGTAATAGTTCATTTAGGTCACTTTTTCAGGCATCTATTAGTTTTCTAGTGATTGCATTTTAAAACTCCTTGTTAGAGCCATTTTTTGTTGTGTGTTGTCCCTGGTCGCCACAGTAGGTGGCGCATATAGACAATGGCTCATGTAAGGTATAAGAAGAAGAGTTAATTACTCGACAGGTGTGCTGCTGACTGGGAGAGGCACACATTTTTTCGACCGCTGTTTAGTGGCCTTACTCTGAGCCTTTTGGTTCTTTTTTTTGCATACAAGTTATTGACAAATATAAGTGTGTGTAGATTAATGAAAGCCTATTATTTAACGGGATTGTTTGAAGTCTTAAAATAAATACGTTTTGAGCAAGACTGGACGTTTGATTCATTGGAAACGCCACAGATGACGCATCGACTAGAAGTTCCCGGTAGCAGCCCCCTTGTGGCTTAGGGTTTTTTTTTGTTTTGTCAAGATCAAAGGTCTAGCCACTAAACTCCTGTTATAGTGTCCACCCTGTGTGTGTGAGAATGACAGGTTCAGCTTTATCAGAGGACAAGGAACAACCAACGGGGATGTGTGTCAACATAACCTCACCTTTCTGACACAAAACGAGGGCTAACCTTTGACCCTTATGAGAGCCAACTGATAATAGGAGGAGGACATGACTGAGATGAACACACAATCTGTTCTACTCTTGCCTTGTGCCAACACTCACTAAACGCACACATGAAACAGGGTAACCGACTCGTTTTAAGTTAAACTAATCCCAAAAGGATGTTTGTTCACATTGAGAACACTTTCCATCACCACCTTTCTACAGAGGAGTAAGTTGGGGTTAACTATTAGAAATGACCTGTTGTAATAGCTTTACTAGAGGCTGCATATGTAACTTGTTCAAAAAAGACAGAGGTACATGTTTATGCAAGTTAAATGGTGTTTATTACAGAGTCTGTACCATAGGCTACAATGCTGGGGGAAAGAAATCTAATTAGTTCTGATTGGATGAATAGATGTCAAAGAGAAAACCAAACATTGTCAACTCATTAATATATTCTATGGAAATTATTAGGACTATTTATAGGATATATACAAAAATGTAACTATTGACTTGTGATTT
Source organism: Acanthurus leucopareius (assembly GCA_029814765.1). Taxonomy (NCBI): domain Eukaryota; kingdom Metazoa; phylum Chordata; class Actinopteri; order Acanthuriformes; family Acanthuridae; genus Acanthurus; species Acanthurus leucopareius. The sequence goes on along the minus strand of JAQMCX010000043.1, from coordinate 20,944,602 downwards.
TTTCAGTAAATATGTTATGTTATGCTATGCCCTTGATGTATGTTACTATGCTCTTGATATGACACATAGGGCTGCAAGAGTTTATGATGATGATTTTATCCCAATATCTAAATAAAATAAAATAAATATATCAGTCAAGTATCAGTTGGTTTTGTATCATGTCTCTGTTTTGGCAAAAGAATTGCACATAAAATATGATTGAAGGGAGGTAGAGAGAAAGCCTATAAACCTAACTACAAGAGCATAAAAGAAAGTGTAAAAAAAGAAGTGCATAATTAAGTGTATAAAACCCATGAGCAAAGTTGTCATACATTCTGTCTTTGTACTTCTTACAGGTAAAACAGTGAGTGAAGATAAATTGTTCCCTTTTTGCCAGGGACCCCTTCACGGACCCTAAAGGATCCCTGAACCCACCTTTGAGAACCTCAGGCATAGACAACAAGGTCAGCAAAACCTGTAGTTTGTTGTCCATGTTGAAATTAACAAATGGTAGTCAGATCATAGAAAAATACAAGTTGAACTCTTTTGATTTGTTCTTGAAAAGGATGGGCCACAAGAAGCGCAATATACTTGTAAAACAGAACTATTTTCAATAAATAAAATTGTTTAAATGAAATATCATCAACTGATCTGAAATCATGTGTGAAGTTGCCAAAGCGCTTTAAAAAAAACAAAAAGATACAGTTTTGGATCGAAGATAGTGAATAATAAAAAACTATAAACATAAAAGACGTTAAGCAGTAAAGTCACTGCCGACATGCAGCAGCTGATGGAAAAAGAAAAGATTGTTTCACAGAAAGTATTAGCTTGTCCTTCGTGAATACATGTCAATGTGACTAATAGAACAAGAAGTAAAGGGCAACCAGAAAGTCATAAATAGAAAATCATAAATAACATCTGTAATAACAATACCCATAATATTAACTATTAATTAAACTAATAATAAACAGCAGAGCTGTAGTCTATATTTCCTAGTGTTTCTGTGGTGGCAACAAAGCACTAAAAATATAAATATTAGCGCTATCAATAAAATTTAACCTCCCTGTACTCACCAGTGAAAACATTTTGCGAAACTCCTTTTGAGAAAAGAATATATTTTTACAATTCCTTATTAATCTGTAATAACAAATAACTCTAGAAACACAGGATAAAGACCATGTTATCAATTTGGCTTCTTCTTAAACTTAACATTTTGGATTTTGTGGCATTATTTTGCTACCATGGGAATGACAGGCAAATATTAGAAAGTAGTTCAGGAACCCTGGAAATTCTTTTTTGGCCATTATCAAAATAAATACCAGGTTTGTTGCTTCCTGCCTGATGCAGGAGGGAACACATATATCCTTCAATAATCCTAAAAGTTTAATTTTTTCAGAAAATTTCAATTTCAGCTTCAGCAGCAATAGAGTGACTTCAATCAATCTTTTTTGCACAACCAGACAAAAATTCAGAATACAGTTGGATGGCTCATACAGTTTAATGGCTGTCAAGACAGGAAATTTAATTTGTTATTCATATACTACATATGAAACAGAAAAATACAACAATTTTTAATCAGGCTAGCTCAAAAGTTAAAAATATTTAAGTTGTATGATCAAAAAGTGGAGAAACCCCAAGTCTAATAGTGTGGATGCAACTGCTCCAAAGTTCAGGTGCTTATGAGAGCCACATGAGGTCAGATGTTTTTCTTGCCCTGTGAAGTACATTAATTCCTTCTGCATCAATTGGCACAAAGTTCAGTGCAGACTCTCATGGTCACCACGTAATAAATCCTAATTACTACCAAGAGGTTCATTTATGTTGCCCATAAGTTGGCCTGTAATAATTGTGGTTATTGCTGGAGATCACAGTTTTCTGCAGACACTCATATTTCCAAGAGGATGAACCCTAGTGACTTAAGTGAATCCCTGACTTCTCTTCTAGCACCACCGTGAGGTACACAATTTTTGTGATGAGCAAAATGTTTTAACAACTAGTGGATTAGCAAAAGCTAAATACCCACAAAGTACCTGCAAAAATACCTGCTAATGACATTTACATCGGCCAAAACTGTACTTTGTATTCAGTATTCACTGACAAATGTGGGCATGTGCACATGCTAAACTAAGATATTGACGATTGAAAATATTACTTGCAAAATAAAAACATGTTACCATTGCCAGTGTGAGCAGGCTAACCAGCTGATATTAGCACTTACTCAATTTCATCACTGAGCCTAAGAAGAGTCTCAGAGAGCTTCTAGCATGGCTGAGGACTCCTAATCTTGTTCATGTCAAGAGTCTACAGCCATACTAGAAGCTCTCTGAGACTCTTCCTGGGCTTAGTGACTCAGTGATTGGTCCTTGAGGGACAATGACCGTCTGTACTATTTAACAGTTCTTAAGATATTTGAGGTTGGACCAAAGTGGTTGACCAACTTATCAACATTGTCATCCCTAGAGCCATGCTGCTAGCATGGATAACTACAAAAACATTTTAAAGTTGGGCCAGCCAGACTTTGGGCTAGAATATATCAGACTATTAAGTATATTATTCTTCATTGTGAGAAAAGTGGACATCAGAGTCAAGAGCCATGCAGTAAATTTGGATTCTGGATCCAACTGACTTTTAAGAATCTAATATGGATAAATGGATTTACATTCTTTCCTGCCCCAGTGGCATTACATTTATCTTACAGATGATTTTCCATGAAGGGAAATACATTAACTAAAAATTTAACTCTAAAAAAGACTGCTAGATCAGCTGATCACTGCTGTTCTTCTGAAATGGTGGTATTTTCAGGATCATTTACATTTGATATAAATGATCAAATTTAGGAGCACTGTGTCCATGTAAGCTTGTTCATGTTTGTTGTCTAAAGTCTATTAAAAGTCTATTTCTGTCTATGTCAGTGTTACACACACACACACTCAGTCCCACTCTACTCCACATCATTTTGTCTCACTATCCCACAAGATGAGTGCATACTTTCCAGTTTCCCACAAAGACAAAATACCACACAAGAGACAGAAAAAATGCAGCCTCTGTCTTCCACAAATATATTGCGAGACAATTACAGCCTGTTTATTCATAGCTCTTTAGCTACTGCCATGGCCCTGGTTTTGTGAGGGGGGACTGGAGGTAGTGCAGGAAGGCTGACCCTCTGGACCCTCTGGAGCCTGAAACTTGGATGCAGGCCATGGAGAGAGTGTGTCCTTGTCAAGACCAGTCGTCTGGGGTCCTATAAGCCACCACTGCTGCCTGACATCTGTGGCTGTCTAGCTGGGCTGAGGCTGAATGCATGCTGGGTAGTCCAGGACACGGGCCCACTGCACACATCAGGATCAGGGGTCAATCACTTTCAATTTCATCCATTAAGAAAGTGTGTTTTCCTCGGGTCAAAAACTGATATGCTTCAGTTATGCAGTGGCTCTCTTGTGCGATTTCTAAAACATTTCTGAGAATAACAGCTGAGTCATTAGAGCTGTACATGGCAGTTTCAGTTTACCTTTGTAATTGGGTGAAGATGCACATTATTATTTGGATCATTTGGTTTCCCTTAACAACACGGCAGACAATCACTAAGATACCAGGAAGTGCTTGATCTCACTGAGGAGAGAGTCAGGGACCACAACACATTTGTTCAGCTGTGTGCATTAAAACACTGGCTGCAAAAGGATGACGACGCAGAGCAGCAGGTCTTCTCCATAAACTCAGGGGATCATTGACGTCAGCAGGCTTCATCTCCTGGTGAAATTAATGTCCATATAAAATTTAATAGATTTTTATGTAACATTTGTTGTTATATTTCAGACAGATATATCAAGATATTTTGTGCTAGGCTAAAGTGGTGGATCAAGCGCCTAACAAATGTGACACATTGACTGGTCCTCAAACCCAATGATAAATAGGCTTTTTGGTTAGATGTCTAATACAAGACCTGTGCTTAACACATGCTTAAGAGAAAATGCATCAGTAAATACTCTGTTCCTGATGTTTAAACTTTTAACATAGCTTAAACAAATGATTGCTAACAAGAGGGTAGATGAGTCTTCAGAGGTCATTAGGGATGTTAAACGTCACGTCGAACACGTTGACTAATCTACTCGCTAGTCCACCTTTACAGCCTCATTGTGTCTACACTCGGCCCTTTCACAAACTATTGTACCTCAAACTTTTCACTTTATCAAGTTTTAATGTGTGTATGGTGTACTGTAGCAAGTTTAGTGGCGGTGTCATTGAAGTGTTACCATGTTGTAGTATTTTTACCTAACGTTAGCTTTTAACTTGAGACAATTAAATAAATGCTTAAAAAATTACAGTGTTCATTTGTAAAGATTATCTAATTGAATAAAATGTGTATGTATCCAAATCCTTATATTCTAAAAAGAGCTTATTTTCTACAATAATGCAAAAGTGGAAAAATCCTGCTGGGTTTTCACTGAGGGAACCAGGGAAATGATCACTTTCATGTTTGCCTACACAAATATGTCATCCTCATAGAAACTCTATTGGCACAAATTTATACAGATCTATTATTTGTCCAGTAATTGTTGCATAAGAAATAAAAAAATAAAAGCTAAAATTCTTTTAAAAAAAAACATATCAGCTTTTAATGATCAAAGTACTCAAGTGTATGTCAATGCAGTAATAAATCCTGTGGAAATACTCTGTTGAGGATACAAAAGTATTTTTAGTGGGCTCATTTTATCCTTTAGATTGACAAAGCCCCAAATTAAAAGCACTCTTGATAGCTGTTCCTGGCCAAACCAAAATTCCATCTATCTGTCTGTCTATCTACCCATCCATTCATTCATCTGTAATCCATAGCCAAGCCTGAGAACCTCCAGTCAGGCCTTAAGAGACCAAGCCGTGTGCTCTTTTCCACCATTCCCAGCTTATTTATGGAATGCAGCTTTTTCATATTTTTCCATAGCGCAATTTTCCCTATAAATAGGCACGTAAGGTTCAGAGAGTGGGGGTGGGAGTATGAGGGGTCAGTATCTGCTGTGAACACTCATCATTGCCCCCCTCTCTGTCTTGCTCCCCCTCTATTTTTCCAAATATTTGAGGACTGACAAATATAGTGCAACATCAGGGTGATGGGAACCCATTGGATAGCCTTTCTTCCAAATCTACCTCCAGTAATAGTTTCCAGCCATTTTGACCCATTTTTCCATTAACATTGGTGAAAACTTTACCCTAAAGCCTGGTAGCATGTCTACTATTTAAAACTTAATTTACATAAACATTCAGTCCGTACACATGCAATAAAATAACATAATTCTGTGTCTCGGCCTGTATTATCTGGAGACATAAGTGGAATGTGTGTCTGTTGGTATGTTTGTGTGTACAAGTGTCTGTATTTCCTCTACAAGTATTCTAGATAAAACAGATAGATGAAATGCCTTGTGAGGCATTCATAATATTAATATAAAAAAGGGAACAAATTTATCTTAATCAGGCACTTAAAGGGGAAGTACAGCTGCTAATAGGGTTAGGGGGGTTAGAAAATCTTGCATTGTAATTCAGCCTTATTTGGACATCAAACAAAGAATTTTTAAACACATACAGCTGGACCATGCGTCTACAGGCCAAATGTCATCCATTTACATGACCAGATGGCATCCATGTGGCTGTTTGTACTTCGACAAACATAAATGTATTTTAAGGGTAAATCAATGAATCTGCTTGTTTTTTGAAGTGGAAGGCCAAAAAATTACTGAGACTAATTACAAGCATCTTAGCAGAACTGTGATTCTTGTGTTAGTTGTTTAGTATCACTCAGAAGAACACTCATAGTGGCAACATGGCGAGCATTAACAGTAGCTTAGCAACAAAAGATGTCTATACACTGACAGCGCTACAAAGAAAGGAAATTATGAAAGAAGTCAGTAGCTTTCTCTACAGTTGCATTGGAAAAAAACAAACAAAGACAAACCTGATGGAACAACATGGCAAAATGTTCTTGAGCTCAGACTATATTGATATTCATTATTTACTGACCAGAGTAACACATTAAACCTGGTGACCAATATGCTTGCACAGGTAAAATGTTTCCTGGGCACAAACTACGGTTTAAAAATTCCATAAGCCACATACCAATCACAGTGTTGATACAACAGACTATGAGTTACATGTGCAGTACCTCTTCTTACTTCTTTTTTGTTTGGATCTCTAATTGAGGGATCATAGGTCTTCATTTGGTATTTAATGGTCTAAGGACAGAGATGGACATAACTCTTAGTCACAAGAACGGTTCACAATTCACTGGCCATTGAGCTAGACACTTGAAAAACAAAGACATCAGACTCATCAGACACACACACACACACATAGGCAAAGACAAAAAAATTGATCAGCCAAGCTAAATTTCCTTGAAAAGCAAACAACATGAATTACAATGACAAACTAAAGGTCTTTTAATAATTATCATAATTATAATATATGCTATCATTAAACAGCAAATAAACATGTAAAAGACTTGACTGCTGACAGAAAACATTAATCAAATGTGTGTGTGTGTGTGTGTGTGTGTGTGTGTGTTTGTGTTTGTGTTTGTGTGTGAGGATACATCATGGAGACTAAAATGACCATGAAGAGAGCCTGTTTGTAACAGTTGTAAAATCTCTGATGGATTAAGGGATACGCGAAGTACTGCAACATCAGATCAATAATGCATTAAATTTAGGACATTCAATCATTACAATGGTGCATTACCATAAACAATGGGCAAACCTGGTGGAAGCTACGAGCTTCTACACTGATATTAGATTGTCAGGCTCCTCAGAGAACAAATAGTGCTGTATGGCACAAAAGTAAACACTGTTTTTGTAAAGGGGTTAAGTGAAATGCAGTCACCCGCATTTGCAGTAAGGGGAACAGGATGGTCCTGTGGTTACAGACACTGTCCTACGCACAGGAAGTCATTCTTTATACACTTTGTTACATCAGAAGTCACCAAGTTCACAGTGTTTGGTGCCCGATCACTTATTTTAACATTTTGTTAAACTTCATTTTAACCCTGGGCAGCTGAAATGCACCAGAGAGACAAATACTCATTTCTGTGTGACACTGACTAGTTTGTGGTTTTAGTTCAGTCACTGTCACTTTGGTCCCTTTGCCTTGTTTGGCCTCTGGGTCAAATAATACAGTTTGCAAAACATGGAAAAATTAGAGAAATGCAGTAAAGTTAGGTCTGCCCACAGCTCCTAACAGTCATTAAGAGGCCTTGGTCACAAGATCACTCTGCTGCTACTAGCCAGTGGTGTTTCACTACACACACACACACATACAGTACAGCCAAACACACACACACACACACACACACACACACACTGCTGGAATGACATTGTTGTTCATTCAGAGAAGCAGCTTGCTGTCGTAGCTGGCTGCGTTTGTTGTTGAAATGTCCCCTGGGTGGAGATTCCTTTGGACCTCAGTCATAAGGAGAGGCATCAATGGGAAACCAGTGGGGATAAATGAATGGGCCTGTGGTCAGGTGCTGCTCTGTTATGCGAGTGTTGCAACTGCTGAATGGTGATCACATCACACAACGATGAAAAGAGCTGGGAATGTTTGAACCAGCAAAACAGATGAAAGTACAACTGTGTATATTACAATGTTTTACTTTAGGTATATTTTACTTTAAGAAAAACACAAAACAAAATTATGTTCTCATTAACAGTGAAAACTAATTTACAGTTCACAGTTAAAATCTATTGTTATGTTTAAATCATAATGTTTCATCATAAGTCATATTTCTGATTCTTTTATTTGGTCCAGATTAGAAAAAAAGAAATTTAGCTAGCAAATGTTGACAATGCTATATTTAAAGCTTTAAAATCAATTCTGATGTGGCAATAACACCAGGAAAGAGGTCAAAATTTGCAACGACAGTTGTAACAAATGTCAACAATATAATTTTCTTAATGTTCTTAATAAGGTACTGTGAAGGCAACATTGTACCCTGACAGACTACAGCATCAAGCAAACAAGCTATGATTTGCATACCTAGCTAACATCACCAAACAAAGAGTATAAGTGAGGTAAACTTTTTTAATTTGATTGCCATTTGCTTTCTGATTTCAATCCCTTATTCTTCAGCACCTCCACTGATGGTAAAGGCAATGTTTTTAATGCCATTTATAAGCCAATGGAGGGATAAAAGGCAAATTTTAAATTACCAGAATAAAAGTGTTATAAAAAGCATTTATTCATCATATAATTAAAGTTTGGTTTGTTTAGTTAAACATATAACCAAAAAAAAACAGTTAAGGTTCAAAGGGTTTTGAACATTATGTAGGAGAGCTAAAATGTCAAAAATGGCTGATGAAGATACCCTCCCTTTAAAATAACATCCCTTTTCAGTTTCAAGACTGAAGTAATAAAAAATTGACTGAATGTACAATTTCCATAGAAGTACATAATTAAAAATAGTGGTGGATCACAACGAAACTTAAAAACTGTTAAAAATGTTTGCTAATTGGAGTCTTTTTAAAATATTTTTTAATAATGATAATAGAGCTGTTGATTGTGGTGAAAGATGTAGGTCCTTTCCATTTTCCTAATTACTTCCTTACAAGCCCAAAAAGTAAAGTGTGATACTGTATGATAGAAAACACAGAGTAACAAAACACTTTCTTAACTCTAACAATTAATTTTAGAAGTGAATATTTATAAAATTAGCAGGGATATGTCACGTGTCACCATCAAAACTGCAACAGAATCAGTAGCCACATTCTTCTTTTGTGACACAGAAAGAGCAAGCCAATTAAACACCTGAAAACACACATATTTGGCACAGAGAACTTGGGGCTTTAAAACTCATAATTAATACTGCAATAAAAACAATTAGCCGGGCGAAATCCTTAAAGCTAGAATGAGCTAAGTACTCAATAAAAAAGCTGCTGTGCTTTGTGCAATGAGCTTTGAGGATGTGGGTTGTTAAGGAAAACATGAAACCTGCAGGAACGTCCTGCTTCCTTGGTGGTTTTTATTACATTATCTATTTACACTGGATCATTAATCTGCTGCAGATGATTAATATTGACAATTGTTCTTGAATCTACATAGATCCCCAGGTTAAGAAAATATGATCACGATTTTTGTATAAATACGCAATCCAGGGGAAGTTTTTAACACTGAAGATCCTTATTATTTTAAGAGTTTCCTGGGTAAAACTCATGCGCTCCCTGTTCATATGATAACTTCATTAAAGCGTTTTGTCACTAACGGATGTGTAATCGATCTTAATTTTCACTTTTAATAACTATAGCTTAAAGCCATTTTAGTAATATATTAACATTTTAAAGGAGTAAAAATTAGCAGTGTGAAAGTAATCCATTCATTCACCAGGCGTTTTCACAGGCTTAAGTTTGTATTGAGTTAGATACTGCTTAGTTACTGAGTGTCACTTAAAACCAAAATCTTCATGCAAGTCTTAGAAATGATCTGAAATAATTTTGCTCAAATAATTAAAATCTTGGCAGAAGCATTTTTTTCTCAACATCAAGCCCCTACTGACAACTTAGTAATCTTTACTCATAAAAAACAAGCAGAGGTATTATGATCCTTAGCTCCAAAGGGAAAAATCCACCCATCCACCATGAGAATTACTGTTCAAATGATTTGAGCGGTAAATATCCACCAACACTGACAAATGTTTCCACAACTCACTAAATTAAGATAAAGCTTAGCAAAACCACATTGCAAAACCCCCATCTAAATGCATGCAAACAGGACAGAAATTATTCAAACTAGAGTGCTAGCTGTGGATGGGGTTAAGACTTGCAGCCTAGATCTGAGTCAGGAGGGTCAGCTGGAGCAGTGGCAGGGGTCTGCAGCCCATAGTCTGCAGAAAACTGGGGGAAAACTACTCTATTAGCAGTTTTCCCCCTTGCTGTTCGTAGGGAGACACCAGAGAGGGTAAAAGTGCAGGCATACAAAGAGAACTGAATGACCTAACAAATGCATCTGTGCATTTACAACAAAGCTGCAACGGCAGATATCTGGTTTCCATCTGGTTTATTTCTGCAGACAGATGTGCTAAAAAATGATCTGAAAACAGTGTTAACACATGATCCATGTCTTATCACATATAAGGCAAAATCATGAATTGCTTTTACCAGGCAGTATAAATGATGCCAAAATGACCACTTGTTTCATTTAAATTTTAATGGTTGACTGACACCCTAATCCAGAGTTTTACAGGCTTTATTGTAAAAGTAGGACAGTTCTATTTTCAAAAATTAATATGTGATAGTGTATGCAGTGTGGAACTTTCTCAGTTTTGCAAAATGAAAGCAGCTTGTAATGCCTGCAGTGCAGAGGACTTTCAGACCAACATGATGTGCCATTTTTGGCAGAAATACTGTCAGTTTTTTAATGATAGCTATACTGTATGAACACTCGTTGTGCTGTATCTTTTAGAAAAATACTTTTAAATTAAAGCTGTAATGCAATGTGCCAATTCATACGATAGATACAACTTAGTTGTCAATTTGAGTCTGTTTTAGGTGGACTGTCCTTTTAAAATTACTCTGACAGTGTGACTGCATGAAATAGTCACATTTACTTAAGGAGAATCACACTTCATTACCAACTGGCTTTTGGGCATATGCTATTATTTTCTCACAGACATCTAAAATCCTTAAACTTTCATTAACATTTATTTATATGACATCATGGAAGAGTAAATGTAAAGTCTGGCTGCTCCATCTATTTGTTGTTTTTTGCATTATTGATGTCTTACATGGCCATTTGAAATGAAACACTAGCGCTGCTGAAGTCTCAGAAAAGTAGGCTTCATCAGCTGATTGTAAAAAGTGCTGGTGTCTTTCGGGCCTGTGAAGGGCCCGTCTTGGGCTTTTCCTCCTGCCAGTAAATGGAGAGACGGACAGTGTGCCCGGTGTTATCAATGAAGCCAGCCTCTTGGCTCTTCAAAAAGTGCAGCTTGGAAGGCATCCACGGCAGGGCATTAGGCCTGGAGGTTTGTGTCGTTTGTAATTTATAACACTGAGGGAAATGGGCAAGAGGACAATATGGAGAGAAGAGGGAGAGAGGGAATGTGGGAGGAGGGGGATGGGACTTGCTGCACAAGCAAGTGGCTCTGCTTCCCTGAGTGTGCTGCACAGAGCCTGGTTACTAGGCTGAGCAAGCTGGAGGGCTCTCTGTCCCTTTCTGAGACACAGTCTGAATGGGTCTTATTTTTCCTTTTGCTCAAGTCAAAGTTTCACAAACGATATAAAGATATAATTGTTCACATGTACACATGAGGGCAAATGCAAAGACAAAAAACTGTGGCGAAAAGCATTGCTTGGCTTTAAAATGATTTTAATTAATGACAGATCTAAACCATACATGACACTAAGTGTTTGATAGCAGCTAGTGGCAGTTTAAGTGCTCATCAGAAACACAGATGATGTCAAAAAGAAGCGAGTAAATCAAAAGATTGTTTGACGATTGTTATAAAGTACCAAGTACTGCACTTTACCTCTGGAGCTCAGAAGTTTAACCAGTGCGACAGACTGCCACAGAGAGGAAAATGGGCCTGATTTTCATAGCACATTTTAAGGGAGATTTGCAGTTTGCACCTTTCAGCCTCTGCTGATAAGTCAGGATCATCAAAGCAGCACATCATCATCATTTTTCTCCTCCAAATCATCACACACTGACACTAATCGCAGCAATTTCCTTTCATTTCATAAGTATGATATAAAGCACAATACCCAGATGACCATGATAATATCTTAAAGACATAAATGCAGTCAAAACAAACATGTCTATGACGTCTCTCATCAGAAATAAAAACATGGCATTTTTTAACAAAAGACAGTAACAAGAATTTTAAAAAAAAATCTAAGTAAACTGTTTCTTTTCCTCTAGAGGCAATTGACGTTTTCAGTTTTTAGCTTTAGGAGAGTTTTTGATGGTCACATTAACTAGATGGTTTCTTAATCACTTTTAATCACGGCTGTCTTAATTGTATTTTCCCTTAAAATGCCATAAAATTCATTATTGCCTTGGACCATTTAATCAAGAAGTGTCTGAGGACTGAGACAAACCCCACACCAAGAACTCAATCTGTAATGTGATGGTCAACACACACAACTTAAAGATGCTCATTTGGCATTTGATTAAATTGGATTTATGAATCTTACTTTAAAACTCTTTTTAAAGTAAGATTAAAAATGCAGTTAATCATTAGAAATGAGGTACCAACCTGTTCTATGTCGAGCATATGGTGGTATAAAATAATGGTAGTAGGTCTCTTATCATATCAACTATACAGTCTAAATAATCTGTTAACACCTTGGCCCTTCTAGGTCGCTGTTTTGGGAAACAGCTTATTATAAGGAACATTGGGGTGGTTGTATTTTGGATTGCGTAATGACAAATTTTCCTCAGCAGTGCATGACTACAGATCCTTGGTAACATGCACTAAAAGCAGACTCAGCCCCTTAACTACATCCACAACACAAATCTACCAAAAGCGTTTCTTGAAAAAACAGCCATCACCAGAGGCTACCAGAGATGAAACGAGTCACTAAGGAGTCTGATGTAGGTTCAGAGTCATGGTCCAAAAATCATGTCTTCGTATTTGCAGGCTAAATGGTGATTCACGATATACCTTTGTATTTTCAAGAAGTAGACTAAAAGTTCAGTTGTAAGTCAAAGCACTTTTAAGATGTCCCAAACACTTAAAAAAAACAAAAAACAGACTGGAATCAAAATAAAATGCAAGACAGGATTTCCTTTCCTGTTTGACAACACAGAGTTGAAATTTTTTTTCAAATTTCACAAATAGCAGGTTTGGTGCTTTTAAAAATATTAACACTGACATTTTTGATAAATAACTGCCAGTAATGCAGATATAATGACCACCTTGGGTAATAGTGCACATTAGAGCAGATAGAGCAGTCTGATAAGCTCAAAAAATGACATTGTTATACTTCAATACAGCCTTAATGCCAGCAAAATACAATACTAATGCTATAACATGATATTACAAAATATAAGATCTAGTCTCATGTCGTGATAATGACTATGTGGAGGTATCACCCAGTCAAGGTCAAGTTTTTAAGAAGAAAAGAAGTACATGTTCATAAAAAAAAACAAACAAAAAAAACAAAATCAAACCAAAGCCTTTAAAATTGTACTAGATAGATATTCTGATTAATTTAGACAATTCATTGCACTTTTATCATATTCACTGAAGGACTCCTAACAAAAACAACTCAAAGTGCTGAAATAAACACTGGAATTGTACATGTCTGCAAACCACAGATATGTTAAAACTTTGTTTTCAATTTCATGATGTGACAACAATGTAATTAGGGGTCTGTTTAGAATTAGGCACAAAGACCCCTTGGATAAGTTTTTACAATAAGTGTTTTGGTTTAAAGTACCAGTTTTTCAGAAGTCTCAGAGAAAAATCAGAAATCTTAAAAATACCAGTTTCTCTCTGTTAAAACAAAAAGCGATCTGTGGTCTCTATAACTGATCTGCTGCATGGCAGCCGTCTTGCCATCACCATCCTATTGTCTTCCAAATGAGAAAGTGAACTAATATACATGTAATCTGTACTAAATCATTCACATAGGTATTTTAGAAACATTAACATAATATGTATGAAATGTAGTACTTTAACATAAAAATAGAATGTTGCAACATTTCATTCTGGGGGTTGGCCTTCCAAACTGATACGACACACCAGATGGAATGTTTCACATATGCATAAGATTTATTTCACTGGTCCACCTGGGAACCGGCCCATAAACAGCGTTTGGAGGGGGCCGGTCATTTAAAAAAAAAAAGTTGGAAGGTGATTGGAAGGAAGTTTCTGTCTTTCACATTCATTACTCTTGCTAAAGCCAGTTGGGAGAAAGGTAAAACATCATCTCTATTAAGAAAAGCCTTCAGTGCCTTTATGTGCTCTTCTTTTAATGAGGAAATGTTCAGTTCTGATAAAACTGCAGCTAATGCAGCATACATGCTAACTTCTTTGGCAGCCACCATTGTTTACAAGCTTGCAGCCGCTTCTCACTTTTGCCAAAAACCACACCTGTAGCTACCACCACCAACCACCTCTTTCTCTGCAAAGGACACTGATTGGTCCAGTCCTGTTCTGAACAGACACAAACAATTCTGTTTGGAGCTTCTTAAGATTAACAAGCGAGATTTCAGACTAAAAATCTCAGCAATCCAGCTGCTTTGCAAGGTTACTTCCAAAAGGACTTCAGTAATACAGAAGGATGACTATACTTGTTACAATAAGATTCTTAGACTAATCCTACTCACTTCCTTAGTATAATATGGGTCTTATTTTAAAAAACTCTTTTATATTACCAGACATTCATTGCAGCCCATTGTCACTGTTCTGTCAGAAGCCTTTTGATACATGAAATAAATCAACCAGAGGTGAGGAGGCCAGATCACAGAGGTTCAGATCAAAGGTCTCCCATAAAAGAACTCCATACAATTTGCTCTACAAAGTGAGGTTTCCGAACATGTCATCTTCAAGGCAACTGGGAGCTTGATTTTAGACAGTAGCACACGCTATTTTCTACAGCACAATTTGTTTGTTTGCAAACAGTTTTGCCAAGTGGGACAAATTTGGAGGCTAAAGATTTTTCTAATTAATGCCAAATACACAGTAGCAAACTGACACTGAGATGGGTGTTTGTTTGGTGAACAACAAGGCAGGAGTTGTAAGGCAGTACTACATAATAGCATAGCCTTCCTTAAGACTTAACTTCACACAAAACAAACATTTTACCTTCTCACCTTAGGACACACATTGCTGAGCAAATCCAAATATCAAATCCAAACCACTGCAGACACTCTGCATGGGTATTTTTGTGTTAAATACATAGTATGGGGTGCCCAACAGAGTATAAATGTAAAGTAAAAGTCCTAATGCCAGATCAGACAGGCTTTGGGCATGCACTGCACCTAGATTCATACTCTTCAACTGTTGTACTAATCGGGTCTTAATGGCCTACACTCCATGTTGTACCAGAATCTGAAGAATGTAGGCCAATTCAAACACAACAAAGTTGAGTTCAATCCAGACAATATCTAAATCACCGTAAGTCAATCATGTGTTTATTTTTTAGACTGCATTTAACAACTTATATTTCTAAATAAATATTGCATCACTGGGGATTTCTACATTGTCTGTATTTTCAACACATTTGCATCCTATATCCCTACTGTGTTAATTAGTTAATAGATTTAACACCATAAACTACCGACAGCATATACTTCACATTAAATTCTATTCTATTATTATCGATTCTATTAGTTCCCTTCATGGTGAGTTTCAAAATGAACATGTAGAGACTTTGAACTTGCAGAAAAATATCCATGACAAAAAACATTTTTGACAAAACTGTTATTCTGGAGTGCTGAGACAGCTGTCAGAAGGGACCACTTTGAAAACTCTTCTTTGTTGAGCATGGATTCTGACATCTTGAGTAATGTTTTGGTAAAAATAAAACCTAGAAGACCAACATTAAGTTAACATGGGGTGAAAAGATAAAGTCGGTTGTTTGTAAAATAAGTTTTACAAACAAGTATGAATCTAGAAAGCCCTAAAATATCCTTAATGCTTCCCTTATCAATAATCAATCAAGTAACTGTTTAAGGTGGGCTAATCACTTGTAGTGACAAACCCACAGAGATAGTCACCCAATACTCCAGTTCTAAACCATTTCAGCATCTTGGAGTTCAGTGTGTTGTTGATGTGGGCAACTAACTCCACTCTCATTGACTTTGTTTTGGTTTTGGACAACAGCAGACAAAAAAAAATGTGAGCAAAGAACTGGTGGAAATAGTGAAGTATTTGGCAGCCAAAGAAAGGAGGTTTAAAATTAATTAACTCTACAAAGTAATTCTAATGTTGACACATCTCTGCTGGATGTGTAAGCATGTTGACATGTTTGCCAAGCAACTTTATAGTGCCACTACATGTAGGCGTTCCTTTTAGCTGGTTCTGCCACTCCGCCAAGTGCAAAATGTGTTAAGTTGTGATGTTAGCTGAACTGTAACAAGAAGCAAAGGACACATAATTCTTAACTGATTGATCACCCACAAGTCTCTGCAAAACTCTTCTTCGGAAAAAATGTTGGCAGTAATAACAAGTATTCATGGTTTGTAGAATAATGGGCTAAAGCATGCAAAACAGCTTGTGGTCTCTTAAAGTGAGATTCAAGAGTACAATAGGTGAAAAGTTACCAGTCAACAGGTTGCTACAACAGCAGCTTTTACCTTCTCTTTTAAAGGGAACATTGGCCACATTTCATATGAATTTTCAATCAGTGCTGATGGTAAATGTTCAGAATTCAAGTGATAAATGACTCAGTGTGTGCTGTGTGTGAGTTCCAGAGCCATGCCACCAGTGCCTACATGAATCAGGACGCATTACACATGAACTTCTGATGCCAAAAGCTAACTGAGCAAGGCAAAAGCAAAGATAACAAAGTTTGTTTTTAAATGGCAGTACACCCCATGGCTACTAAAGCTAACATATTCTGCAGTTCTCAATTAACACTGATAACATCACTGGTGTCATAAGGAGAACAGATTTTGCAGCAGGATAACTCAGCTTCTTCAGTCAGAGTAGCACACATTGAGGAGAAATTTATCGTTTTGATTGACTGTAATAACCATCATTGCATTGTGGACATCCACATAAAACACGTTGAATTTCCCTTTAAGGTGCTGCCAGAACCTTTTCTTAACTGCACATAAAAACTTTTCATAAACTTACTACACAGTTAAGACCCAAAAGGCTGCAAAAGTGACCTAAAAGTGTGTAAAAACAAGATATTACAAATTTTAAATTAATGGTGACACTGGTAATGTTTAAACACATTAAGTTTCTTAAGCTGTTTGTAACATGTACCTGCCACATGCATGCACTAAGTTTAGTATCAAAATTATATTCCATACAAAAAAAAATCTACTGCTAATGCCGTCTCCAGTGACACAAAGTATAGTGAAATGCAGACAACCTTTAATTTGAGGTAATTAGTTCTGATAAAGTGAGCAGCTGCCAGGAGGAGTCTTGCTGAGTTCAAAGGGGTGTCCCTCATCAGGAAACATTAAGTGTTCTTACCAACATGATGCCATTTAATCCCAACACTCGCTGCAGATTTAACAAAGGGTTACCAAGCAAACACACATTTTCTAAACATTTGCTATGATACGCTGCACACAAACACCCAGAAAGAGTAAAAGCATGTGAAGCAAACCAAAAAACTCCTGTCAGTATTTCAACAAGATCAACAGAGAGAAAGAGCGAAAAAGAGGTTCACTTTAAGACAAAGTACTGCGCAAAGAGACCGTGAAGGCTGTTGAATCTGAATTAAGCATAGATTGGCCTATATTGCAGCAATCGGGGAAGTAGTTCAAGACGTGCCAGGCCTCATGTAGGGCTCTGTCACACAGGGGACATTACTTTCAAACCATGAAGCATTTACACCCTGAGCACTAACCAAACATAAGATAACAAAGCAGGTAGTGGGTTGCAACTTTGTTAGACTACTTAACACTCTTATGCTTTAGACTTATCATAACAGTACATATGGAACACAAGTTACATCAGTGAAAATCAGCTCAAGTGACTTTATCAATATACAAACCATGTTAACAAGATAGATATTAGATGAACTGAGCGTTCATGTCCATTGCTAGTAAGGCTGTAGCAAGGCAGACAATTAAGGAAAAGGTTTTCCTTGTGTCCACTGGGTGGGTTCCTGGTCCCCCTCTGGACTCTAATATTCAAGTTAGGCAAGTGGCTTGCCTTCCCCAGAGGCACAAATAACAGGGTGGTGGAGAAGAATAATTGTGCATAACCTAAACCAAGCTCTCCAAACATCCATACAGTCGGTACCTTCCTCCTCTCACAATGCTTTGCACTGCATGTGAATGACTGAGTGACTTTCGCTTTCAGGAATATCACACATAACTCAAAGTCAGAGGGGCGGCTAATTTCCTGTTTCTGACTCAACTTCTTGGTTTGGTCCCAAATGGCACACACTGACCCACTCATTAACCAGTAAACCTGCAGCTTGACGAGCAGCCCCTGGATGACAGTAATTGTTGCAATCGCAGACGAAGAGCAATTAATGAAGGGGTCAGAAGTTTCCAGAGGGGTGTCTGCCTCAATCAAAAAGCTCCTGCATGAATCTGACTGTCCCTGAATCCCCTAACCTAGGGAGCCTGGGTCGACCCGGGTGAAACAGAGCAAGTGTACAAGGTTGATTTTTTTAATAAAAAGAAAATGTAAATTCAATATGTAAAGAACTAGTTTTGTCTTTTAAATTATCAAAAGATTTTTGCTGGTATTTAGGTAACATTAATGCAGTGCAATTATATCAAAAAAAAAGAAAAAAATAATTATCAGAGGGAGTGTGTGAGTATAAAAGCTTTAACCTATTCAAAATACAAGGAGAAACCACTTTGTCATAAATTTAAAAATCTAATGTTGCTACACAGTCTCTAACATGAGCCTGTGGTGCTTTTTTTCATTTTGTAACAGACTACAGACGACTATGCAGCTCCACAAGCGGCATCAAATTAATTAACAATGACTTACAATACAAAGCACTTTGAACTGATTGTGCACCGCGAACAGAGCCAGATTAACAGGAAACTTTAACCCCCCAGCCTTCCCTGCAACAGCTGCTTATGACTTCCATCAGAGGCTGAAGGCGAATTCCCTCTGGCTCAAGGCCAGCTGCAGTAACACCCCAGAACTGGACCTATATGATGAACTTAATTAGCAACATAATGTGAGCACACTATGATTTATCTTTAAGTTTTGATATCATAGTATGCCAGGAGTGGTTCGTTAACTTTACACACAAGTCTGTTTGTTTTTTTTTGTAAAATAGTACTTTAACTCTTTACTCAACTTTATTTTTCAGCTAGTTTTCGACTTTTTATTTCATTCCATTTGCCATACCTTTATTACATCTAGTTTGCTCTAAATGCGGGGATTAAGGGTAAGGGGGTAGAGTGTGCACTTCTGTCTAGATTGGGCTATCTTGGCAAAACAGTATATTAAATATCTACTAACAAGGTAAAAATAAACCACAGAATACTACATCTTTGCCCAAGCTCTTTGTTGAGAATTTTAAACACAAGCTTGTGACACATATCAAAACTAGAGTTCACTGTGCCAAAAAGAAGAAAATTTCAATGCCAGGTACATAGTTTGGAAAAGAGGATAAAACATGAATGCACTGAAGCATGTAGTAAGATCAAAAGAGGTCCCTAACCTCCCCAAATAAACTAGACCCAAACTGAGGAGGGCCCCCCAAAAAAATTGACATTGTGAATTATGTTCATGTCATAGCTGTGTGGTACTACTGTAAATTTAAAATACCACAAATTACTAGGCTATTTACAAATTTCATTCGTTAAGCATGTTGGCCTGTGTGGTTGTCTCCATGCACACATTCTATTTAGATTATGTATGTAAAACAGCACAACGTAAAAAAGGACTGGATAGAGGTGAATACAGATGTTCAGGTTACTAAATATTCTGTAAGTTTGACACATTACTGGTCTTATAGTTCTGAAACAGCTTTGCCAATCACATTGAAATGTTATAATGACAGTTCAACAAAGCTTTACCTCAGGAAGTCTGGATGGTTAAGAGCGTCGCAACATGAACACACATCACCACAAATCTGCATCCAAAGAAATGGAGTGTGATTTTCCATCTGGTGGCAACTACAGTAAGGGTAGGAATCAATGTGGGACTCAATCTGCAATGTGTTTCAAACTTAAAACATGAGACACTAAAAGAAAGTTGGAAAAGAGGTTATGATGAGCCCTAGTGACTGAATGCCTCCTCGTTTACAAGCAGAAAGTCAGGTTAGAACCACCAGTCTGATATGTGCAGAGGTGTGTGTGATTGGACTGTAGTAGTCTGGTGTTGTTTTCAGGCAGTTAGATAAAGTTAAAAAAAGTGAAGAATGGCACTGCTGATCGCTGCAGCTGCAGACAGCAGAAACTGTAAAAATCATAAACATTAATTCACAGATCACAGACTGATTTACTGACTTTCCTGCATTAACCACATTAAATGTTACTCCGTGCCAAAATTGCTTGCAGAGAATTTCGTTGTTATTATATTTGCATGCAGCAAGTATTTAATTTAAAACACAACACACCCATCAGTGAATGAGTGTCAGTGAGTGACCATATTGCTCAGCTGCTTTAGGGCCTAACAGCCTGTGCATATTACATCAATGACTGAAGGTGTTTCTTCTGGTAATGAAAGATTTTAAACCTGTTATTAAAGACAGAAACCTCCCTACATGGACAGGCATTGTATTTGGATACTCCAATAAATTCACCTTTTAAATACTGTCCCTTTGGTTAAACACCCCTAAGTTACCTATTAGAAATTAGCGTGTTATAAAACAAATTTCTGTTCTTATTAGTCACAAAAAAAGATTAATGATAATTGGCCCTCAGCTCTCTGTCCATGGTGCTGAAATATGTGCAAAAATAGATACTATGAAAGGCATCTTCACTGCTCTCTCTGAGTTGTGTAGTACTTGCACAAACTGGTGTTGTGAATGTGTGACAAGGAGAGCTTTAAGTCTGTTAATAACAATCCCTGTAAAATTTGACTATATTAGAGTAAAACATCCATCCCAGGCATGATAAATGGAAAGTTGTTCCTTAATCATCCAGCGTACATGCATAGTCTTGTTCTCTATTAAAAAGTAACACCTTGAATTTTATGTCATAACCACTGTAAGTGCTACAAACACTAAGTAAAATGAGTGTAAACACTAAGATTTTTTTTCAAATGTTTAAATACCACCTGAATTTTGAGAAAACAGATGACTTCAGACAACTTTAGATGGTAGTTATTGACTTAAACATACAATGGTACAACAGTATTATGCAAGGTCTATGAGAGAAACTTCATATTTTCCACACTTTCCTAAGGGTATAGCTGGGTGTTTTCCATAAAGTGCTAATTATTATATTAAACTGGAAAAATATTATAATTTTGTAGGGTTGAGTATGTGTCAGGAATGAGAACCGAAATAGATAATGTATTTTTTATGGTTATCATTTGTGTAAAATGTGTCATTACCCACATGTGTGCGCCTGATAAAAAATCCTTGTTGGTAACTGTGTATCTGAAGTTCACCTGAACCAGTGTAATAGATGAGCTGAGAGATACCGCTATTGTCATATTTGATTACTATATTATTGTAATCATGTAGCAGAACTTGACTCGATGTAATAATTCTACTGAAACTGAATCTAAAATTTTCCCTGAAAAATAATCAACACAGTTGAGGGACTTGATGTTTTCTGCTGCTAGTGCATGTCGGTAAATAGCGAGTTGTGATGAAAACAAACAAACTCCTCCAATTAGTATATTATGTAATGCTAATTTGGCATGGAAGGTGCACCTACTTTCTGGTAATGGAGCTCACTGATTTGTTCTGTTTTCCTCTCAATAAATCCTCTTACAGTAAAGTGAATACTCTAATGAGCACGCAATGCATCAATCATGTTTTTTACTCATTTGAAGTTCTGATAAAGCTGTGAATACACAGGTTAGGCCATGTATAACTGGGTAACTCCTATAGCAGTGAATTTAGGTGAATTTAGAAAGAAAAATGCTAGAGCCAAATTTACAAACAGTGCCAGGAATACCTCAGTCAGAGGCAACAACAGAGGGGGGGTTGGCTATGCAAAACATCAGGTAAACTGTGGGTGAGGTAAACACTTTTCTTAAAAGGCCATGCGCATAAACACACATACACAACACATGGGGGGCTCGAGGGTGTTAGAGGCTGTTATTCATTATCCACACAACTGCATTCCAGGACTGGACAAAAGGAGTTATCGCCACCATCATTGAGAGGCAAGCACTAGAGGTAGAGAGGGATTTAAGCAGGTTCTAAAACAAGATGCCCCCACCTGATAACCTCAGCACTGCCATTGCACCATTCCCACATGTCCTAATGCATTCACAAATCAGGGAGGGCGAGGAAGAAAGAGAGAGAGAGGGAGGGGAAAGAGTAAAAAGACTGAATGAGAGGGCAAGGTAAGAGAAGGAAAGCAAGACAAAGAGCAAGAGGAGAGAGAAAGAAACTGTGTGAACATTAACAGTGAATGGAAGCGATGGAGAAAGATAACTACCTTCTCCTCCCCTTTACAGGAAGTGACCAGTGAGACTGTGGCAAGTGCACCTCATGACTGACATGGCTGCTTCAGTACTTTGTGAGGCAGGCGGGATAAGTAATGCCAAAACAACCCTTCATCCTTTCCTTTTTCCTTTTAAAACCTGGATGTTCTTTAGGAGGAACAAGAATTCTCCTCCCACTTTGGTACCTGAATATCAGGTTTTAAACAGTTAGGACTCACTCATACACGTTTACTTTTTGATGCACAGAGCTGCTGTGGCTTCTTCATGATTCTACCCGAAATATGCCATTACATAACTGGCCTGTCTACTCTTCCTCATTTAAGAGGGGGGAGGGTGGTGGACAGGTGAAAGGACAACCAGTTTGTGATATGACCCTTGCCACTTGATGGTCAAAACTAATGGAGCTGAATATGATTAAACTCTCTAACACTTCTTATCTAGTGAACTTTTCATTTGGCATCATAATAATTAAACAACAAAAAAATCGCACGAGTAAACATGCTGTCAAGCGGTCTCACCTTTTTTAAACTCCTCCAACATTGCGTCCAGTTTTGTGTCATTGAACACAAAATGTAACGGGTGGCTGTAAAACTTTGTAATGGTTTTAAGGGGGGTGCAATCATCCGGGTCCACAAACGCCAGGTCTTTGACAAATAGCAGATCCACTATGTTGGACCTCTCGCCCTCGTAGACCGGGATGCGCGTGTAGCCGCTCTTCATGATCTCGGACATAGTATTGAAGTCGAGGGTTGCATCCCCGGGGATCATAAAGCAATCTCTCAGCGGCGTCATCACGTCTTCCACGGTTTTAGTCCTGAGCTCCAGCGCGCCCTGGATGATGTTCAGCTCCTCCTTTACAAGGTCGTTGTATGGGTCCGTGACGCGCAGCATCTCCAAAAGCTTCTCCCGGTTGTACACGGTTCCTATCTCCTGTCCCAGAAGGTAATCAAGCAGCTTGCTCACTGGGTAGGAGGCAGGGAAGGTGAGTAGCATGAAGAACTTGGTGAGGAATATGGTGTTGGCCCCCACAGCGAGGCCGTGCCTGGAACAGATGGCCTGGGGCACGATTTCTCCAAAAATTACTATTCCAATGGTGGACATGACCACTGCGATCAACCCCGAACCGGCGATATCATCCAGCAGGATGGTCAGTGTGGTGTTCACCAACACATTCCCGAGCAGAAGTGAGCAAAGCAAATAATTCCCTTGGCTCCTTACCGGCTCTATTTTTTTGGCATAATTCTTTTCCTTTTCTGTGCCACAGTTCTGGACTATCTGGAGCTCCATGGGGTCAAGAGCCATTAGCCCTAAGTTCAACCCGCTGAACATACCCGACAGGCAAAGCAACATTGAGATGAAGATGACCTGGAGCCAGAAAGGCAGCAAAAACTTTTTCTCCTCCACCACTATCACTTTGGTGTCATCCCCATCGTGGTAGATCCAGGTGTTCTCCGTCCAGGGGTCGTGCATCCCAGGCACGGCCGGTGTCGCGGTGGCGATGCAAAGGTAATACGCTTTACTCCTCTCCGTTTTTCGCAGAGGTTTGACCTCAATTTCAACTATTCCGGACGTCTTTCGATTCAGAATGATGTTGGGCAATATAATTATATCCGAAGTCCTAATACCGCAGGGATGCAAGCCGGACGAGTCCTCTTGGCTCTGGTTATCCCCCGAGGAGCTGTCAAGGCTCCCTACCGTCCGACTCCGCTCATGCTCCGTAAAAGCAATTTTGGACCAGGTCTCGTTGTTGATGTTCTGCCCGTACACCCTTAATTTCACTCGAGACCGCTCACTCACCCGCAGGTAGCCTTTATCCATGAAGGAAATGTCGTCTGTGTCCTCCAGTCGGAGCCCTATGATGACGGTCTCTTCAGACCCTTCCTTGCCACTTGTAGGGGTGACACAAAAGCCAGTGACAGTTAAGAAAATCATCGCCAAAGCTCGGACCCGGTTTAGTGACGCCATTTTTGCAGCGGTGGGTGCTTGGGATAACGGCTCTGCCATATTGATAACCATTGGCAACCAACCTCCTGAATGAAAAGGGCTTTTAAAAATCAGAGCCAGTCGGAGTCCGCCTTCATCTCCGCCGAGGGTTGCCGTAACTTGTGCATCAGGACCTGCTCGTTCCCACTACGTGTCCGACACTGATGACTCGCGAGCGCAGGCTTAAGGGCCAACTCGTGCCTCCCCTGATGTCCCCGAGACAGGCGACGGCGGCGACCAATGAGGAGGGGTCGCTGAGAAAGGGGCGGGGTTTTCGCAGCCTCCTTGGCGAATCAAATTCCAAAACAAGTGCACCTCATGTTAAGAGACAGAACTCTGCTCGTGACTTTCTCTGAATATACCCAACTACAGAAGACAAGCAATGTACATGATTAAACTTTTCTTGTTAAAAATGACATATACACAAAGAAGCATAAACACCTGCACAATAATATGCAACACATTATTAATCTAAAATATATATTTAATTTTGAGACTTTTGGAGGTGCTGATTGACCTGAGATGGTACTTTTCTATGTAGCCTACCTATTATTTTTTTTCATTGCATTGCACTGTTTATACAGATGCCCTAAAATCCGGAGACATTACAAGGAAAAGTTGAGAAATGTAGAAAAAAATAACCACAGTTTTGTGCAACAATAGTACACTTTCTTTGACCCATGTCTCTCTCCCTCTGACTTATGATCCCTTAATCTCTGTACCCCACTGGCTTTTGCAACTTCTATATTTTAAATCAGAGTGGGTGATCTTCAGTGACAGCTTCAAAATTCGTTTTTCAAATCAACTACCTTACTTTTTAAATGACTTCTTTTTGGCTTCAGAGAACCTCATGCAATACCAGTGTAAAGAACCCACTTTATGAAAGAGCAAAAATGAAAACTCAACATTCAATCGATTGCCAATATTTATTGAAATAGCACCATCATAAGTGGCATAACACTGATTACACTGTTGCAAAGCAGAAAATAAAACAAAAATGCTGCTTAAACAAATTATTACACTCAGGTATTACAATAGAGGGATAACTTGTAAAGATGGGAAAAGTCCTAATGAAGGGTTGACAGGCATGATACGTAATTTCAAATGTAAAGAAAAACACACATAGACACATTTTATAAGAAGCATTCTCAGTATGTAATACTGTTCACGATGATGTGATTACTAGGGTTGAATACTTAGCTTTTGCCTTGATACCAATGTCATTTTATCCAAGCAACATTATTATTTTTGATTAATTCAAAGAATTTACTCCATACTTGCTGGAATATAGACAATATGTAATTAAGGATTCATAAAAGCTCACTTTACACAGTAATAAGACACTCAATGACACTGCATAAAGCATAATTATGTTAGTAAATTTTAACTACTGTTCTTATGCATTATCAGTATGATACTGGGCCTGTATTGCATAATCACTATGATACTGGGCCATTTTTTCTGTGCTCTTCCCACGATCACTTGCAGCAGGAAGCAGACTGTGTGCTGCAGCATCCCCCTGTGGCTGATCCTGGATTTTGTTTCTCCAGCTGAAGGGCCAGCTCGAAGGGATCAACAATGCTTGCCTGTATCAACAGTTCATAATGGCAGAAGGTAGGAGTTAATTAGGAGTTTACAACTTACATTCATTTCTGTTTCAAGCCTTACATATTTGGTAGGTGGAAAAATAAGAATAGTGAATCCTAACTTTCCTAATTTTTTAGCACTAAACTCTAATATGTTGTACACTGTATAAAAAAGCCGAAAGAAAAGTTGTTGTCCACTGAGCTTTAAAATGCATTTTTACTCCTCGTTCATTAAATCAGTAGCCATGCTTTCAAAACCAAGATCAAAGGGTTTTTATTACTATTACCACCAACTAGAGGTGCTGAT
Organism: Acanthurus leucopareius; assembly: GCA_029814765.1. NCBI lineage: Eukaryota > Metazoa > Chordata > Actinopteri > Acanthuriformes > Acanthuridae > Acanthurus > Acanthurus leucopareius. The sequence goes on along the minus strand of JAQMCX010000043.1, from coordinate 20,918,549 downwards.
TAGAGAATAGTACCTCAGACATGATTTCACTTGAGAGGGGCAGTACAAAGGTTGAACCAAGGAACTCTTTGAAAAATCAGTGATGTTTTAATTATTTCTATGTGGCTTAAAAAAGGGAAAATCATCAAATGAAAAAGTAATATGTGTAATTTAAATGAGTGTTTTAAGGAGTAGGGTAATTATTAAAAAATGTATGATGGTATTTGTAAATGTGTGTGTATATGCACAGAATGACCATGAAAGCTGATAAGATGGCATTCCATTTGCTGAGAGAAGAACATTCCTTCTTGTTCAAGGTTCCCCAGCATGACTCCACTCTGGTTATGACTCCAAGACAGCTGCTTGACCTTGTGCATGTGGACGTGTGTATGTATGTTGAATGGGTATGTTGACAGTGTGAGTTAGAACTTTCAGCATGCATCCTAGTGCATGCATGCATGTGTGACTAAGTACACAGTTAAGACAGTGGGGAATTATGGGTGGGGCACACACTTGAAAGAGATACCACAAGTACACTGACCTCTAGTGCTTAAAGTCAATTGAGACAAAGACAGCTTCACATGAAGGAACTCAGTTGTGGCACTGACCTTAGGTTTGATTGTACAGGCTTCACCGGAGCTGCCTGGTTGCTGGCAAGTGAAGTCCTTCTTAAACCTGGATTTGGTCAGGATTGTGGCCATCTCTCCGTCAACCTCCACCACTTCATTGGCCTGTCAAAAATACACCCACATCTGACATCACTTGCTTTTAGTACATTGGCAGGAGATATTAAACTGCTCTTGCACTGCAGGATCTACAGACCTTAAATGTGTACTGACAGTCAAACGGGAAGTTTTCCTCCACTCCTGCAATTTTCCCCTGATATACGATTTTACAAGGATTGGTGTTGCCTTTAGGAACCTTGAACAGGCGGTATGTTGCAGAGATGAATCTAAAGTCACCTGTGAGGCCAAAACAGACAAGAAAAAATTTTAAATCAGCATCAGAACCACCCTGAAATGAAGAAAAATATATAATGCCTTGTGATGTATTTGTTTATAGACAAAATAATGTCAAACCCAGAACGTTCTGCAGCTCTTTGTTGTCCACAGTGATGATCTTGGATGTAACTAGCCGTGGTGGGCTGAAGCCCACTTCTTCAGCCAACTGCAGCAGATCCTTCCACCAAAGTGCTCCACCAAGACACTCACCTGCCAAGATAAACTACATAGTGAAATTCTGGCATGTGTCTGTGGGCTTTTATGGCTGTAGGATATCAATTTTTACGCACCCCACAGGACCTTGTGATTTTTAATTTCCTCTGTTAGTCTTTCACTGCTGTAAACATCACTGAAGTACAGCTCACCACCATCCTGATGATCAACAAACAGTGTATGCGGTAAATATCAAGCAAACTCCAAGACTATTGGTTTAATGATTCCTGTTCTAACCTATTTTCTGCTTTTTTTGACAGGTATTCTTGTCATTTTTTTGGAACTGGGAAGTGAGGCCAAAGTAAAAAGCAGTGTACCTTGAGCACATTGTAGGCTTCCGTCAGGACTCGCTTCTTGTCTGGGGAGAGGTTCACCACACAGTTGGAACTGTGGGAGAAAATTAATGTTTCAACACAACTTGTCTACAATAACACAGAATTCAAATACAAAACAATAAGAGAAGGAAATACAAGACATCTTACATGATGATATCAAATGAGTTCTTTTCCAAACCCGCTTCAGTCAGAGCCTCAATGAAGCCCAGGACAAAATTGACATTGGTCTTTTTATAACCAAAGTCTTTCATGTGATGGTCCACATATTTCTTGGCCACTTCAAGCTAGAAGAGAACACAGATCCACATGAAGTACATTTCATTTTGAATTGGCATTTGTTATTTGCCCTTTAGTTGCATTTGAAGCTCAGTCACATAGGATCATTTGTCCAGAAACATCACTGTCAGTTCACAATGTGCAGCAGCAGTGATTCCGTCAGGCTAATGTGTAATACCTGGTCCTCAGTCATGTCAATACCGGTGACATGGCCATTCTCGCCCACCAGCTGACTCAGCATGTAGCAGTCTCTCCCACTACCGCTGCCCAGGTCCAGTATCCTGCAGCCCTCCAGGCTCTCTGGTACCACCAACCCACAGCCATAGTACCTGAGAGGGAAGAACAGCCATACTGTGAGTAGCTCTGAATCAGCATACATGTGCAAAGCAACAGCACAATGTAACAGCAAATACTCACCTGTCGCTAACTTCAGGGTGCACTTTCTTCAGAGCCTGGCGGATGAAGGCAGGGTAGGGCTGAGATGGAGTTGTACAGACATTGCTCTTCAGGTCTGAGGTGTTCTTCAGCACATTGCCATAATAATCCTGTGTAAGGGGCAGAAAACAAGGCTGTAGTTGTATATAACCATACATTAGGTTTATACATGTAAGTTAACGTTAGGTAAGCAGTAATAATACTAATGACAGAGCACTGTAAAGCTGAATTTTGCTCAATGAATTGACCTGAAGGATGGAGCATCTGAGCCCCAACGCTGTGTTATTTTTAAAAAATATTGATTTTTTTTTTTTAGCTGTTATAGTTAACTCACTAAAGCTATGCTACCGAGCCCTCTGACATGTTCAGTTTCACAGATGAGGCATGTTTACATACCTTTACGTCCACGTGAATGTCGCTATCCACGAAGCCTTTAGCACATGCGCTTCAATAAAAAAGAAAGACAGAAAGAAGGAGGAGAAGTTTTGGGTACGTTCACCTCAAATTGCATAGAACTTGCTAGCAGTCACTGTTAGCTGTATGCTAACTCAGACAGCTGGTTAGCAAACACAAGCGGAAATTATTTTAGTCACAAGATAAAAAATATCACGTGGGTCAACTAAAGTTACTTATAACAGCTGCCATGAGCCGACGTGAACTTTACCTGTAAGTTACTTCGCGCCACTCCCTTAAGTTATATCATAAACTGGTACATAAAAGGAAAACAAGATATGAAAGTTCTTCTTACCCCTTTTCTTGCGGCATGTTCTTTGGTGTTTACTGTTCAGGAGCCCTCAGTTTGTAGAGTGAAGCCTTCTGTGGTCTGTGCCTTAAATAGACGGTAGTTAATTAGTGATAACTTAATCTACAGTGAGTGTGCACATTTTCACATACCACGCCCACCACTGGCTGTAACTTCAGCCGAACCCTTTTATACTCAATAAAATAATAAAAAGAGTCAATAAAGTGCAAAGAATATATCACATTTATTCACATTAACGTGGTATTTAAAGAAAGGAGAGATTTTTTTAAAATAAAGCACGAGTGTACACTTTGAGTCAAGTGTGATCTTCCAAGATTCTTGTGGCCAAAGGTCAAAGGTCAAATTCAGTGTGATTCATTCAGTGTGTGTGAAGTTCACGTTTGTCCCTCACTTGTAAATACAATATTTCAACAACACCTCGAGTGTTTTTTCCTCAAATTAAAAACAAAAATCAACCTGGACTCAAAGATTATCATGATCAACTCATTTACTTTATTGTGTTCCTGCCTACAGCAACTGGTAAGGGGGGTGCATTCATCCTGAATTCATCCTGTAATTGTTCTATCCTGACACCCAAGCATTAACAAGTCAAATAGAGTCAGTTTTTATTTATATAGCACCAAAATACAACATAAGTTGTCTCAAAACACTTTACATTAATAGTAGGTCTTAACCAAACAGCTAAACAGGAGAGATTTCTAGTCTGAAATCCCAAAAGTCCATCTTGAAAAGCTCCAACCAGATCTGTTTGTGTCCTGTCAGAACGTTACTGGACTAACCAGCTTCCTTTGCATAGACAGAATTGGTAGCCACAAGTGTGGTTTAGTTTTAAGAAAGCCAGAGGTGGCTGCAAGCTTGTAAACAATGGCGGCTGCCTAAGAAGTTTGCATGGATATTGCATTAACTGCAGTTTTATCAGAACTGACCAACATTTCCTCATTAAAAGAAGAGCAAAGAAAGGCACTGAAGACTTTTCTTGAAACAATGTTTTTGCTTTTCTCCTGACTGCCTTTGGTGAGAATAATGAATGTGACAAACAGAATATTCATCCAATCACCTTCCAAGTTTTTTTTTTTTCAAAACAACCTGCCCCTTCCAAAGGTTGTCTATGGGTTGTTTCCCAGATGGACATGTGGAGTATATCCTATGGATATGTGAAACATCTGGCATGTCAGGTTATCATCCTGCTACTCCTACACTTGTTTTATCCTGAGACCACACAATCCCAAATGTTTAGTGAGAAAATATTTAGAAGTTAAACACTTGCTCTTGTAAAAAGGCATATGTCTTTTCTTTATCTGTCAAGCGCTGAAGTGTGTTTCAAACCCTGAGTAAAAAGTCGCGAAAAAGTACAAGTGTTCAGAATCAATAAGAAACAGTAATATTTAAGATATTTTGTAAAAATAACCACAATTCTGTGTGATGAAAAAGTTTTTTGTTTTTTTTCCCCCACTCGCTTTTTGATGTAGTACATTTAGCCCAGCTTTTCTCATGGTTCCTGCATTTTTGTCCTTAAATAATGACTTAAATTTTCCATGGAGTTTATTTCCTCAACCATGTCCAGCCACTGTTCTTAAGTTGGAGGAGCACATTTCAGCCAGTTAGTGGTGATGGCTTTTTAAATTCAAGTTTTGAGGAGGTAGATGTCCCTCTTTAAAATAATGTTGTCTGTCATCAGTCCCAGGCTCAGAATTTAGGGATCCTTAGGAATCAAATGAGTGTCATTTTTTAGTGACCCAGAAAACTTTGCTTAAAAGAATATTGGAGAAAAGAGTAGATGTGTAGTAACTGACAGAGTTCAACTGAATGCTGAGTCACTATTGCACAGACTATAGAAAGCCCTACTCACAATGATTCGTTTATACAAGAAATTCCACTAATTGATTGGGCATCTGTATGGGCGCGCACAAATCATTCTTTAATGACACCTTCCTGCCTCTACCGTTGATTTTATTACACCTGTCAGGTGGGAGAAACTGTTATTCTGATTGGTTCATAAAGAATGCTAGTAGCAATAATTATGCAATCAAAGACCACAGTGAGTGTGCAGTTTTTATTTCAACAGCTCATCCTGTATGTCAGTGGGTGAAACCACAACTGACCCTTACAGTCAATAAATCAATAAAAAATATATTGTGTTTAATGTTATACTTTGCACCACCTTTAGCACATATAATTGTTCCATTCTTTTGAATGCCGTATCACAAAAAGAAAGAGAATTTCTTCAAATCATGCTTTACCATCAACTTTGTCTCAAGGATGAACATGATAGAATTTCATGGCCAAAGGTCAGAGGTCAGTGTTACCTCAGGTTTGTCCCATGCCTGTGAACATATTATTTCAACAACACTTTGAGGGAATTTATTCAAACTAAGCACAGAAGTGAACTTGGATTCACAGATGACCCTAATTAACTTTTTTTTACTTTATTGTGTTCCTGCCTGCAAGGAGGGCTGTATTCCTCCTGAGCAGTGATTGTACTATCCTGAAGCCCCATCTTAAGGTTTCAAGTCCTTGACTGTATATCTTTAGCTTTCTGCTTCTACATTTGTTTTAATCCAAGAATAATCTGGAATATGCACATTCCAAAAAATACTCAAAGGTAATAAGACATAGAACTCTGCTCTTATATAAAAACATATGCCTTGATGCATGTGTCAAGCGCTCAAATATGTTTTAGCTCCAAGAAAAATGCCTGAAAGGACCAAAGAAGTTGAAAGCACTCTGACTGTCATGAGAAGCAGACATTTCCAAGAAATGCTGCTAAAAATAACTACATTGTTTTCTGTCCCTCTGCCTTTTGATCCCTCTATTTATCTCTGAACCCCTTGCAGGGTCATAACTCCCACTTTATTACAAGTAGGTGATCATTAGTGACAAGTACTTAGGACTTTTCTCTAGTCAACTGTAGTCCATTGGGTTCAATACTATATAATTTAAATTTTATACCATAAGCAAAACTTGTGGGCCAGTAGCTTTTTAGTGACCCACAAAACTTTGCTCTAAAGAGTATACGAGGAAATAGTAGATGGGTAACACTGACAAAGTTCAACTGAATGCTGAGTCACTATTGCACAGACTTTGTAGGCCTGACTCACAGTCGTTCACTCATAAAGGGGATTCCACTAATTGATTGGGCATGTGTATGGGCGCATGCAAATCATTCATGAATGACACCTCCCTTACTCCACTGTTGGCTTTATTGCATCTGTCAGGTGGTGACTATTATGCTGATTTGTGCATTTAGTTTGTTATAGCAATAATTATGAAATCGAAGACTACAGTGAGTAGTGCAGTTTTTTTTTCAACAGCTCATCCTGTCTGTCATTGGTTAAACAGCAGTTGAACCCTTACAGTGTCATTAGAGAATGACTGAAGTTGATTTTTTTTTAATGTAGTATCTTAAAAGGGAAGAGGATTTCTTCAGATAAAAAACAAAAATCAGCTTGGATTAAAAAATGATCCTGATTCATTTTTTACTACATCCATTCCTGCCTGCAGAGAACAGCTTTGCAGAATTGTTACAGGCACCAGGTGAGGAGAGCTGAATTCATTCTGGGCAGTGATTGTACTGTCCTGACATCCAAGCTTGTGTGCGTGATCATCTCATGTGATATCATTGTAATGATCAACAATATGAAATGTGCAAAACTAAACACTGAAAAATTCAATTAACTGCAACTTTTATTGAAACATGGACCTTATAACAAGCATAATAGTGATTATATCGATGCAAAGCTGAAGCCAACACAATACCACTGCTTAAACTAATCAAAAAAATTTGAGGTATTACAATAACGGTCAGTTAGTTTGGTAAGGCAAAGGTGGGAACAGTCTTGATGAAGAGTTGAATGGCATGAACGCAAATTTCAGATGTAGGCAAATCGAAAAAACCCCAACATATTATAAAAACAATTTTGCGGTGTTCAATACTAGTCAAGATTATGTGCAAGTTCTACCATGGTCGTTGATAAGATTTTGCCTTGATACAAAGCCAGTCATTTTATTCATAATACATTAATTCATTGAATCTAATTTCTCTTTCCAGATTGACTGGAACAAGTTTGGGCAGGAACATTTGTAGACACTTTTAAGTTTATGAAAGGATTCATTCAAATTGTTGAAATCTCATTTAAAATACTAATAAGAACACAAAAAATGACACTGCATAAAGCACAATTATGTCAGTAAATTTTAACTACTGTTCTTATGCATGATACTGGGCTTTTTTTCCCCTGTGCTCTCCTCACGATCACTTGCAGCAGGAAGCAGATTTTGTGCGGCAGCATCCCCCTGTGGCTGAACCTGGATCTTGTTTCTCCAGCTGAAGGGCCAGCTCGAAGGGGTCCACAATGCCTGCCTGTATCAGTTCAAAATGACAGAGGCAAGTAGGAGCCTTAGGACATTATATTACTATAGAGTTTCATCCAGGATAAAATGATAGAATTTTTTATACTACTAATTGAAAAACTTAGTTTCTTGCACTAAATACTAAGTGTGTGAGTTAGAACTTTCAGCATGCATCCTAGTGCATGCATGCATGTGTGATTATGTACACAGTTAAGACAGTGGGGAATTATGGATGGGGCACACACTTGTAAGTGATACCACAATCACAATGACCTCTGTGCTTAAAGCCAATTGAGACAAAGACAGCTTCACATGAAGGAACTCAGTTGTGGCACTGACCTTAGGTTTGACTGCACAGTATCCAGTGGAGCTGCCTGGAGGCTGACAAGTGAAGTCCTCCTTAAACCTGGATTTGGTTAGGATGGTGGCCATCTCTCCATCAACCTCCACCACTTCATTGGCCTGTCAAAACACCCACATCTGACATCACTTGCTTTTAGTGCATTAGCAGTAGACATTAAATTGCTCTTGCACTCCAGGATCTACAGACCTTAAATGTGTACTGACAGTCAAACGGGAAGTTTTCCTCTACTCCTGTTATGTCCCCCTGATAGATGACCTTACAGGGATTTGTGTTACCTTTAGGAACCTTGAACAGGCGGTATGTGGCAGAGACAAATTTGAAGTTACCTTTAGGATAAGAATAGGGAGGAGATATTAAAGAAAAATGCATTAGAGCCAACCTGATATGAAACAGTCTTTAGTATTTTGTAATGTATTAAACATAGCAAATACTCAGGGACATGCACCAGCACAATCAGCAGACAGCAATGCCATTAGCAACTGCAGTTATCAATAATCATTTAGTAGAACCCATTTTAACATATATTAAAGGTAAAGTCAGTAGAATTTTCCTAAAAAACAAAATATTGACCAATACAAAATTAATCTGGCTCGCTCATCACTTTTAGGCCCCTACATATGTTAGTGTCTCTGTCTGCAAAGCCCCTGCCCTCTGCCTGTATTCTGATGTTTAGTTTAATCAGGGCGGGTCTGGGTGGAGAGTGGGTGCGTTTGCCCTAGCTGATGACAGGACCCAGGTGAGGTTGGGAGTGGATAAAACAAAGCCACTAGATGCCATTCTGACAAGGTAAGTTCTTTGTACACATTTGTACATTCAGTCACAGGCCTTAAGTTATTGTAAGTAGGTATAAAGCTGACAATAGCTAACATAAGTGTTGCACAGCTTTTAGGTCACTGCTGGGGTTGAATAATGCTTCTGACTCCACCTTTTAACATCAACCAGAACTGTGCAACATAGATGACATCCAATCCTAACTTTAAAGGCCCAAAATGGGAAAATTCTGAAGAATAGATGGTTTGCTACAAACAAAACTAATGCACTTTCAATCTTCATGTCATTCTTGTTAGAAAAATACAATATGAGGTCTATTAGAAATTATAAAATGAATAATAATATCAAAATATTTTCAGCGCTGTCCTACAATGCGGCAAGCAATGGAAAGGTTGAAAGTGGTTACAGCTCACAAGATCTTTATAAATTTCTTAATCTCTTAAACAAAATAAACCAAATTAAATTCTTTCACTGTTGATTGACACACATCTTGCTTAGTTTCCTACTGAATAAAAAAACTTAGAACAACGGAAAACCTACTGCCAGAGGAGCTCACTATCTGCATTACTACATAATTTATATTTTATACCATTATCATTAAACTTATCGGGGAAACCCTGTGGGTCAGTAGCTTTTTGGTGACCCAGAAAACTTTGCTCAAAAGATTATTGGAGAAAAGAGTAACAGTGTAGTAGCTGACAAAGTTCTGAGCCACCACTGCATATTTTTTGAGGCCCTAAACACACATGATCCATTAATTCAGGTGTTTCCATTAAACAACTCAACATCTGTAATGGCATGTATGCAAAACAAGCTTAACTGATATCTTCCCATCTCTCTCCTGTTGGTTTTATTGTACCTGTCAACAAGACAACTATTAAAAAACTATAGTGACCCCACATGACTCCCTGCCCTCTTGACCTGAGCAGACATCAAATCAACATGAAAAAGTAGAAATGCGTGTTTTTCTTAGCAAGGCCTTTACAGAAATTCAGCTTTTTGTTCAATCTAGACTTAAACAACAGAAATGTAGTATTAAAATAGGGTTGAAATTTAATTTAAATTTAGCACTGTAACATTTGTACAAGCAGGATTTATTTGATCCATATCGAAAAATGTAATCCAGAGTGATAATTTTGTTTCCATAAAGCAAACAAAGTATTACACACACACAAAAATGAATGAATATAGACAAAATAATGTCAAACCCAGAACGTTCTGCAGCTCTTTGTTGTCCACAGTGATGATCTTGGATGTAACTAG
>JAQMCX010000043.1:20874925-20899331 GCA_029814765.1 Acanthurus leucopareius | reverse complement strand
CAAAAAAAAAAAACACTGTTAAAAAAATTACACACACTGAGTTTCTGAAATCACACACACACACACACACACACACACACACACTCACGCACGCACACACACACACACACACACACACACACACACACACACACACACACACTCCCTCACCCCACTACAATCGAGGCCCAAACAGTGAACAAGGACTGCTCTACGGAAATTTCCAAGCAGCAGCAGAGAATGAGCTTCAAGCTCGGCCGCTGCATGATAACAAGGCCTGCACAGTGGTGAGAGGTGTGTGTTCAAAGTGTGTGTGTGTTTAAAGTGTGAGGCAGGGAGCGAATGGCAAGAAAAGCAGTGAGAAAGCCAGAGTCAGAGCAGTAACACAGGAATGATTTGTCACACATGACACACCAGTACAAACCAAACTGCTGACATTAAATGTGGCCTCACTCCTAAAAATCATCATTTCTCAACAGCTGTTTCAACATCATGAACTTGACACTTTTTAACAGACCCATACACAGAGGGATTTAATTCTGTGTAATAAACACATGATGTTCTGCTCCTCTGCTTTGACTGATAACTTCAGCTGCCTTTTCTGACTCACTGACTTCTCTCCACCACATGCTATCTGCATGGCAGGCACTTTCTGCAACTCAATACCAATAACCATCTAGTTTGTTTGGGTCTTCAGCCCGAGCTACATAAAGATAGCCAAGTGCTGAAGGGGGTCGGGCTATTAAACAGACCTTCAGAGAGAAAAGTGCTAATCTGTGACATACATGTGACTTGGAAAAGTAAAGTTAACTTGAATGGCAGTAAAATTAAGGTGACACTATCTTAATCAAACAGTAAAACTGAAAGAGAAATTAAATCAGAGACATCCTTGAGTGACCTATTTTTTACTGATTGTGTGAGACAGACGGTGACAGAACGAAGAATCTAGACATACTAGATTCCTCTGACCCCCTTCCAGACATGCAGCGATGAAACAATTCAACTCTCTCATGTTACACAACCAAATTAAAACTGGATTCGGTTACTGTCCTAGAAGTTAATGCTGCATTAGAAAATAATCAACCTCAATAATGAGAAGTTGTTGAAATGAGCTGACAATAAAAATCCTCTAGTGACTATCGAATGTTGCTCCTGGAGACGAGTGGCTACAGTTCTTAGGTAATTCTTGACTGCACAGTAATGAGTTGATCAACTAAGCACAGGCCAGTAAGAACTGGCAAGTTAGCTGATGCACACAAAGCCCTCGCTGACCCTGTTTTGTATCCTGTCCTGCAAAAAAAAAAAAAAAAAGAAGAAAGGTGCTCTTTCATAGTCATCAAGGTTATACACTTCAGAACAAAACACAGCTGACGCATTTCTAGTTACTGTTCATGCCAAACATTCCCCGGAGAACGTCTTCCAAATTTCAACAGCTTAGGTGGGTTTTGTAATTAATTTATGATTAATACTGAGAATTTTAGGTTTCTGTGATTAAGGGAGACATTCATAAACCCTTTGTGTTCAGAAGGTCCCAAGTGTAGGATTTAGAGGCATTAATATTATAAATATCATATTTCCATTCAGCTATACTGTATAAAATAGATCCCCCTAAATCCGACACACTGGACTTTTAAGAGGCTAATTCTACAAAAAAATAAACAACCCACACATATACAGACATAAAACCAACACTGTTAAGAAACGATGTTCCCTTGTTTTCCCTGGGAAGAAATAAATTAAAGGATTTCTATGTTTAAGGTGTGAGTGAGTGTTTTGGGGGGTTTGTGGCTTCTACTGTTGACTGGCTTTATTTTTATCCCCGATTTCATGTGACTGTTGTAGTTAACTCAGCTTTACAAACTCTTATTTAGAATAAAAGGTACAAAGAAACCAACATTTATTTGCCTTTACAGTTTTGTCTTTCTTATAGCTACTATAAGAGGCTGTGTAAAGAAACAAAAAAGGCTGCACAGTTTAGGAAACAGGAGCCCATGAATACATCACAGTGACCATTTATTAAACAAAATATTAAACTGTCAGTAAAACTCTAACATGCAATCGCTTGTTATGATAATGTTGTAAACAAATAAAACATAGCTGACTCTGTGTTAGAAGGGTGAAAACACATTGCAGATGCAGCTCAGGGCCACATGATGCAACTATGGTCCCCTTGCAGCCATGACCCGTCAACTTTACATGCAATAACAAACGACATGCTTGTGTTCCCACGTGTAATTTCACCACTGAAGTTCTTCTTGATAAATGTTAAATGACGCGTGTTGTTTTGTAACACTATGGTTTATGCACACATGTGTGCATTGATAACAAGCAGTTAGAGACACTGCACGTGATGAGGCATGTGATAACAATATTAGAAGCTAGACTCTTGTTTTTTCTAACTTAGTCCATTAGTTTGTGACCCTTGTGCCTTGATATCTTAACAGAGGAACTTAAATCTTCAACACTTAAGTTAATCTTTTAGAGATATTTTATCACATTCGCTACAGAAAGAAACAAAGTGTGGGAGATATCTTGTTTGAAAGGATTGGCCAAGTCCTGATATGGTTGATAACTGATGAGCTTTCTCCTGTCTGTCCTAAATTGTTTGGAATGACAAATGGCTAATATTAACAGTAATGACAACACAAGGTCTGTTGTACATCACTCATTGCTTTGCATATTTCTTCCAGTGGAAGAAGAGCAGCAATAATGGAAATGTCGATGATGGCCTAGATCAAGATTATTATGAAAATATTTGTTTTTAAATCAGATGATCATTTCTATTCAGTCTTGCTCATGAAGGAGTAGTATTCCTGTTATTGCATCTCTCTGCTTGTGCTATCCTTAGCCAAAAATGCTTAAAGATGATATATGTAACATTTTAACATAGCTTACATTACCATTCCTCTCTCATGCCTTTGTTTGACAGTCAGAATCTGTATATGGTGTGGAAGCTTGAGCTTTTGTCATATCATACCTTATCAGACTAATTTACTCACTCATTTCTTTGCTTTGTATGATTTAATAAATAGATCAAGCATAAGTGGCACATCAAAAAGACATTATATACTCGTTTATTTTTAGCTTTTAGGGTTTTTTTGTTAAACACGGTCATATGATCTCAAAATCGGCTGACTTAACACTCACACTATTTGAAATTCAAGAACTGATAAGGAACAGTTCAGAATGCTTAACCCACCCACTCAAATTATACATGCCAAGTGTGCAAAAGTGTAGTCATAACAAAACACAACAATTTGTATTACGACAAACCACCGGATGTTTCCAAACATTTGTAGCATCAGGGAGGTAATACTGCTTTAAATAAATTTCACAAAAATACCCCTCTTGCCAGACGCACTTATTTTTTGAAAATGGACAATGTTGAAAACAGAATTCTAAACAAGAATTTTTAAATTGAAAATTGTATTATAGCCCACCAAATCATTATGTCTGCTCTGGCAGTCTCATTAACAATACCCCGTCATTTTTTGTGGAGCTTTGCCTTAAGTGTTTAAGAAGAAGGTCTGAAGGTATATTTATATTTAAAACATATTATTTTTTTGGTTTTTTTTGTTTTACAAAGACTAAAACATATGACCTGGTAACTGGGTTTACTGACAGAAGACTTGTAACGTTATCCCGACACAGTAGGTTAATTAACTTTTATGAGTTTTTTTCTGTTTTGACAGTCAGTATTACTACAGAACTCATGTTACACTAAGTGCTAGCTGTTATGTCTACCAGTTTAGCTGCATTCATGCCTGAAAAACTGCTCTTGCTGTTAATGTAACTCTCCTCTGGCTAAAATGTCAACCCCTTTACGCTGAGTTTTAACATAAACAAACACAACAGAGCAAGGCCCTAGCTCACTAGCACTCTGCTAGGTTAGCTATCACAGCTAGCAACAGAGTTTAGCACGCATGCTAGCAGCTTTAATAACAGAATATAGTGTGCTAGAAAATTTGTTTAGTTTGTTGTTTATTAATAAAAACATTTAAGTGTGTAGTTTAACAGTTTATTTACACAGCCGGACGTCTAGCTAGCCGACAGCCCTGTGACAGAGCGCCTTGTTTCCGATTGCTCAACCTTACCCTTTCTGCCGCCGTCTCGGTGGGGTTGACAGAGCCAACAGCGTGCAAAAACAATCCCATTTTAAGAACCGAACATACGCCTCTCATTCCTCCAAAAAGTGGCTACAGCTACGGCAAAAACATACGCATGTAATACGAAACTGTGTTAGAATATCCGCTACTATTTCTCGGCCCCTGACGCGTTGAGAGGCCGCTGCATGCGCCGCCTCCTCTGCGTACTGGACATTTCAACAAGGCACAGTGCTGGCGCAACTGGTTGCTGTAGGTGCCACTGGCTGATACAGCTGTTACACAAGCCGCTCCTCCAGTACAGGCACTCTGCTTCGGTCTGCTGGGTGTGGCGTGTTCATCTCGACCCGATCCATGTGCGCAACGTGATGGGCGTACAGTTTGATAGCCACTGGTTTTGCGGACTGGCCTCCGATTGGACAGCTCTGGACAGCTGGCGAATGCTGTCCAATCACCGATCGGTGCGTCTCCAGTGCATGGCCTTGTTATCTTCATGACGACGTCTTCTCTGGTGTGTGAGAACACGTTCAAAAGAGTCTTTATCCACATGATCCAATTTTAAAACCTTGAAATTTTGTTATATACCCGTATTAGACCGTAATCAAAGTAAAAATGCTTAAAAAGATGAAGTTCAACATTTTATCTACGGCCAAATTGTAAAAGTCATATCCGTTTTTTTCATTATCTGCAAGGAATCTTATGTTACACCTAAAAATGCCTTTTCATTTTAAAGTGATGATTTAACATAAAACAAATTATTAATGTGCAGTTTTGAAAAATAAAGGCAGACACTGGGGGCAATTTTCTGTTACCCTCACAGGTGTTTTATTATCTTTCATAAAATATATGTTGTCAAGTATTTCCTATATTAAATTACATTAACTCATTTTGCACATTCCTTAATTTTCCACCCACCTGAGATGGTATTAAACCCTGTAGATAGCTTGAAATTTACCTGGTGAATTCTGAGATATTTGCCACTGAAACATTTGCTGTCAGTCTGGTATAAGTAAAGATTTAAACATTTACTCTGGAAGGCATAATACGTATGTAGGATTTTACAAAAAAAAAAAACCTCCCATGGCCTTAATTTGCTGTGTTTAGGATGTTTGCATGCATTGGCTGTTGGGCAGTAGTGTGTAAACCTGACCAATTACAGTACTCCATAAAGATGGAGCTACCAGGTGACACCAATGTTTCATCTTCCTCCTCTGCTTTATCAGTGAGTTGTGCATCAGTTTGATGGTGGCTGATATACAAACTCACAGCAGAGAGGCAAACAGTGGAGAGGGTAAAATGTGGACTTAGGCTGAATTCATAAAAAATCAGGCATCACAGCTCCCGAGGGTGTGTGTTGATTCGTGCTTCTCCAATTCTTTGTTCTAGGTGACGCTGCCCCTTCTCTTTATTACTTCTCCAGCTAAACTGGTCTCTCAATTGAGTTAAGATGGAAAGGATAGGCCAAGTTTGAATGTCATTTTTACAAATAGTTACATTAAGTCCAACATCTTATGCCTTTAAGTTTTACAAATGCCACGTTTTACGATTGGAAATCACTGAAATTGCAAAACTTTACTGAAATTTAAGTTTTAAAGATGTCTCAGTTACTCAGATTTACCCAACTGCTAAAGAAACCATCCCTAAAACCATGTAATTTGTAAAATTGCAGGGGTGAATATCCAAGGACCTTGGTACATACAATTTAAACTATATGGAGTGGAATAAATTTAGGATTAAATGAGAAAAATGTGTTTTTTTCTGAGATTTGAGAAAACTCACCCTTTTCTCTGTAGATAAAATATCAGAATTCAAGTCAAACAGGGCTCTTACATGATTCATGGATTATTAAAATGTCCTTAAAATTGGTTGTTTGAGCATAATTGCAATTTCCATTGTTATCTTTATCATCATTTTGATTTTTTTTTTAAACCAGACAAGGTATTGTGATTGGCTCGGTGATTGGCACATTTTCACCAGTCTCTTTCATGAGGCTGTCGATATGGTATACCTAAAAGACTAAAAACATCCTTTTCTGTCGGTGTAGCAAGTGGAGTGCCGCCATACACCTTCAAGCTACCCTGACGCACCACATTTTCATTTAGCGAGTGCTCTGATAAGCTCATGTTCTTTGTCTTCGCCAGAGCTCTCATTGAGCGGTTGAAGTGAGCTGATCCGGTGAAATACATGAGCGCACAGGCAAACTCATTGTGGGGCACCACTATGATGTCCAACCTACGATGGCGCTGGCCAGGTCCTCGCAAACGACACACACCCATGTACTTTTTCTGCTCCCCATTCTCCTCATGGCTCACCAAGTCATCTGTCAAGAACCCTAAAAATAAACAGCTCTTTATTATTATTTTTTAGTTTGATTAAAGAGAAACAAACCTAAGAGTCAGACATAAGAAAATACTTAACACCTCATAAAGACAAAACTCACCACTGTCATGGAGGCTCTGTAACACTTTGCTGAACACGCCCTTGTGAGACTTCCCATCAGGATGAGATATGAGTACGTCAACATCTCCACATGTGGCTTTTCCCCGACGGAAGGAGCCACATGCCATTGCCACCAGCTGTGGGTCTATGGCCTTGACAGCATTCCTCACCTGCATGAAACAGATGCTGTCATCTATCAAATGATTCAGTGATTAAGCTTTATCAATTCTTTTCCTGCCCCCCATCCCCCAAACTGGCACACAAGTAAACTTTTACCTGTTTTCAGCCAAATACTGGGACTCAGGCCTGCTAAAGCATCACATATTATTTTGACAAGCCTGAGGGAGTACACATGCTATAGTCATCTATCTCATGTGCATTTTCTATCTGGCAGCTTTGGAGGAAAAAGAAAATCTAAGTAATACAATCTGGAGTCAACTAGCCTTGTACTCAACGCTCTGGAGTGAGCAGGTATCTGGCTATCTTGAGATGCAGCAACTTTCAAGAGTTAGTCTTCCCCTTTGGGATGCTCTACTTTGTGAAAACACAGTCTGGTTTTCACATTATCAAGCAGTAAAAAAAAGCTGACAAAAACTTTTTCCTACCTTGGCCTTCAGCTTCCAAATTTCTGAGTGTTGGAAGAAGAATTATTTTCAAAGAAAGCTCTTTGTAAACTATATATAATCTTGCCTTAAGCCATTAAAGTGGTGAATGATGCAAAATATTTTGATCATTATCACAGAATGATACATAAAGACATTGCAACAAATTAAGAAACAATACCACTGTCTCTATGGCTGCTGCTTCTTCTCTAGGCATCCGGTCTAGAAAGTCATCGTAGTGCTTGAGTCCTATTTTCTGAGTGTTGCTGAGGTGAGCTTTAGTATGGATGTCTTCCAATGTGCGAAATCCCTAAAAGAGGAAAAGCAGTTTGAAGAAAATTGGCTTTGCTTTCATTACTTTAACTACAATTCCAGAGGCATTTCGATAAAGATTGCACTTACATTTTGTAAGACATTGCTCTACATTATCATAAAAACCTCTGATAAAGAAGCTTTAAATTTAATAAGATATATATCTTCACAGTGAATAGATTTTTGAAGAATAACAGAACAATATATGTCTTTTTTTTACTAACACTATAAACAAACAGTTTAGTTGAGGAACCCTTTCATTCGCTTTTAGATAGTTAAGGTAAGATAAATACCGCAAGCGTAATTTTTCAGCTTGAAAAATGAACTTGTTAGGGCTCAATGATGACTATAGTGACCTCAAACATGTCTTGTTTTGTTTTGTTTTTTTTTGCAATTTCTGACACAAATACCAATAAATGTATGTATACAATGGACAAATATCAGTACTATAAGGGGTTGGCCAACAGTCAGGATGTAATACAGAATTTCAGTTGCTACAGTATCTTTCACTATAAGTAGTAATCTTGCCACATTGTTTTAACTCATACTTTCATGTGAAAAGTCTACAATGAAATTAAACAACCTTGTTGCAAAAATGGAAGCGCAAGCTTGATCCTTTTCAGCAACAAGATTCTGCACATTTGTGAAATATTTTGATTTGATGTGTGTGTGCTTGCCTGACCTGCTGGTACCACAACTGTGCAGTTTTAGCTCCTGCACCCCAGATGTTAGTAAAGAGCTCCAGTACAGGCACAGCCTTCCCGATATGATCTAGCTTGCGCAGGTGACCGCTCTCCATGATCTCATCAATTTTGTCGGCCATGCTTTTTCCAATTCCAGGGATCTGACAAGCCTCCTGAAATGGGCAGAAAATTGGCTCTGGTTACAAGAGCAACACACACAAAATAATCCCTGTATTGAGGACTACAAATAATTGGTCATTCAAGAAATAGAATATATTACAGTACATTTAACATCACATTCACACATTACTCACATGAGCAACAACATAACATTAACAGCATCTGCATTAGATTACCTGATATGATGTTACAGGCTTGTGATAACTCTTCAGTGCGTTGACAGCCTTGGAGTAGCTCAGCGCCCTCCACTTGTCCCCCTGGTGTGTGTAGGCCTTGGCCAGCACCTCTAATTTGTCTGTGATGTGCTTGTTGAAGTTATTTGTTTTGGACTGAGAGGACTGGGCACAAACCCACTTCCCCGAGACCACCTTCTGAGCAGCAGAGTCTGCACTGGGACTGAGAATGGAGCCAGGAGTCTCCTCTTTCGGGTGCTGGCCAGTGATGAGAGCTTCCAGGTCACTCTGAGACACCCTGTCTTCCTCTGCTCGCAATTCCTCTTTTGTGTCTGTGACCATCTGAGAGTAAAATATTGCGTAAAATATTATGTAGTACTCAGAATCCAAGACACAGAGATTTGTTTGTAAGTGAACAAGGCCTAGCTTGAAAACCTACCACATCCACAGCCTCCTCTTGCTTTGTTTGATCAGACGCTGGCTCTGCAACAGTTTCTACAGCAGGCTTTACATTCAGCAACTCTTTTCTGACATTTTCAATTTCACTTTCCCTAGGTAGAGAAAATTTTTTAAAAAACAAAAAAAAACTTGAATTTTGTGCAGGAAATAAGACTTAAAAGTAAAGTAAATATTTGATGCACCTTTACTATTTGATTAATTAATTACTAGTTTCTCTTAATTACTAATTATTAGTTTCTCTTCTTTTTATTAACAAGCACATCTAAGATATAGACATGGAAAATGATGGCCATACCATTTACTGTATCATTTACCTTTTAGAAGTCAATAGGCTGTAGCTGGCAACATCTTCCAGTTGTTTTTCAGTAATGCACAAACTCAACCAACTGCACTTCACCAGTTGTACTCCAGGGGGCATACATTCCACTTTCAGTAAGCGCAAAGCTCTGTGCATGTCCATGTTGTCATCTACAACAACATGAGTGACACTGGAACACAGTGAACTCTCCATCTGTCCTCCATTCTGCTGAATTTGTCTTTGAAAGATTTGATGTCTGGCATTTCCAATTCCAGCAGGCAGGATGTAAATTGTGACACCACTAAAAGTGTTTCCTAGAACAGAAGAGGGGCATGTGTTAGAATGAGTTATATGGAGTTGTCAGTATATTTTTCTCTTGAACTTTTTCTTTTTGTCTTTCATAACCATATCTTCACAATGTTTCAGTCACTCTCTCTCATACACACAGGCACATAAAAACCATGACAACCTGTGACGTGACATTCATCTGGTTTCTTTTTTGTTGGGGGTGCATCCCTTCCATGTAAAACCTTGGCCCTTTTAACTTTAGGAAAGGCTTTCATGATCCCGTGCCGTGGCTCCATCTTGGTTCTCAAAGGGGGACACCAGTGGTCTGTGATAAAAAGCAGAACTGGGAGGTTACAGAGTAAAATCCACCCAAAAACGGGGAGCACAAGCTGTGAACTGCCTACTGTACACCATACAAATTGTTTCTTGATGTTGTAGTATGTAGTTGGTTCAGACTAAAAAATAGACAGAGTTTAACTACAGAACATTGAGAAATTTTTTAGGGGCATGCTATTTGTTTGCTTTTTATATTCTGAACTCTGTCTCAGTTTTTAAAAGTTTAAAAACAACAGTGGGGATATTACATTTTAAAAAACTTAAAAGCCCCTGCATTCAAAATGCTATTGAAGTAATACAATATAGGTAACTAAAGTAACTAAAGTAAAAAGTAGACATTATGCAGACACAGTGCTCCATGTCGTCGTTTTTTTTCCCCTAAAATTTTAATAAAGGCTTGTTATTAAAAGCATTCAAGTGTAAATTGAATTTTAAAGTTGAGTTTGGGTTTGGTCAAAGTGGGGATTATTTTAACTATTTAAAAAAATTTGAAAAATTTGAATACTATTATCTGTATTACAAGCACTATAATTTTAGCATGATCATTCATGTTGGAAGTAAAGCATTATTCTTCATAGTAACATTTAGCATAACTGTAGCTGTCACATAAATTTATCACTGCACTGTAAAGCTGTGTACACACACGCACGCACGCATACACACACATACACACACATATACATATATATATAAATATAGATAGATAGATAGATAGATAGATAGATAGATAGATAGATAGATAGATAGATAGATAGATAGACACACGCATGACTTTACAAACAGCAGTACCACAGACGTACATATACATATACCCACTAGCACACACATATAACATTCACATTCTCCACATTTACAGTCGCTTCATTGTTCATACATATATATGTATGTCCCAGTGAGGCATAAAATAGATACTCGATAAACAAGTTAAGTACAACTTTCTTAAACGTTTCCTTAGGTACTAAGAGAGTGTGAGCAGTGTGCCCCATTTTTAATGCGTTTGACTCACGTCTGTTTTCTCGGAAAAACTAAATGTTAGTAAGTACAAAAAAGTAAAACACGTTTCTTGTAGAACTGCTGGATACTATTAACACTGGTGTATTCTTTATATTAGAAAAAATTGGAAACGGAAAAAGCAAAAACCGGAGTCAATCTCGGCTTGTAGTCAGTGTAGATAACCAGTTGTAAGCTAACTCACATCACATTATTGTGTTAGCGTATTACCTTTAATTTTTGCTAGTGTTAGAAACGGCAAACAGCCGATCCTTCAATTATGATTTTTACAACATTTTAACACTACGCTCTAATTTTTTACAATAAACCCCAAAATAATTGTAAATTTGGAGAAGAAAAGTCTTTAAATGGTTATATTTTGGGTCTCACCCCCGCTCAGATGGAACCATACACACGGAAATCATTAAAAACGGACAAGTCAAATGTTTCATTTCCGGGTCAATTGGTTTCGGGTTTTTTTTCTTTTCTTTTTTTTGTATCTGAACATAATTTAAATTTACATATAAGATTATAGTTATTTCCAAAACATCTACAATGATAAGGTTTGACTAATTTTCCAAAAAAAAAAAAAAAAAATCATGTGTAGTTTTTGTATCCACCCTAGTTGCTGTGGTCACCAGTTGAGTCCGGAAGTGTCCCCGAGCAACTGATACATTTTAAGAAACATGGCGGTTCAAACTTGGATTGATACCCTTAAATCATCCAAGAAAACAGCCTTGATTCACAATGGTGAGTAATTTACAAAGACGATAGTTGACATTTTTAGCCAGTGCGGCACAAATTTTGAGAAAGCTGTGCTTTAAAAGAGGTGCAAACCGACTTACTGTCCTAAGAGAGGCTTCATAGACCATCTCTTTTCACTTACACCGATCTCATAAACAGTATCCTTTACTCTTTGCTTGTTTCTGTTAAAAGTAAGGTACTTATGGTTGTTTTTATTAGGGCCCGAGCCCTGCCAGGCAGGGAAGGGCCCTACTGAAAATGTACCGTTTCTTTTTTCTTTTTCTTCTTATTATTACGTCTCTTCGACGCTTAATTTGACCCCCTAAACATGCTCAAGAACTCACCAAATTTGGAACGCACACCAGGTCTGGTGAAAAATTTGATAAAATGGAAAAACTGACCCCCTCAGTCCAAAAAAGTGCTCTATAACGCCACCTAGGCACACAAAAACACCCACTGCGGCCCACAGGAATGTCATAGAGAGGCGGGACAAAAACCTAACTGTAGTACTCTTCAAGCTGACACCCCTATGCTAAAATCAACAGGAACTCGGCAATTTGCATTTTAAAATGCAATTTACGGCCAAAATTTCACTATCAACAAAACATATGTCCTCCAAGCCCGTAAATGGTAGCGCCTTCAAAATCTAATGGATGACAGAGGACACAGTGCTGAACATAATGTCTTAGCCATTTTTTTACTGTTGTGCATCATTTGGATTTTAGAAGCCCTCAAAGTTGGACTGGCACATCCTCTTCCTCTGTGTCCTCCCATTCTAGTCAATGGGGAAGGAAGGCACTTGTGTCTGAGGTCCCTACACTCTAAAGTATAAGTCTGACAGCTTTCAAACCTATGTCATTAGAAAGAGGGCAAAAAAACCTTGTAAAAAATGTTACTCGAGTAAGATTTGATCAAGTTTGTGGTACTTTTCAGGAGGTTTTTAAAAATGTGTTCCTCCCTTCTGTCCTCTGCCCTGCTGCTGCAGCACACTGCTGGTCATGTGACTTACTCTGAGCAGGGGAACTCTCAGCCATACACACACATTATAAAACCTGAGAAGGAGCACAGAAACTCTAAAACTAAAACTACGATAACTCAGAAACAGTACAAGATAGCAAAAACATGTAAATAAAAGATTAAAAGTGATGCTCTACTTCCACCTTGAGGCCAAACTAGGATTTCTGTTTTGGTAGTGAGCCACAGGCACAGTAAGGAGGGAGGACAGGACGCCATCACAGGTTACAGTGGTGGAAGATGGCGGATTCTGTGCTAGGAAGTACATAAGGGAACATTGTAATTTTCTTTAATGTGTGTACATTTTTCATCAATGTCAGGTACTTGTTGAATAGAGGGGACTTTGAATTAGCACGTGAATGAACTTGATTCAGATTTCCACTTTCAAGCAGTGACTGCAGTTATGCTCTGGCCTGCAGGCATGAGAGAAAGAAGGCACGTGCCGTGCTTGGGTGGTGGTGTGGACCGAGCACAGGCGGTCGGCCGCATCAGGGGCGAGTCGGCGCCGGCTCCAAGTTGGTGCCGGGGTGCGAGGGCCTGTCCAACGCTGCTTGCAGCTTTAATTTAACCTGAAACTGTTAAACTTTGTACGTTGCAAAATAAAAAAAATATTTGTTTTAGCTATCATCCTTTTCCTAACGATGATTGCATGTATATTGAATTGGTATTGAAAGTGATTAACTTTTCAGGGCTAAACTAGAAACACATAATATTCTGTTTTTCGTTTATTTATTCTTCTAGTTTTTATGTTAAATTTTTTTAAATTTCATCCCCAGGAAAAAGGAAGATCCACTACCTCTTTACAGAAGGAAAAGAAATGGCAGAAGAATATGACTTGAAAACAGATGAGCTCATTGGTAAGCAACAGAGTTTTTCCACAGCAGCATGTCGGTTCTGGTATTTTGAATTTCAATGACATAAGTTTATTTATCAGTTAAAATCTTTTTGTGCCTTTCAGTGCGAAAGTGGCGACATAAAAGCAAACTTGGAGCTCAGGGCCAATGGCAGGTGGAAGTTGGGGAGCCACTTTCAGACCCTGGCACATCTTTGGATACTGAGGTGATCAAGGAAAACTGTGCTAATGTAGGTTTTCCTCCATGAGCTCTATGACTTTTACTTTAGACTAACTCTTAAACCAGTTCATTTTCTAATCCCATTTTGGTTTGTTTTTGATAGCCTTTAGTCCTTAAAAAGACTAGTAAAAGTCGTGGCTGTAAAAGGTAATTTATTCTGTTTTCACAGCCAGTGTTGATTCGAAAAGATACAAAGACAAGCTTTCAGTGGAGAATCTGCAACCTTCCCTACCCCAAAGATGTCTTTAGTGTGTTTATGGAGCCATCTGAGAGATGCATCATCATCAAAACCTCTAACAAAAAGTAATCAGCATCTGGTTCTTTTCATTCCTGCACTTCCACTTGTTGCATGTAATCCTTAAATCTTCCCTATAGATGGCACTGTTTCCAATGCATTTGTCATGCAGTATAGTGGCGTGATAAACCTCTTAAAACCTCTCCATTTCTTACAGATATTATAAGAAGTTCAGTGTTGTTGATTTAGATCGCATTCAGCTGCCATTGGACAGCTCCGCCCTCAGCTTCACTCATGCAAACAACACTCTTATTGTCAGCGTAAGTCCTACACTAACATTTCTTTGCTTCATACTTTAAATGTAAAGTTGTAAGCATGCAAAAAGATGTAGTCTTAGATAAGTGTTCATACCTAAAATGTTGAATGCAGAGACCCCTCAAAAGTATCATCTCAGGAATCTGAGTAACTTTTTGCTAATCCAAAAAAAAAAAATCCCCCAAAATTATCATCCTTGCTGGCATTAAATAAATTTTTAATTTACATTTATATTAAAGCATTTTATACAAACCATGAGGATGAGATGCTTGTGTTTTTTTCATATTTTTTGAACTCCAGTGTTTCCTCACACACCTGTGTTTTTGATATCACAAGAATATTTTTTAAAACCCACAGCATTTGCTCTATTTGTAATTTTTGTTTACTTTGCTGCGCACTTTTTAAATGTGATTACATTAAAGGATTTGCGGGATGGAGGTGAGCAGAACGTTGAAGTCATTGTTTTATTCTTCTCCCTTGTGCAGTACAAGAAACCCAAGGAAATCTTAAGCCTTGAACAGGAGCTGCTGAAGGAGCTGAAAAAACTGAAGGGGACCAGTGAAGGGGACGTCGACTGCAAAACTCAGTGAATTCTGTGTTGCATGTAAAGCAGAACCTCACCGTGTCATTTTCTACTCATATGTGAGTCCTCGTTTATTTTCTTTACTGGGTCTCTTTGTTAAAAAGACCTTTACAGAGTGCCTTATAAATGGTTTAATGCTACGAATTCAATTGACTAATTGGGCTTCATTTATTTGAGATGTTAGCATTAACATTTGTCCTTCCATGGATATTTAATACAGTCATATTAAGTAAATACAGTTTTTGCAGTCTCACAACCAGATTTGTAAACTTTGTAGCTTGAACATGAATGCATACCAAGCACTGTATTAACAAGTGAAAATGTTTGTAGTGGAAATTTGAAGTTGTATTAAAACAGTGTCTAGTTTTGCAAAGCTACAAGGGAGCAATTTTGATGGAGGTCACATAACCTCCCACCCTCCTTTCCTTGATGTCCTTGTTAAACACTCAAAACACACAATGCCTCACCCTTGTCCGTTCCGGGGTCACTGTTATGAGCACAACCCATTTGTGTTAACTGAATACCCTCATGTTCCTTGCATGTAGTGGGCCACCCTGAAAGCCATCACTGAAACTTTGGTCCGAGAGCAAGCTAGTGTTACTGTTTCCTTTTACAACAGAGGGTCACTCTGACCCTGTGGTCTCCAGCTAACACTCCCATGACACAAGTAAAAAATAGGTGCAACTGTTGCAGCAGTTTGTTCCTAATGAACTTCACATTGCTGTCTAACAAGGACAACTGTCAAGACACAGGTATTTCAAGCTTGGATTTTAGAATTTAATGTAAATATGGCATGAACAGAAGAACAGAAGAAAATAATTGTATGGATGCTTTAAAATTGAGTATTTGTCTGCTCTTTCGCCATGTACAATTAAATAAATATATGGTCTGCTAAGAAATACTTTGACCGTAAATAAAAAAAGAACACTGTTGTTTTAAAGAAAAAATGGCATTTAAATATAGATAGTTTAAACCTTGTGATTCTTTGCATTTTTTTTACCACTTGTCCAAACCCAGAGAGCCATTGCAAAAAGCAGAGAAGAAGCCACAGGTCTCTCTTACTATTGTGCTTTGTCTTCTTCCAGATGGAAAAAATAAGAATATGTGAAAACACTTAAAAACCAGCCTGTCTCACTGTTTATGCAAAAATCATGTAGAACAACTTGAACAAATTCTTACATACTTGATGAGGCAGTGTTTGCCTGTTTGATTTTTGAGGAGGGGCTGTGTCAATTACACTTAAATATACCATGTACGAAGTCTACACTGCTGAACAGAGGCCCTAAATATCAAGCATCCATTCTGAGGTCTTAATTTTTTGTCATTTAGTTTAATGCTTTGCAGTCTTCAGAGCTTGAGCTACTGTCAAAACAAATTCCTGTGGCATCATCAACTAACAAATTGGACATCGAGCTCAGGCACTGTGAGAGCAGCCGAGTCCGTCTGTTCAGGGTCTTCTTCCTCCCCTGTCGTTTGGCCTCTGATGGTCATGCTCAACTGCTTCTGGGAAGAGGGTTTCTTTTCTGCCTCCCTTTCATTCCCGAATGCCTCTTCCCAGCCATTCCTCCTCTTTCAGTCGATGCCACATTTTGCCACACAGGCACTGATGCTTTTTCTGCAACCCCTCTCTGCAGACCCCCCTCCCTCTAACCCCTTACCCCTCCCTGTGTGACTGGCTTCTTTTTGATAACTGACCCCTCCTCGTGTTATTATTCGAACTCACTATTGTATAACATGCCCTTTTATATGAGGTTTCACAAAGGGCCCATTTGATCAGAGGGTTACGGTGTGCGATCGTGAGAAATGCAACTACATGGTGGTAACCTTTGTTTGGGCCAAAATGGTGGGCTGACCTCATCGCTTTTAATGCATAGCTAGGGCCATTCAGGCCCAAGTCTCACTTGCTGAGCACATTGAATTCAGTAGCCTGTCACAGATATTGCCCCTCAGTTATCTGGGTCTCCAGCTTGAAGAAGAAGAAGAAGAAAAAAAAAACAGTTTTTGTAGGCAACCAACAATTTATGCTGGCTTTCCGTTCCAAAACAATCACTCAAGACAGAAGCCAAGCAGCATGTGAACTGATTTTTAGTGGTTTTAATATACACTCTAAAATAAATATTTCCATCATTTCACGTCATTTGCATTTTTACAGTAAAAATATATTCATATATGTAGAAAAAACAGGTTAAAAATTCTCTGAAATGGCCTTCTAAAGGCAAGATAGCATATCAACTGAGACTCAGATGCATTAACCACAAGAAAATCCACAGGTAGCTGCCGTGTCTAGCTTCATTGTATTCATTTCTTTTTTAAAAACAATCTTTTTTGCCGAACTGGATAACTTCTAACCAAAGGTTTTTACACATGACAGTATTGAGCTCTTACGTTCTTTAACTGCTCCCTGATTTAATAAGTAAAAACCTGCCCTAAAGTCTGTCTGAATTGGAAGTAACTAGCAGATTAGATAGTCAATGTTTACATACAATCCAGTACAAAGAATTACATAAGTCCACAAAATGAGGCAAAAAAGTGTATAGGCATTTGACTGTAGAAGTTAATTTCTCAGGGAGCCCTTGTTTTCTCCTAAAGTGGTTCCACGGTGCTGGTTCATCCACAGCTCTCCCTTAGTGGTTTCAATCCTCAGCGGCCTCCTGAGTTCTGGTGATGGGAATGTTTAGTCCGCTTGCTCAAAGGGTGTGCTGGGACAGCGAGAGGAAGGACATCAAACGGCCTCCTCTCGCTCAGCAAGTGCCCCCTGGGTAGACGCTTCATGAAGTGGGCCTCCCTCTGGTGCTGTTTAGTCTTGGAGGCCTTCCTCGGACGGCCCTTGCGTGTAAAAGCCATGTACCAGCCCTCGTACTTGGCATTCTGGAGCGCTGTGTAGTTGTTTTCCAGAACAATCTCGGTGAAGATGCAGTCTTTGCCTCGTCCTTTCCGCTGGTGGAAGAAAAAAACACGGGGAGAAGTTAAGGTATTTTGGACAATTTCCAGGAGGTGGAAAGGGGATCGTCTTTATTTCCAGACAGTCAAATACCCTTTGAAACCTTGAGAGGGCTGCTCACACAAATCTAAAAAATGTACTTTGTTCTGGCTTTGATTGTGTCTCAGCAGTGTGTCACCATAAGCTGCAAATATGGAATAAAAATTTCCATAAAAACAAACAAACTTCAAGATGTTGGTTCAGTCATATGCAGCCACAAAACTATGAATTCCAGATTACCTTGCCGATCAGCTTCCCCCTCTTGTTCATACATATGTAGTATCCTGTCTTCACCCCTTTAATACGAATACGGCTTCCAAAAGAATCCGTCTCCACCTCCAGCTTAGCTGCATAGACAAAAATCAAAGATAATCAGATGACATGGTGCAGATATGCTGATTATAATGTTGTAATTTTAGAGACATGTGGCTTCTGCACATCTCTCCTCTGAAAGTAATTTTTTGGGTTTGGCAGACACTCCAATAAACCGGAATTACATCAAATCATCAGTAAATAGCACAACATTGCTTTGAAGCAGTTACAGCAAGTGAACCGGAATCATGAAGATGAAATACAATTTTCCTCTTAACCCTTTTATGATCCAACAGATGCCTTTAACAATGGCATGCAAGCCTTCCAAAATACTATCAAATGACAGTGACATTGCACAGCATGGTTGTTATTGAATGTCAGTAAATGCTGCGCTATGATGCAGCTCAGACTGCAGATAAAGGAGAGTGAGAATGCTGTGGTCAGGGATGGAGCCACAAGCACAGAGCAGTGGTCAGATTTTGGCCTGTTACAGGAGTGACACCCACTTAGGATGTGTAGCCAATGTGCAAAGGACTGACTCTCTCTCCCTCTGTGTAAATGTGTGTGTGTGTGTGTGTGTAGGCTGAAAAATTTTGAAAGACAAAAGAGCACACAGGAGAAGAAAAGGTATAAAGATGCTGACTTCACCGCTCCTTATAAACTGAGTCATACATTGAGTTGTAATGCAGTGAAAATTCCTCATAAAATGAGGCTCCAGAAAGCAGGCAGCAGCAGGCAAAGCAGAATGGATGGATAGTGGTGGCTGTGGTGGAAAGATTGCTAGATGCACCAAAATCTTTTGGTGACAGGAATCCTGCTACCTTCTGCTCAATAAAGTTTTTCCCTGCTTGAAGCAAAGAGGAAAGTCTCTCCCTGATGTCCATCATAACAGGTGTCAAAGACTTTCTTAACAACCAACACACTAAAGAAATAAATAATCCTCTTGAGACTGTGAAAGATTGCAACACTAATACCACTAAAAATGTTTACAATTGCTTCTACTGTTTCTCCTGGCTCAAACATTTTCCTCCAGGCGGCCAAAAGCTACAGAATTTTACTGCTTTAAAATGCTGCCCTCTGCACCATTGAGTTTTGCTAAAGGCAAACATGTTTGCTATTTTATTGTTTTTCTAAGATTTAAATACGCTTAAATGCAAGAAATTATGGCTTTTAGCTGTCATTGGTTTTGATTCATCGGGTCATGACATACAGGGGCTCAAAGGAAAGTTTTTTAATCAATTTAGGCACAATGAAAAACTTTTATAGAGAACATACACAGATCTATGGTTTATAATTCAAATTAACGTGTTTAAATAAATTGTGCCATTTACAAGCCACCTTAGGTGAAGGTTTTAAAGGGTTTAATTAAGCAGATTGTTGAATCTACATATGACTTAATGTATTCACGCGATATTTCGCATATTTCCCGCAAATTGACTTAACTGCTCATGTTCTGCCGCAACAAACCCTTTTTGTTGTTTAAATGAAAACTAAAAGGGCTCTCGTTAATTGCTAAGGTATACTCCACTCATGTACTTTTTTTCCCGCGGTCTTGATTTGTCTCACCGTGCACCGCTCCGTCGTCTCCGTTGGCGTTGACCCTCTTGTTGGCCAGGACCTGGACGTGTTTCCCGCTGGTGCGGCTGTACAGCTGGTAGGTTCGGGTCAACCTGCGGCTCATCCGGTCCGACAGCCGGCTCTGCTCGGTGACATGGTGCTTGAAATTGGGAGGAGACTGCACAGTATTCTGCCGGACAATAGGAAACACATGTCATGAAATATGAAATTACTTTTAAATGTCGAAGTTTTTTGTTGGTTTTTTTTTTACTACTTGGGAAAGCCTGAAAATGTTAACTGCGAGGAGACTTAAAGGCTGCCAGTCAAACAGCCAAGGCCCACAGTTCATTATGTCAATCATCACGTTCAAGTAGTTCATCCCATTGATGTACAAAATGTTTATACAGCTTTTTCTTCATTCATTTATTTGTACACGTAAGACTCGTAGTAGCCTAGCTAGTGTATATTTTTGGAGATGCTTTCATGGACCCTTCGGGATGACATTTTCCTCTGTTAGGTTGTTTTTTCCCACCGATGATCTTTCACCCCTTCTTGACTTCTTTTTTTTCCTCTCATTTCAGCAGTTCTCCATCCACATGTGTTTTTACAATTACTTTATAGGCTGGAGCTTACCTCTTTTCAAGATGTTTGAATTGATGCCAATTGCCATAGCACTCATAATAAAATGTTTTCATTGTTATAGCAGTCTATTGAAGATCTAGAGATATTAAACCCTAAGCCGCTAAGCACGGCGCCTGCATACCTGTTAAGTTTTATTTACTTAATTACAGAACTTAACGCAACATTAATAATTTTTACTGAAGTGAAAATGAGAGTTACCTGGGCGTAAAAGCAAAGCGCCGTGAACTGAATTAACCTGAGGAGAAAAGAAAAAGGAAAAATGAAAGTTCTAACCTTGTATTCTTGAATTCAACGAGTTCCACAGGCAAATATGTTATCTTGACACCTCTTTACTTACAGATAACCTAACCTCGATGTTCTCAGTCTCATCTTGTAATAGTTCAAATATTGCTTCATGAATACTCCACTGATTCTCTACTGAAAGCTCCTGGAAATAAAAGTCCCTCCTGATGGGGGTTTCAGCTCAGTTTTACCGTCCTCTTGTTGCACATAGACGGCGATAGCCGCTACAATTAAGAGATCCGAAACTGTCAAGCTCCCATGCAGGTACAGGATCCAATAACACGATGACAGGATTTGAAGTCCAGAAGGAGCAGCGGTGCCAATCCGACAGAAAGTCCGGGGAAAGTGTCGCCGTCGTTTCAATCCCTCCCAGTGATGCAGGTCTTGTTTAAGGTTTCAGGTCGGGATAATTCCTCTGTGACTTTCTGTGACAGAGTAGCGCCGTTTACTTTAAGTTTTACGCACGCATCTTTACGCACCAGCGGTCAGATGAGCCATGTGAATTTCCCTAAGAAAATTTGATTAAATGAAGGGGAGTTTGCTGGAAAGATCCAGGCAGCATGCTTCATTTGTATTCCGTGCAGTTACACCTATAATGTTGAAGCTGTCCTTCCATTAAAAACACGGATAGTAAAAGTCCAACGTCAACCTTCCCTCCCACACGTGTATTTCTTGTGGTCGCCTCCAGTCCACATACAGCATCTGCCTCCCTCTACATTTAAATACTTTAACTTGCGGGTAAGTCAATATCCTCGGCGAGAGCAGGCGGAGCGTTCAAGCTGCAGCCCAGCTGAAACTGAATACTTATTAAAACACTTTGCCTGCACCTATTTTCTTACATATCGAGGAACACTGAATTCATCAATAAGTTGGATGCAAACAATTTAAAACCATGTGATGAAGGAAATGTAAACAACAGTCCATCACAAAGAGTTGAGCTTATGCACATTTGAACCATGCAAACGATCTTATATCAGCATATCTTATTAAATGTTTAACAAAGCATATATTGGCAATCACACATTCATCACATTGACGCACATGCCATAATATAAATGTATCTTTATCCATGTAAAGTCACAGTGCACTTGGTTATAAGCAGAAACCTCCACATGGAAAAATTCCCTGGCATGTAGTTAAGAAAATCTACAGTTACATTAACTTATTCCCTGACTGCAGGTTAGAGGTTGTTTGGTGGTCCCTCAGGACCGACCTTGATGTACTTTTTCATCCTACACATGTAAGTAATATGTATTCCATGTGAACACACGACAGAATGGTTTTCACATAACATCTAAAGTCTTTGCCTTTGGATAGAAATGCTCTCTTGCTCACAATCATTCTTCTATAACTTTCTTACTGTGCACTGCTCCGTCATCTCCATAACTTTTCGCAATCCTAGTTGTGTTTTCAAAAGTGCGTCTCTGGCCTGCTCTGCTACTTTCACAGCATGGCTTCATTCACTACATCATCCAATTATGTTGCAATTATTCACTGTGACAACAAAGTAGCAGGGTTTTCTTCAAGGGGACTTGACTGTCAGCTGCTACATTGTAAACTCTGGCTGTCAGGCACAAACTCTAAACTTTATCAAACTTGATCTAACACAAGTAATAGTAGTAGTAATTTCTCTCATGACTTAGAGATAAAATAACTGTCTTTCTATTTGATTTTGCAACAGTGAGATGTGGGATGTGTGCACCAGATTTCAAAGGTTACAAAGCAAATGTTATATTCAACCTCACTCTCTCCACTCCTCTTGTGCATACAGATGACATTAACATGGATTCACATTACAAAAAAAAGGACTTTAGGTGAAAAGATGAACGTACAAAATGGCTGTGCCTCCTTCTAAATCTCCTCCTTCCAACTGGTCTCCTCCTTCTAAATCACTTAAGTGCACCTGAATCCTCATGACACTGTGAGTGAAACAAACTTTTAAACAATGTCTGTGTCTATAAGCATGCTTTAAATCAAAACAGAGGTGCTAATCTACAGCATAGCTTTATTGACTTCAGGCCTCAAATTGGATTATAGTCCTAATGAGCCGAAACCAACTTTTGGACATGGACTCTTGGAGTGTTTGTACATGCAGGCCCGTGGTCTCTTTATGAACTGTATGAGAAACTTTTGCACCCTCACACAGAACAGCTGTATAAGAGTATAATATCTATACAATTGCGTGAGTTTGGTCTATGTTTTAGCTGTAAATCAGTCATTTCAGCCAATGCAGGGGATTTAGAGGGTGAAAATGGACCTGCCTTATTAGTTCCAGTGGGACACAGCAACAAGTGATTTTGCCACCTGGAACAATTCAGCTTTGTTCTTTCCTATTTTGACCCCTTATGAAGCAATGATCGCACATCCGAATTTGAAATCCACATGCGTGATAATTAAAGAGATTTGGTTTTATGAAGACCACACAGAGACTCATCAAAAGTCTCCATTCATGTTTGACTGCACGAACCCACAGAGTAGTTATGACATGAGTCATTTGACAAAAATTTGATTAAGAAGAGGAAACCTGGAATTGTCTCTATGGTGGGTCTCTGTATAGTTGAAACCTGCTCCAACAGTCTACTGTCAATAATTCAAACTTTGGTTAAACACATGTATTGCTCCAGAAAAAAACACTTTTACTTAAGTAAAACTCATATTAGATTGAATGAATTTAATGTGATGTTACGGACTTGTGTTTGTAATCAGTGGTTGATGGAAATAACCAATATTGTCTTTCAGAAAACAGGAATGTCTTCAGTAGGAACTTTTACCTCTCTGAAACTCCTCTCAGTGTTCCAATTTCAGTCAAAATATGCAAATTAAAGAATCAATTCTATCCACAAAGATGCTTATAACTGTTGAAATTCCTTCTTCAAACAGGCAGCTGAGTCTCATATGCTGGAAAGCACGATACAATTTCATTGCAAGATGGCTTTTATTGTCTTGCCAGCTCGCTTCCTTGTCTACTCTTGTCATGGCCTTGGGTCAGCCAAAGCCAGACAATGACACAGGTCCTGTGCCTCGACTGCTAGGAAGGCTGTCTATTTCCCACACTCTCGGTGTTAGTTGACAATAAAAGTCAGTGTGAAGAATTTAAATACCTTAAGAAATGTTAAATATGTATGGTGATGAAAAAATGTCTTCATCAAACATTTTCAATTCTTTTTTTAGACAAAATCTACACCAAGAGGTCATTCTTTGTGAGTTTGCTGCCTGGAAACAACCATGGCTTGTTAATTTGCAGAAAACAAGATCAGTATTTAATTTTTATATTGTTTCATCTATTTATGTGCATGAAAAACAACCATGAAGTGAGGCAACAAAAGTTCTGTGGAAAAGAGAAGTGTTTGTTAATACAACATATATGATATGAAGTGCAAGTGCCACTTGTTCTGTTACAGAAAATCCACTTAGGTACCTTGACTAACCCTAACCTGCCCTACCTTCTTAAATGAACAGTTTCAGGGACTAAGTGAAACCCAGCTTAGAAATAATCCATCGTAACTTCCTGTAAAAACACAATGTAATGGTTTTAAACCACTTTTTGTATGAATTAAAAAATAAGATATAAGCATTAATTAGTGTGCATAAGGGGTGCTGGTGTGTGCAGACAGAACAAAACTAGCTGTTTCCCCTGTTTCCAGTCTTTCTGCTAAGGTCTCTGGTTGTAGCTTTGTATTTACTTTACAGGCATGAGAGGTATTAATCTCATCTGACTCTCTGAGAAAGCCATAAACTGAACTATTCTTCTAAATTAGGGCCGGGACTTTAACGCGTTAATTTCGATCAATTAATTATAAAGATTTTAACGCGATAAAGATTTTAAC
>JAQMCX010000043.1:20848007-20872070 GCA_029814765.1 Acanthurus leucopareius | reverse complement strand
GGGAGGGCTGTGAGGTGAAGGACTTGAGCTGAATGAACTGAGTGCGGCCAGTGAGGTAAGAGTGGAACCAGTGAAGGTGGGTGTGAGTGATGCCAATGGAGGAAAGTCTATTGAGGAGGATGGGGTGAAAAACAGTGTTGAAGGCCGCACTCAGATCGAGGAGGATGAGGATGGAAATCAAACCGGAGTCAGATGCCATGAGGAGGTCATCTGTGATCTTTATCAGGGCTGTCTCTGTGCTGTGGTGGGGATGGAAACCGGACTGGAATTGTTCATATAGGCTGTTTTGGGTGAGATGGGTGTGGAGCTGAGAAGCAACAATTTTCTCTAAAATTTTGGAGATGAAAGGAAGGTAAGAAATGGGGCGGAGGTTATTGAAGTTATTAGGTTCTGAACCAGGCTTCTTCAGGATGGGGCTGACAGCTGCAGATTTGAAGAGAGTGGGAACAGTTCCAGAGGACAGTGAGGAGTGGATAATGGCTGATATGAGGGGGAGCAGAGAGGGGAGGCAGGATCTGACCAGGACTGTGGGGAGGGGATCCAGTTGACATGTAGAAGGCTTGGACTTGTTGATGAGCTCAGATATTACTCAACAGATTGAGCTGATGATTCAACAGGCAGAACATTTTTTTAATCTAATGAGGCAAAACAAAAGATGTCACTATTGGATTGTAACTGATGTATAAAACATTAATAAATGATTTATTAATATATGTTAAAAAACAATTGGTTACAACTTATGAATTCTTTATAACGGCCAAATAATTAGAAAGTGGAACCAATCAAGTCTTTATCTTCTCTGAGTTACATAGGCATGTTCTCAAAGTGAATTTGATTTTTTGTATGTCGTGCATTACTCAGCTGCATATCTTGCATGCACTGTTCAGCCACAAGGCCATAACTTGAAGCCTGGCAAGTTCATGTACTGCGTGATCTTGTGAATTCAACTGCCTTGCAAGCTATACTCTTAGAGAGTGTAGAGTATAGCGATCTCCAAAAGCTTATGAGTACGTCTTGTGTTGTGTTTGGAGCTCTTTAGGTTTTCCTGGTTCTTCTTGCATGCATATGTCTGAAACTGGTGTTACATGTGTACATCTAAAACCGGTGCATCTGTGGGGGCTTTCTGGCTCTGCAGGTCCATCAGTTTGCTGGGTACATGTCCTGCATCGCTAATACAATGAAATCTGAAAGGGCATGTTAAACTTACCATCAGCAACTCCAGGAGGAAATCTGGTTTCTTCCTTAATAATGCTACATCATAAACAATTCTGTGTTAAAATCATAGAAGTAGACAAGAAACCTCGCTGTTAAAAAAGGCCATCATTTCAATCAATGTCCATAGTCTCAGTTATCACAACATGTTACTCTCTCTGCAAAAAGATCAAACTTTGCTGCACAGATTTCAGTTTAACAATCAAAGCTTCAAACATCATGTTGAAAATTCAACTCATGTGGCTACTCTCAAGAATATAAACCAGTGATCATCAACTGGCGTATGTCAAATAAAACGTTAAGTGGGCTATATCGATTTCAAATCACAAGGCTGAAATGGGCTACTCACACTGTTTAATGGCTGAAGTTACATTTCCCCTCTGACACCAACTTTTTTCACATCAGGCTTGACCGCTGTTAGACTTATGAGCAAACAGTCCTCCAAAGACTGGGTTGACAGTCGGTTCCTCTCGAGTTTTTATCGAGTTCTTCTTGGAGAATGCAGCCTCACAGGTGTAGGTTGAACTGAACATGGTGAGCACATATTCTTTTGCAACAGCAACAGTTTCGTTGCAAATGAGGCATACAGGTGACGCATTTCGGAAGGTTAGCGTGATAAATGCGTATTTTTCAGTCCAGTCATCATTAAAGGATCTGTTTAACACATCAACTTTTCGTTTCATGGCCTTTGAGAGTGCCATTTTCCCTGCGTTAAGAGGCCTTTTCCTTTCACTTCCACGGTGTTTGTTTTTCAAGTGCTCTATGAATAAAGTTAACTTGAATTGAGTTGAGGCAAAATATCTCTATCACTCCTGGTGGTTGACTGTGGTATAGGTGATAGGAGCCTGACTCATAAAGGCTAAAAATGCCTTCAGTTTTGTAATGAAATGAAAAAAATACAAACAATAAACATCAAATAATAATGTAATGCCAAAATAAGATTTTTATTTAATTTTTATTTGAGGGTCCGGCCCCCAAGGGGGTAAAATTCTGGCCCTCTGACAAATATAGTTGGTGACCCCTGATATAAACTCTGATCGATGCTGCAGTCTGTCCACTCATGGCGGTGATGACTCTTATTTCTTTAATATTTAGATACATTTTCAAAACCTATGGGTTCCTGGAACTCACTGCACTGAAAATCTTTAAACATCACTGTATGCTATAAGACATATTTCTTGGATGCTCAGACCTATCCAAACAAGGGCAGAAGAAAAGACCCCACTTATCACCCAATAAAAACTAAATTGCCCAAGTTGTTGCCTTGATAATTTGCCTCTTACGCTGAAAAATTCTTCTCAAGTTTTTCTGAGTCATAATTTCTGTTGTCATCTTAGAAATGACCTTTGTCTGATGGAAAGACAGCGTGAGAGGGACAGTAATTGTCCTGCACTATGCCATTTCAATGAGGTAATCATGGTGGGGTGGGGGTGTCTGTCTACCTTTCAGTCACTTGGAGCAGCTCAGTCACACAGTGATGATTTGGTGAGTGTGTTGCATGTATGAGTGAGTGTGTATGTGGTGGTGTCACAATGCCAGAGCCTAAGGAAATTGTTACTGTGAGAAAATTTGGAAACTCAAGTCAAAGTCCTCGCCACCGAATGACGTTTGAGGTACTTACTCGTGTTTGAGCCGAGCGGAGAGCTTGAATGACTTTTTAACTGGATGAAACGACTGTCTGGGAATGACCCCGGAGTGTAGAAGTGATTAAGGGAACCCAGTTTTGCCATAACCCAAATGTGTTTGCAAAATGACTTTGAGTGGTGTTCCTAGTGATATTAAATGAGGTTCTCTGTTGAAGCCTTTAACAACTGTTGAGTACCGCAGCTCTTTTTTGGCTCTTTCTTTTGGTTGGCCTGTTTTTAAGTATCTCAACAACAATTTTATAGTTCGCTAAGTCCTAAATTACTCATTTGCTCTTGTCAGAACAGATGAAAATGAAAGTGATGAAGATAAACAGGCCCACAGTGGCCTCCCTATTACTTTTCAGTAAGGAGAGGTGTGAGACCATAAGGTAGAAAGCTGCAAAGTTGTTGTTGGCTCTATCTCAGTGGTCTTCCTCTCCAGCGACTTGGATGTTCCTCCTGTATTTCACCCCCTAACCCCCACCCCCATCACGAATGGAGCGTGATTTACTGTCTTGTAAACACATAGGAAGTAGCATTGAAAATGGTTTAACAAAGTCAATAAAAGCAGACATCATTCCTGGTATCAGGGGGTGGTGAGGTGGAGGAGGAGGAGGGGGAGGTCTGGGGTGGCTGAGGGCAGGTATCCTCTCCTCCCTCCCTGGTTTCTCCCTTGCTCCTCCATCGTCGTCTTTTCTCCTTGTCTGTCATCTGTGTCCTCTGTTCCTTCTCTCTCTCTACTTTGAGTTTTCTTGTTTTCATATGTTTTTCCCCCTCTTACCCTCTTCTATACTCCCTCCTCTTTCTCTCTCTCCTTCTCTCTCTCTGCCTTTTTTATTTCATGCATTGGGCAGTGGGCAGCCAGAGCAATGGCTTTAACAGACCTACCTGCAGGGCTGCTTAGGGCGGCTCTTTCATCTGGGCTCTGGAGAAAGAAGCCCCCGGCCCTGAAACAGCTGTGTAGACCTGGGAGTGAGAGGACCATGAAAAACGTGGAGAAGAAAGAAAGGAAATTCAATGGTCCTTAGGGAATCATACCTCCCCATGCCTCTCTCTTACTCATTTTCTTCTTCTCTCTTTTCTGTCTCTTTTTTTCTCTCACTTGGTCATTGTTTGAAAAAGCTTTGCCATTTTTCAAGTGATAATAACTTGATGATAATTCCATCTCTCAGTCTGTCCTCCGGTTATCCTATTTATTTATTTATTTATTATTTATCTTCATAAAGTTTTCTTGTCTCTCTAAAACTTAAGAACAGCTCAGTTTAGTGTCACATCTCTGTTACACAGCTTCTTCCATTGCAACAGATTTCACAAGCTGCCTTTTACCACTAAACATCAAACTGCATGACTACCAAATGAGATTGCGGGCGTCAGTGAAGGTCAATGATGGACTGAATGAGGGCCAGGAGCAGGGCCAAACTCAGCTGTGAGAAATTTAATTCAGGAAATTAAACCTTAATATTCTCATAATAACCTGACAAGAATGAAAAAAAAAGTGTGGGGGTAGGCCAAGTTCATGATTAGGTATTTTCTCTTTTATGTCATTCTGAAAGGTTTGAAATGACTGTGGCTCAAAGCTAACACTTCACAGATTTATTAACAAAATGTCAAAGAGATTAGAGTTTGAGATATAAATCAACATCATACTCCATCAGTGAAGTGTAAGTACAGTACATCAGGAGCCTGCAAAGCTTTATATAAACTCAGAACACAGAGCTTGTGAGCTGAAAAAAGAATATATATTGTGCATAATGCATTTTTCCCTTCAAATGCGATGTTTAAACATATTTATTATAACACATAAAACTATTGGAAACAATACACCTCTTAAATTTGTTTTGTTATGAGCTGCATTCCCAATTTTCACATTTTTCAAAAGGTATTATCAGGCATTTTATGCCAGAACACAAGTAAACCAGGTAGATTAGACATTTCAGCATTGTCTTTCCTTTGTCCCCTGCTGTAGTTTGTGTGTTTGTGTTATCAATAAAAAGGTAAATGAACAGACAAGTTGTATTTTTTCCACTCATGTACACATAGTTATACCTGCACTGCAAACACTACGAAAACCCAAAGAAGTACATATCTTTGACCTGAGCAAATTTTACAGCTAAATTTGATTTTAAGCTAGGTGCCAATTTTATATTCTTGTATATACATCCTGAATATTTACCACATGACACCTCAATTCTTATTTGCATTATGCATTGTATGAGAGTTACAATTAATATCATATGCACGTTCAAATCAATACTTAGCAACATTACAGCAAGCAACCAAGCTGCCCCCTAGTGGACAAAAAGTCACAGGCTTACAGCTGTGATGCATCAAACCTGTTTTGGCTAATATGCTTTCAAACAGTTGTTTTGAACACAGCTTTTGTTCTCAAAGAAAACTGTCTATCTTTTCAGCTTGTTAGCTGATAGCTGGGTGCTGGACTTTCTATACCCTCTGCTGGTTTACAGCAGCCAACGCCACCTGTTGAACCATGTGCTGCACAAGTGGCATACATTGGCCTTTTGGTTATTCATTTAAAACAGCTGATTTGTTTGGAGGTTGATGAGAGCAGTGAGACTCAATCAAACAGTTTACATACTGCATGTTCTAGAGCTCGGAGCACTGAGCAGCCGTTGGTAAATCGCTTGTTTTGTGGTTGATCTATCTTTAATAGCAAACTCATAGGTATCTGCATGCTTAAAGGTCTTAGAGAATGCAACTGTATATATGAAAAAAGTTTTACAAAGCCTTGTGGTCTAGAGGCTGCATGAACTGTGATATATGACCGCAAGTGATGCTTGAGCTAAGACTATAAGAAAAATCTGCAGTTATGGAGTAAAAGCATCCTGATCTTGGCTGGAAGCTTAAGACTTAAGCCTATAGTGCACACTATTAGCATATTGCAACAAATCTGCATGCCATACTAAGTTATTTTTAAGCAAAACGCTGAACCTGTTATTTCTTCCAAGGAGTATATCTTGCAAAAAAAAGTTTGGGAAATTATTGTAATTAAATATAAAGCTAGAAAACGAAAACAATATACTGAATTAAATTGACTAAAATCTAGTTTTGCGCCATTGGGCATAAATTCTATGTAGTGTTAACCCTTCAAATGATTGTTTAAATTTCACTTTTATTTAGATGTAATAAAGAGATCCCTTCAAAGCAGTTGAAACCTTGTTAATAAAAATAACAGCTTGGTATTTTCATTTCCCTCTAGTGCACCATTGACAAATCATTCACAGCTCAAAACTTTTTAGCATTTAAATGCACATCTTAGCTGGCTAATGGACACATTTCTGATCTCTGGCATAAGAAATTATTTCGGCCCCAGCTTCTGAAAAAATAAGAAAGAGGAGCTGGAGTTTTGGTGCTGAGCGTAATGTCCCTTATGCATCATCACCATCGGTCCACTCTGTGGTGAGATCACCGTCCTGGTTTTGAAATTCCTCACACTCCTCCAAAAGGTGGAATATAATAAAAAAAACGAGCAATTGGTGACAATCCATACCTTCCCCATGGGTCCAGCTCAAATGACTCCTCTGTTTTATAACTGCTTCGTTTTAAACTTTCTAATCCTAGTGTTTCCATTCTGTACATACCAGCCACACTGTGCACTGATCTTTATTAGTTGATTTGTTTATGTTGGGCAGCATTATGCTTTGCTGGGATGTCGCTATCAGTGCTGTGACTTGGTTTTATGATTGCTTTAGATTGCTATAAGTGTGCACTTATGGCAGTCTCAGGTTTTGGGACGTGTGTCTGTGGCCAGAGTGTGTGTGTGGGAATAAGAGTAGTCAAGTACACAGACGCTAAAATTGATGTAATTGACTTTCCTTGGTGTGCTGAACCCCCCAGCTAACAAGTGCCATGTGTGTTTTTTATATGATTTATTCCAATTAATACCATGTATGAGCCGTTTATGTTTTCCCCAAGGAAAGGTTAGCTTAAAGACTGGAAGCCAGGGAAAATAGCTAGCACATTATATATAGAACACATATAATGTATTTTTTAAAATCTTTCGGACGGAGCCAGGCTAACTGCTATCCAATATTTTAGTCTATGCTATGCAAGGTAACTGGCTGCATACAGACATGAAGGCAGGTATAGAAATTTTTAACCTAGAGTCATTTAGCCATCTTAAATATCTATTTATCATCATCATGTTCTTCTTAAATATGTGACGAATTCATACATTTACAGAAGCAATACTTAGCCTCTCAATGTAGAAAATATTAAAACTACAAAATACACTCCCTCTGACAGCAGGAAAGTCCTCATTCTGTCATGTTAAAACAACATTGACAGACCCTATAAAGCCAAAACGAATCAAATCACACGTTTTCCATTCCCTTATTGTCAAGTTTTTTAAAGGCCACTTAACAGAGGGGACTTTAATAGTGTTATAACACGTATGGATTACTAGTTAAGTATTCCACCAGCTCCGTTTTCCTCTTCAGTTTAAAGCCAACTTTAGAAGATGTATAAAACTGACCTGTGAATCACCTGGCCCTTCTCTCTCTCCATCTCTCCTACTTGCCACCCTTCGTCCCCAAGAGAATCTGCACAGACGGTGAGACCGCAAAAATATGAAACAAGAGAGGAAGATGAAGGGATGAGAAATATGGGTGGAAGGGCAGCTGGTTAACTCAAGGGGCTACGTATGGTAGGTAACAGAGCAGAAAAAGGTATAGAGTGGACGGGGCTGGTGTTGAGCGCTGTTGTGTTTGTTTAGTCCCCTTCAAAGGCAAGCTTAATTATTTTACCATGCTGTGCCTGCAGAGACCGCAGGATTCATGGGCTGCTCTCAGCTCCTATCTCCTCCATCCAACTGAAGGCTTAACCCTTTAAACACTTCAAATCTTCATATTCAGGAGAATACAGCTCTTAAAAGTTCATAAGATTATCTCTTACAATGACAGTTATGTTAAAATACAATGCCATTAACATGTACAAATAAAATATAGCTTATAACTTGTTTAATATGTTTTTCATCTCTGGAATCCAACTTTTGATTGATAAAAAAGCCTCTTGGTGTCACACTGAGCCAACTGTTGAGTATGCACACATTTCCTGTCCAAACCCAGCAAAGCATCTTCATCAAGATGAATCACTCTCTTAGGCTGGACGGGGCTCTCTGCCTGCTCTTGTGACTGCAGCAAACTTGAGCTGGACACATGTCAGTAACAGTGTCATGGTATGTAAAGGTATAAACTAGTCATATAGAAGCAATGATGTGAAAAAAGAAGAGACATGCTGACAAAAATATACTAAATACACGAAAAGAGTTGTGCAACTCTGGTATCTGTAAAGTAAATATAAAGCTTCTGCTGGCAGTTATTTAGCTTAGAATAAAGACAGGCAATTGAGGAAAACAACTTTCCTGGTGTTGTCTAAGAAATTAAAAGAAATACACCTGTCAGCAAACGGAAAGCTCAAAAACCATATAGCTCATAAATAAAGGCATTATATCATGTTTTTGTGAATCCATACAAAAGCTAAAGCTTAAAACTGACATATTGGGTTGTGGCTTTTTTTTGTCGATTATTAATTAGCTAATACTGTAACTGTGCCCATAAAGAAACAAGATTAAGTCATACTGTGTCA
The DNA here is from genome assembly GCA_029814765.1 of Acanthurus leucopareius. Lineage (NCBI taxonomy): Eukaryota > Metazoa > Chordata > Actinopteri > Acanthuriformes > Acanthuridae > Acanthurus > Acanthurus leucopareius. The sequence continues at coordinate 20,863,629 of JAQMCX010000043.1, read as the reverse complement.
ATTAGTGAGCTTTAGTGGCACAGTTTTCTAACCTTTGGACAGAGTTAGGCTGGCTGTACTCTCTTGTGTCCAGCCTTTATGATGCTAACTGCTGCTGGCTTTAGTTTTGTTTTCTTCAGCATGAGTGATCATGGACAGGGAAATCAACTACAGAGATCAAGATGCTTTTTTTGTACCAGCCTCTAAACATTTTTATTTCTGTTGTAAAGTGTGACATTTTAATATGAGACTTTACAGGGATTGACTTGCTTTTGGAGCCAATGGCCTCAAGTGGCCATTTGAAGAACTACAGTCTAAGGCATTTTCGGTTTATCTTCGATTTTCAGCTCCACTTGGTTGTGGTGGCAATGCTGCTTCTGGCTTCATCTGTGGGTCCAGATAAAGTCCCAAAACCCATTAAAAGGTCTGAAACATATATGAGAAACCAGATTTTATATTACTTAAAGTTCTTTTTATTTAAAAAAATGTGGTAAAGGCTTACATTTACTGGATATTTGACACATTCTTATGTCTGAATCCACCATTTCACATCTGTAAAACATACTTTGCAACACATCTGGACAGTAATAGTTTACTCAGGCACTTAATGGCAACTGTAGGAAAATGGCTTATTTTACAGATAACGGAATGGTATAGTGAGGAATTTTAGATAAGTTGTCTAGTGATGGGATGCTGTCACAGATAAAGTTGTAAATAAGTAGCTTTATAGACACTTTTTAAAATTTAGATTTAAATATCTAGGATTTTTTTTACTCCATTTGATATACTAGCAGTATCATCTATGCAAGTATAATAATTTAAACACAGAAACTTAGTGACTTTTTCAAATAAATTCTGTAATGAGAAGAGTGATCTTGTTCACTCAGTCCTGGCAAGCAAACTGCAGATCACATTACATCAAATGGGAATGCCAGTCACTTTAGGAATTTATATGTGTTATTACTACGGTCTAGACAGTCTAGGACAGATGTCATGGAGATGTAAAAGTGGACCTGCTTCATAAAAGAAATGAAGGTGCACTGCTATTAAAAAGGTGCATCATAACAAAGAAATTATTCTCTTTTTAAAACATGTGAAGCATAAAAACAAGTAATTCCCTCATTCCTTGATTAGTACCAGGTGTCCCAGATATTTAGCTGTAACAAGATACAATAATACTGTATATACTTTAAAATGAGGCAGATTGCTCCAGCAGTAACATAAGGACATTTATTTAAGAAAATACAAAAATATATGTATTTTCTTTTGTAATTTCAATGAAAGTAACCTATGTTAAAATACTTCTCCCTACTGGCAGATTTTTTTTTCACCCTTCTTTTTCAGAAAAATAATATTTTAAGAGCCCTAACTAGATTAAATGACTTGTAAGATTTCCTGTGGTGTGACAGCACCCAGGGTGATTTTTCTGGGAATACCATTTTCTGCTCCATAACTACCAATAATACAGACTAAGGCTCGTTGGGGTATAAAGAGAAATAAATACTCTGAGGACCCACAAAGTCACTCTTTCATCTGCTGAACAGTTCCAGATTTTACGTCTCCATGGCATCAAGCTTTTGGGCTTCAGGCTGAAGTTTTCTGGCCATTGAATTTACTTGTTCCTTGGCACATGGACTGAAAATTCTGCAGAAAATATAAATCTAATGAATAAAATGCTAGATAATACGCTAAATGACAGTACTTTGCCTTGGAGATGTTTTAAACTTACAAATTTGAATCTTTGCACATATTGCAATAATATTGCTTAATTGTTAGATTTTTTGGATCTGGAATAAAATATTACATCTGCATGCAAAATTTATCCAATTACAATAAGTTCTGGAAATAGAGATAATCTTTTACTTCCATGTTTTGAAACTAAAAATCTAAATGTCAGTCTGAGCAGACAGAAACCCCCAGGCGTTACCAAGGAATTATATACAGTTTTGAGTACAATTCAGCAAAATATATTTTCAAGCAGATTATTCAGAAATCTCTGTTCTGTATATCAGTTATATTTCTTAAGGCCTCTTCTCTGGTGATGGTCCACCACCAATGAATAATACCACAACAACTACTTGACGGATCGCCATGATTTTTTCTTTTTTTTCTCGTAGACATCCATGATCCCCAGAGGACAAAGACTTGTGACTTGATACATTATACACTGAATTTTCCTCAAGTAAAACTATGAGGCTGTTTTTCTAAATTTTTATTTTATGTTATGATTCCCATAAAATTTGACACAGGCATGTTTGTGTCTCTCTAAGGATGAATAGTAATAACTCTGGTGATCCCTTAACTTTTCATCACTGTCATCAGGTTGTTGTGTTTTGGTTCAAGGTGTTTTGGTTAAAGACCAAAAATGCAACTAACAACTCTTATTTTTAGAGCTAATTAGCAAAAGTTAGCACCTGTGACAAGCTCTTCAAATTTATGTTAGAACATCTATCTATCTATCTATCTATCTATCTATCTATCTATCTATCTATCTATCTATCTATCTATCTATCTATCTATCTATCCATCCGTCCGTCCGTCCGTCCGTCCGTCCGTCCGTCCGTCCGTCCGTCCATCCATCCATCCATCCATCCATCCATCCATCTATCTATCTATCTGTACTGTGCTATGTGATCAGTTCTTGATGCATCTAGGACTGAAAGCTGCCATCTTCATCCAGTTTTCTCTTATGAAAGCAGTCTCAATGCTGCAGTAAAAGTGACTGTAAAACCCAAATTTTGCATCATGGAAACAGATCCCTCTCCTCCTCTCCCTGTCTTCCTATTTCATCTCTCCATCCTTCCCTTCTTCATCATCCCTCCTTCCTTATTTTGTCTCTTTTCTATCTTTTCAATTTATCTATCTCCACTTTCTTTGTCTCTGTTGTCTACCCCCGCCCCATCTCACTCTGCTCTCTATGCAGCCTCTGCCTGATCCCCCCTTCCTGTAACCTCCTCTATCCCTTTTTCTCCCCTCCTACCATTTATCTGTCTCTTGCTCCCTGCTGTTATTCTCCCCTTTCCCCTCTCTCTCCCCCTCCTCCTCTTCCCTGTTCCCCTCTCTCCTCTGTAGTCTGCAACCTGTGGAACCAATTAGACCTTGTAAGCGGGGACCTTTTGCCACTGTCGTGTGGTCCGTTTAACCTCTTGCTCCACAAGGACCTGGACTCATAGCGCCTGATTTGCGGGGTGGGTTTGGGACTCTGGGGTGGGGCAGTGTGTGACTGCGGGAGCTCAGAGAGCTCACTAAAATCCCAAATGTGGGGTTAAACTGCCTCAACAGAGAAAGAACAATTTTTTATGTGTTTTTATTTAATGATTTTTTTCATTTTTGGAATGAAACCCTGTAAAATAAGCCAAGAAATGTTGTAAAAAAAAAAAGGATCCCTTACTTTTCTGACATTTTTCTTTTTTATCTTTTGTGTGTTCTTATGTTGCTGGCCTGTTAGGATATGCTCCATCCTCTTTAGGGGTAAACAAACTCCTCTTTTAGCACCAGACCATCTCCTTTCACCCTCTTTTCACCTCACCCCAACTGCCAGGAATGCTTTTAACAATTCACAGTCGGTCGCAGAGCAACATGGGATGCTGGGAGATTGTCGCATTCCAAAGGGGAGCATTTCTTAGTTGCTCTTCACGTGTCAATCAGCGACACTATCTTCTTGTCACCCCTTTAAACCCCCTCCCTCTAAGACACACAAACACTTATACACAAACTCTGTGAGCCTGCAGCCTGCTTTGCAGCTTCCCAGTTTTAGGACACAGTCATCAATGTGTTAAGCACCTAAGAATATGAGTCTTATGGTGGTTTGTAGGACACACAAACACTGTTTTCTCAAACGTCACACAACACGCTTTTCCACTTTTCCACAACATCTGTGATGTGGGTCACTGAGGAGCTCCTCTCCTCTGGTGAAACGCACAGAGTAGCAGGTTTCTTTTAACAAGGAGTCCCTGAAAAAAGGAAAAAACTGAAAGAATTGGTTTCAAGCCTGACAATTCATCTCCACCTGTTGGTGTTTTCCACATATGATGATTTCTTGCAGGCTTGGGTCTAGACTCTAAACTTTCTGGGCACTGTTGTCCACAGAAAACACATGAAATACTGTAAAATGAATCAAAACATGAAATCCTATATTTTTGTAGCATGATCTGAAACGATAAGCAGGATGTCGGGTGAGGAAGGTCCCACAGACACACACACACAAACACACACACACACACACACTCTCACACACTCTCACATAATACAGACCAACTTTCAACAGCTCAGCCACTAACTCACATCCTCCCCCTTACAGTTGGGATAACAGTCCTGCTGACATTCCTCGGCACATTATCAGTGTGTTGAAAGCACCTGACTGGTATGTGACAGTGTCAGTTAGTGACAGTTTCTCCTTTAAAGTGGGGGGGTGGGAAGTGATGGTGGTGGTGGGGAGGCAAAGGGTTGATCCATTTGATACGAGCCCTGCTGGATACTTGACAGGAGCTGTCAGTGAGCTGAGGGGCGGGTGGCGCTTATCGATCAAACACCCCTCCTATCTGCCTCGCTGACCTTCATGTCCTGAGGAGGGGTGTCTGGGTGGGGAGAGTGAAATGGGAGACATGGGGCGGGTGGGTGGAGGGGTCTTACTCACTCAAAGATTTCTCCGTCAAATGATTCAAAGTGATTGGTTTTTACTAAAATTGTTTTTGAATACTTAAAAATAAACACAGGAGGATTAATTTTAATTCTTTGTTGAGTTACTGAATATTCAAGGAAAGTTACATTATAATCATATAATATCAATAACACAATGTTGTAACAGTTCATTAATAGTTAAAGTTCTGCATTCAGATTTGAATAAACAATTAACTGATTTAGTATTAAAAGTTAAAAAAAAGGTGAATCTTAACATTGGCCTATGTTTTAGAAACAGAATAAATTACTAAAACAAATGACTAAATTAATAAAAAATATGTTTGGTTATGCAAGTAATTATTTTCATAAACAGTTAATTTTTTAAATACTTATTTTGATGAATTGAATTATTATTTAGCCAATGAAATGTAAAAGTAAATAATTGAAAAGCAACAAATTCTCCTCACAATAAAGACGCCAAATCGGCAAACCTATGACCTTTTTCCCAGAAAAAGAAGAAAAAGATGGAATCAAAACCGCAATATCTTCCTCTGAAATTTTTTCAGAGCATAATGACAAAAACACAATTTATTTTAATATTTTAATCGTGCACAGTATCTCAGGAAATGTTCTTACCCTCCACCTTTCCACCTTTTTATTCCCTATCTCGGCCAATTTGGGTTTGAACCAATCACAGGCCTGCTTTCCTGACCTCCAGGCTACTGCTGCCCCTTAGCACACATGCACGCACACATACAGCCTCAGACACACACACCGCAAAAGAGAATAGACCAGGATTCACCAGTTTATTGGAAACAACAACAAAAAAACTCTCTACGGAAGTCATATCGCACACCATATGAGTGCTGGCAGTTTGATCCTAAAAACTGACTTTTTAATTAATTCTTTCTTTAAGATCTGGCACTGCCGGTTGTCTAATTTTGCCAGACAGGTGACCTGCATGCAGCGTGCCAAGGCTGAGAAGTGAAAGGTGAGACTCAGAGACAGCCAGTCATCTTGTGCTCAACCATAACCAGTGTTTAGCCTAGATAACCTTTGGCCAGTGGTCATTACAGCGCCGTGCTGGGTCTGCAGTCTGGCTGTCAAAATACTGAACAGCAAAAATGTGTGAACTTCAGAGTGTAGATTTGATCATTATGTGTTTTATGTGTCAGTGATTTGAAGGCTGTAAAGGTTCCACTATTTTGTTATGTGTTGTCATAAGGAGAAAATGTAATTCTGCTGTTTTAAGGAAATCACAGAGTGTCTGTGTGAAGGAAGCAGCTAACTCAAAATAAACTGAAGAGTCTGATGTGTGGTGAATGGGCTCCCCCTACTGTCTCTTGACTTACTCACAACTCTGTAATGCCTCTACATTAACTGACCTCATATAGATGCAGCCCAACTAATGTGCCAACAAATCATTTTTATATACTGGCACATTATATAACACTTAACACTTAATAACACAAGTGGATAATACTGCATTAGGTTATGCACACTTTCTATCATATCTGTATTTGCTGCATGCGCATGTCTTCACAAGCCACTTAGACACACATCCTATGTCTTCCTTTCTCTCCTTCCCCCCTCCGTCTCTGCTTCCTGATCTATAAATACTCTCTCATCAGCAGAACTTGGCTGCGAGAGGCGTCGACCTCAGCCTCTCTCCGTCCAGCAGAGCTGTGATTTATGGGAGCTCAGCCTGGCGCTGACCTTGCACTTGGGCCCTGGCAGTATAAATGATGGCAGGTCAGTGGCATCATGGATGGAGGGGAGATACTCTCTTTCTCCACCTCTCTGTCCTGTTATCATCAGTGTGATGGAGACATCATCATCATCTCCTGGGAGTATAAATAGTGCTGGATCAGGTGACAGTGCCGGCCCTGGCCTTTGATGGGAGCTTTAATTTCATGCCTAATTTCTCTCGGCACAGAGAGGATCGATGCTGCCCTGTTCGTGCTCCCCATCCCTCTGCTCTCCTCTGCTGCAGAGACAGAGGGAGCACAGAAGGACAAATGTTCACTGCTGAGTGATGTGCATGCGCCAAGACATTTAGCTCACCTGTAAACACACATATGTGCAGGCATCCTTCACTGGGTGCAAACGTGTTGACAAATACTGTAAATGTCAAGTCAAGACCCCCACGCAGGGGTCTATTTCTGCACCCACATATGATTTAAGTGATCAATAAAGCTGGAACAGATAGCTTTGGAAATAAGAGCAACAAGCAAAATATAACTACACAGCTACCCACCTGTGTGTTGTGCGTGTTACACATTGTCACAGTGATAAATAAAAGCCCTCTGTTCCCACTCGTAGCCCCAGGGAGGCATTGAACTCTAGCCCCTCCATAATGACTTTGTCTACCTATCGATCCAGCTATGATCCATGTACTGTAATTCTTATATCATCAGCCCCAGCCCCGGCAATAACTCCAAGTCATATTTTGGGGCCTCCCGTCCACTTGACAACTTAATGATGCAGGGTCCTTGCCGAGTTTGGACTTTTACCCCTCCCTCTCTCCCTTTTTTTCCTGCAGGGCTCTAATTTCTCCTTGTTCTTTCAGACTAATACCAGCAAAGGCACATAGAGGCTGTTCTCTCAAAGGACTTCCCTCCCTGAAACCACATATCTTCTTCTCTTCACCTCTGTGTGCTTGCAGTATAGCATGGGGTTAGTGTCTGGGACTGCTGTGCATCTGTCTCAGATTTGGAGCACAGCCCCTGCAGGCTCCCAAGGAGACTCAGCCGTCCCTCTTTAGACCCTGTTCTTTTTCTCCCTTTGAGCTGAAGCTATATTTCATTGTCATTTCAACCCTCTCTTTCTTGCCTGGATGTAATAGCGGGAGATATATGGCCCTGCGCTTCTGCAGCCTTCTGAGCTTCCTCAGCCTTTTATAAAACACTGTCAGAGTGACAAAACAGTAGCCCCTGGGTATTCGGGCACAGATGCCACCTTCATCCTGAGGCTATTTCTCAATATCCTGCTCTGATCCTTTTAGCAAAAAGATAACATCTGAGACCTTGGACAGGATGAGTTGGAACAGTCATCCTGGAAAGAGTCATAGCTCATCTCTATGGCCCTGTCTGCCTATAAGCCATTGGCTGTCTGTCAGCTCTGTTTTTATAAGAGCTGATTTAGGGAGCAGCCCTTGAATCCTGAGCCAACAGAGAACCACGGGGGCATGCAGGACCTTATTTTGATCCAGTGCTGACACCTGATACTGCTGATCGTGGAACATCAACCAGTCAAAGGAAGAATTTGCTCAGACATTTCACAATCTAAACATAGAGAGAGAAATGTATTGTGGGATGGGACAGTTGTTCATTACTGTTTCTGTTTGAAAGGCTCTGATGGTGATCCACCTGGCTGAAGAGAAACATTACAACCTTTTACCTCTGAGAAAGGTTCCTATTGAGATATGAGTAAAAGAGGGGAGGTGGAAGGGAGCAGATTGGCCCTGCAAACAGTTGAAGCTGTATGTCCTGTTGTGGTATCTCCACTTTGTTCGCGTCGCTCGCCTCATCTTTACTAACACTTGCCTTCCTCATATTTCAGTGCATCTACCACACTTATCCTCTCCGCCCTAACGTTTCCACCCTCTCCCCCTGCACTCTTCCCTCCTCTTACCATCCTTAGCTCGTCCCCTTCCTCTCACACTCTTATCCTCAAGACACACTGTCTCTATCTCCGCTCCCCTCCCTCCTGCGCTCCACATCTCTCTCCCCTTCTCCCTCTCTCCCCCCAGCCTTAATTGGGAGTCAGGGAGAGCAGTGGAAATCGCATTAACGCGGGCCCTGCCAGGATGTGCCATCCATCTTCTTTTTTATTACGCCGCGCCGGGGCTGCCTGGGCTCTGCCGTTCGATTTGTCACCGGCCTCGTTCGCTGATAACAGGCATTTGTCATCGCCTTGCCTCCCTGTTAATGTTATCATCTCCTCCCTGACAGCCGCCCTACGCCGGGGAGCGCCGGCGACAAAGCACATCCGTCAAGCGAATATTTCCACGGCTAAGGGGACCGCACACTGCAATAAGCCACATTAAAGCACTTATGAAGGGTGCAGGCTGAGTATGTGTGTGTGTGTATCTGTGTGTACGCATCGCTGCCACGATGCGCGCTGGAGTGTGAGCTGCGTGCGCATACACACGCGCTAACGGCCGCGCGCAGGAGCGTGTAGTGCGCTGTCAGTGCTGTAAAAGAGGCGAGGTGGGGGCCGACAGGGAGAGGAAGAGGTAATTTGTTGCAATTAATTACGCAGTGAGTGTGGCTTTGTTGTGTGGGAGAGCATTTTATCTGTTGGAATGCTTCCATCGCCAGGCTGTGATGCTATTTGTTTGATTTATAGCTTCTGCCTGCCCGAGGCGGAGTGAGCGTGTGTGTGTGTCTGTGAGTGTGTTTTCACATGTGCACAATGCTGTAGCATAATCCACAGAAATACATTGTAGTCTTGGTGACAAGAAGCCCTTTGTTTGGGAGTGACGTTACATATGAACAGCCACACTGCCCCTGTTTGTCCTCTCCCAGGACTCACACTCTACTGTCCATTTGTCATTCAGCAGCAAATCAAGAACTCCAAAGGTTAGCTCTCAATCACCCAGCTTGCCTCACATTTTCTCTTCTCTCTGTGACAGAGAGCCACGTCTGAAAAGGCTGAGACACTCAGATTTACCACAATCCAAAACAATCCAGATGTGATAAGCGGATGTTCCTCACACTGGCCTGGTCGACCATCTACTTTCTCACTCTCCTCTGTGATGTCAGGACAAGCAGGGATTTGACAACATTTATCCATTCTGCCTCAGTTGGGGGTTTGCAGGGGCTGACAGATGGATCAGGCAGCCTAAAGGCAGTTGAGGAGACAAGAGAGAGAGGAGTGCCACTTCCTATCTCTCAGCTAACTGCATGACTCCCAGATTTGCTGTATGTCACATGGTATGGCAAATTTGAAACCCCAGCTGGCAGAGGACTGCAGACAGGATGATGGCATTTTTTTTGAGAGAGAATGCCTCTGTGATCCCTCACATCGTGACCTTCCTGCACAGTTTAAAGTAAATGACAAAATTATCAGGTGATGGTCATAACCTTCCTTCCTTTAACTCCAAAATGTCTTATTTACATGATCAGGTTACTATGTAGCAAAGAAGTAACTGTGCATGCTGTCTTAAACTTAATGTCAAATTCACAGTATCATAGATCCATTTACTGAAGAGTTGTACCTTTGTTTGTGGGTTGTTGTTTGTTTTAGTCATGTAAAGATGTTTTTTTCTTCTCCTGACAAGAGATCACACCAGCCCCCTTTTCACTGCCTGCTCAAGGAAGGAATATTTTTCTATTTTTGCACCTCACCATTCTATATGATGGCAGGAGATAAAAACAGCTAGCAGCAGTTAGCGGCTAACTCAGAGAGGAACAGCAACCAAAAATGTCTACAACAGTTAGAAACTGAGGCCTAGGAGCTTTTCATTAATGACTGTTATTACTATATTTGCTTGTGCTTAAAAGGTTCAACCAGAAAGGCAGATTACACGTCAATACAGCAGAATGACAAAGAAGAAAGAGACAAACTTTCATTTCCAAACATCTGAATAATTTTGAACAATCCTACTTTCATTTCGTAAATCCCACTGTCAATAACTCTACCATTTACTAGGCAAAAAGGTCTTGTAAACTAAAAACTTGTACAGCTTCTTTGAAGGGACATGTCGATAAATTATCTATAACAAGCTTTAAATACATGTGCATATATATTTAGACAAGCCATATGAAATGACTACTACAGTAGCCACAATATCATGCTCTCTTCAGTAAAAAGAGAAACAAAACTGAATGAAAAAAACAAAAGACAAAACAGACACAAGCTCAAGTTCTTGGTCAAGACATTCACCTTAAGCTGAACAATGAGACATATGACGACAGTAAATATTGTATTGAAACATCAGAGGAACATCTTTCATACTGTCCTTTGGTACACTGATGGAAGCACTGCCTTAGAGGTTTTTTTATGGTGTTACTAAATAAACATATTCACTTTTATTTGAGAAACAAAGAGGACCACATTAAATTCTGGATATGGACAATGAAGTGATCATGGGATGTGTTCAAAGAAAAGTGAAGCTAATGCACAGATTAAAACTTGTGAGAACACTGTGAGAAACCAACTCAGCTCCTGTGAAAAAAGCTTTAAGATGCTGAAAAATGGATTAAAATGTCACTAATGGTTGATTTGAAACACATAACCACGTGTTTTCTGTCTCACATAATGTGCGGGAGCTTCAATGTGACTGAGGATTAGCTGTGTGTTGAACCAGACCGGCCTGTTTTCTCCTTTTGTGTGTATGCATTGGTTTTTGTAGTTTTCACTTGAAGCAGCAGGTCTCCTCATGACCCCAGAAGTCTCACCTTTTATCTCTACTACAGTTACTTCAGTCAGTTTGAACCTGACATTTGCATGAGGTCCACCTCATCTCTAATCACATCTCACTTCTCATCTCTAATCATGTTGGCTGAGGGTTCCATATCCGTTCATCAGAGCCATTTTGAGTTGACCATTGGTCAGCTCATCTTTGTGGATCTTGTTCATGGAGGCAAACATCTGGCTAATCTCCATAAATGTTTTGTTCTTGGTCTCAGGAATAACAAAGATGGTGTAGACAGCCACTCCCAAGCAGATTGAGCAAAAGATCAGGTAACAGTAAGGACCTGTGGCAATCTGTGGAGGGAGGTCACAAAGTGTTACTTTAAAAAGATATATACATAAATGAAAAGAAAACAAACACTGGAGGCCTTCTTTAAACAGTGGAGATTATTCAAGGCAACAACAAAACTACTGTTCTCTATAAGGAGACATGAAAGAAAATAGGATCTTTCGGGAGAAACAGGCCACAGTGAAGCTAAAAAAAGCAGAATTAACATTAATTTGAATTATAACATGACCACAGACAGACACAGAAAAGTAGGCTACTGTCAGTTACATACAAATTTCTTTTTAAGAATGAGTTAGTTCGAAAATAATTTGACAATAATTGATTTTTCCATCCCTCTCTGGCCACTTGGTAACAGCAGAAACAAGCTGTAAACACAACATTAACAAATTGTCTCCTTGTACAGTTTTTATGGTAAACATGTTGGCAAACAGTTTGATTATTTACATTTCCTATAGAGCAACACTAGCATTTATTTTGTGGTCGTGTTTGTGTCCAGCTGATGACTGTAAGCCCAGGATTCACTTCTCGCTGTTTTTGCTTTTTAAGGACATACAAGTCTCTAGCTGCTAACTGTCTCTGTCTGATGTTTGGTGTTGGCAGGTCATTAACAGTACTATATTTAAATTAAAAAACATGTTCCTGCTATGGCTAAAGACAACATGAAGGGGCTGTGAGACTGAACTAGAACAACTAAAACAATAAAGTTGCAACAGAACCATTCAGAAACAATCAGATGAGTGATGCTAAAAAGTCCCTAAAGTTAGGAGGAACTGCAGGGTTTATCTGTGGTTTCATCAATACAAGCAATTCCTTTCACGCTGAGCCAGTTTGGAGGTACTGTAAGAACATTCATTAGGGCAGCTCTAAATAGGAAATGAGAAATAATCTTTGTTGTGTTTTTAACACTTGTGGCCAGAATTTATGCAGGTTAAGTCATCACTTTTCTACAGGTTGGATCATCGCCCTCTTTGTAGGTGTTTGACTTGAAAAATACTGAGGACAATGAGAGGCAGTGGGGTCACCATTTTAAATGGTAACTTTGGTATTCAAGGAGTTGCCCCAATTCAACTAAAAACTATAGACTGAAAATGTCTAACAAATGCAGCCACAACAGATCCATAAATAATAATGCAAAAATAATAAAACTTTGAGCACATTTTGGGCAGTAAACCCAGAATCTGCACACAAGATCTGCTCCAAATTTTGCACGTTTTGGTGGTTTCAGGGTAATGTTCCAAATTCAAACATCAAAACAAACTAAACTCAAGTTGAGTAGAATCTGAGTTTTCTCTGACCTCTAGGAAGGGAAAAACAAAGCCAATGGTGAAGTTGGACATCCAGTTGAGGCAGCCAGCCACAGTGTATGCAGCGGGTCGGTGTGACTGCTTAAACAGCTCTGCAGTGATCAGGAAAGGCACACCAGCTACACACAAGAGACAAAGAAACATATTTGCATTAATTTTTTAGAGGACAATCTTCTCAGCTATTGATGCAATACTTCATATCCAGCTAATCTATTGGTCTGATCTAACAAGACATCCTACCAAGCTGTGACAATACAAATCACATTTAAACACTCAGTACAGCTGTTTGACTCAATTTGGTGTTGTGATATCAAATTTGGTGTCTTCATTTATCAATTGGTTTATCAAAATTCCCACTTAGGACTGTGCTTGTGCAGTCATTCAATATATAGAGAACATGATATTACAAGTGACTTACGTTCCTTAAGCCTCATTGCTGTTGTATAATTCACTTTTTCCTGCATGCACTTCATTATGTTTTCATTATTGCTTTGGGATCATAGATTGAAAAAAAAGGATGTTTGTCAATTTGGCAAAAGTCAAACTCCAAACCAAAGAAACAGGAAAGCTTAGCTGGGACTTCAGCATTTCATTAGTTTGATACACAGGATCTATGAGATGTTGTTTCTTCTTTAAACACGTTAATTCTTCATTGTTAGAAGTGAAAGCTATGAAGGAGAAATATACATTAATATGCTGCAATGATGAGCTTTCCAAACGACTTCCTCATTATCTGTGCATGATAATTACATAAAAAAGGTTTAATATTGTCAAACCAATAACAATACCATAATTTGTCAACATTGATGGTATGTCCGGGGGGGTTGGCAATGGGGGGTGGGTGTTCATTTTGCGTGCAAGGTTTTGTCTGAAGCAAAAAAAGGAAACCTTATTCATCATGGCTAGCTTCTGAACAATGAGCCATTAAAAGTCTAATTGCAGCACCAGAAATCTTCGTTTGCAAGCAGAGGTATAGATTCTGCTGGCTTGACGAATGACGCTATGTAAACCAGATTTGTTCTAATTCATCATCCTCGCAGGTCCACTCAGCATTGCTCCTAAAGTTGTAAACCATTGCCTCTTAATTCACTTCACTCAACTCATTCGGTGTACAAATGGCTGTGGGAATGGATGTAGTGTGGCAGTTATGATTTCATAATTTACAATACTAATGAAATACATTATCTATTCGCAGTCAGAGGAGGAGCAGGGAGGGGACAATGCTGGTTTTTCGGAGCCGGAGCCTGCTGTTGTTCAAGCTTCCAGCAGGGAGCAGTGTTATCTTACACACAGGGCAGCCGGAGTCCAGTTCAGTATAGCCTGCAAATACATCTGAAGTTTTTTGAACAGAGGATCAATGTGGGATGCAGAGAGGGTGGATTTGCTCAAATGCTTACCTGGACCTATGCAGAAGCCTGCAATAATCCCAACAACACAGCCCACACTGATGTAGCGCATAAAAGACAGCTGCGCCTGTGATTGGTCAAAGAGAAGTCATAGGTCTGATGTCATAAGTTGTATACATAAACAATTAATGTGTACAGTTTTGTCATAATTAATCATTTGACTGTATTTAATCATTCTGATTTAATGCCACACATTAATAACATGACTTGTATCACGTGTGGCTCCTGACCTTTACTTCATGCAAATATTCTTGTTTATACTGTAAGTACAAGGGGTTCTCCAAACTTCACACGGTTCACGTTTTCTTTTACTAATAATCTAATGTAAATGTTTTACATTTTACTCTTAAAGGACAGTTTCAAAAATCTTTTAAACCCTTTTTAAGAGTATGAACAGACAGTTTTTTTTTGTTTTTGTTTTATCTTCCCTCCTGTTCATGCTGATTATTAAGAGATCCCTCTCAAATGTGGCGTTAATCAAAGTGGTGGGGGGCATAACTGGCTGTTTTCTTTTCCGCAAAAACATATCAAAAAGTTGTCTGAAGCTAATGTGAAACTTCATCTGTTCTTACACAAATGAAGGAATTATCTTTAAGTGTTACAGCCTTTTTAGTGCAAAATTCCTTTCTATAATACTTCCTTTACAAATAGCAATTTTTTTTTAGGTTATCCACATGATTTGATTAACACAGACTGTTTAGGCCTCATTAAAGCTTTAGATAAGTTTTTGATAAAGTTTTTACACAGAGTGTCCATTTTGTCCCCCATCACTAAAATTAGTACTAACAGAAAAAACAATTATAGCAAGAAAAAACAGCTTATTTTTTCCTTTTTTCTTTTTAACCTATACTAGTATGTTTTTACATAAAATAAGGGGAATAAATTAGAATTGAGACACATATTTTCGTTTATATATATTCCTACACAGGCAGGGCATCAGATGGCACTTTACCTGGAAGAGGACTGACACTGTGATCCCAACACAGCAGAGTCCCATGAAGAGGAAACCACCAATCATCAGAGGTCTTCTGCCCAGACGCTCAATGGTAAAACACTGCAGAACAGCAAAAGAAGCAAAAAGTGCTGTGATTGGCTCATAACACCAGACATCACCAAGATGGAAGAAACAGCTGAGTCTTATCCTCTTATCATTTTAGCCCATTTTAATGTTTACTGGTGCACAACAGAGATACAGGGCAACAAAAATGGGGATTTGGCTGATTCTAGTGTACTGTAGGATTGCCAAGATATATGTTTTAATAAATGTAGAAGCAAATTTAAAAAGGTGTTAAAAAATGAATGTATATTTATAAAGAAAAATGTAGCATGAACCAGTAGTGTCATTAGATCTATTCATAACTAACGTCGTTTTACAATCATTTTTGAATTTTTTTACTTGTTCCTAAGTGTCCATGTAAGCTATGACTAGGAAATACTTATTCATGCACAGACCATTAATAACAGACATTGATACAATATCAAAAGTATCCAATCATTCATTTTTCACTTATTCTTAAAAATAACTCTTAGGGCTCTAATTTCGTGGCGCAGCGCAGGTGGCGCAGGGTGGCGGACCCCGCGCAGTGGTAATTTCGTCCAGCGCA
>JAQMCX010000043.1:20802469-20840813 GCA_029814765.1 Acanthurus leucopareius | reverse complement strand
TAGTGCAGTATAAGATAGGGTACACTGTAAAATGCAATTATAATTAATCATTCTTTATATTTTGGGCTGCCAAGATCCAGAATATATCGGAATTTATCAACTAGGGTTGATTGTGTGGCTGATGTCATGTCAATAAAACATTACATCCACTTCTCTGATAACTCGCAGCAAATTCCTCCCGGTTAACCTGGCCATGACAAGCTTTATAAGGTGTATCTCCTCCTGTCATCACTCCTGGAAAGCTTCAAAACAGTTCTAATAGATAAGAAGCTCTGTGTTGATGAGCAAATTGTGCCATTCAAAGGGAAAAGTGGCCTGAAGCAGTACAACTTTCTTTTTCATTTATGTTCCATTATGGTACAATGTTGCCTACAGGCAACAAATCCTAAAAACTTCAAAAAATTAAAAAAATTTACAAAATTTCTTTAGATTATGTTTATTCAATCTATTTTAAGAAATAAAAACACTCCAAAAAATTTTTTCCTAACTGGCATCATAATGCGTACCATAGAGGGTTAAAAAAAAAACAAAAAAACAAAAAAAACGTATTATTAATTTGGTCAGTCCAGAGAGGAGTAGGTCCTCCATAGCAGATATACTTATGCCTCATTCACACCCACATTGGACGGATATACAAACTACAGGGGTCTAATGACCACTAGTTTGAAGAATGCCACGGCTGATATCTCCATGAACTTCATAGTGTGGAAGGCCAGTGCTATCCACCTGTAGTCGTTCAGGATTGTGGGACGTCCCTTTTTAAGCACTTGCACTAGGCATAATGCTTTCCAGAACACAGGGATTCTCTGGAGATGGAGGGTCATGTTGAAAAGATCCTGGAGTACACCACGAAGCAGAACATGCCCTCAGCACCCAAGGGCTGATTCCATGTGGCCCAGCAGCCTTGCCCTGATGCTCTCTTCAGCTTTTTCTTAACATTGCAGCTGTGATGTGGAGTCCTGCCGGGGAAGTTGCGAGGGGTAACAGTGTCTGCTTTGTCTGTCAGTAAGGGGTTGGGAGGGGTGAGTCCCTGGTAGTGGATGTTGGACAGGGATGGACAGAGGAGCTCAGGGATGGCATGAGGGCTGCTGGAGGTGAAGGTTTTGGGTGAGAGGGGAGTATGAGTCAAACTGGTTAAAAAACTAGTTGTGCCCTGATGCCTTATCAAGATCACCCTCTGCTGCACATCTGCCATTCCTATGACAGCCAGTGATCCTCCTTGTTCTACTCCAGACATCTCTTGCCTTACTAATTTGCAGTTTCTCCCCCAGTTTTTTTTTTTGGTAGAAAACCTTGCTCTCCTTAAGTCTCTGTTTTAGTTCCCTTTGTTCATGTTTGAGCTCTGTCAGGTTCCCTGCCCTAAAAGCCTTGTTTTCATTTAGAAGGGCCCTCAGGTCACTAGTGAACCTGGATTTATTGTTTGAGAAACAGCGTACTTTACTTATGGGGATACAATTATCAGTGCAGGCAGTGATGTACTCAGAGATACAGTCTGAAATAACATCAATGTCCTCTGCACGTTGTTCATACAGTAAATTCCAGTAAGTGTTTTCCAGTGCACCACACATAGGGCTCTAATTTCGTGGCACAGTGCAGGGTGACGGAGTGTGGTGCATCCCGCGCAGTGGTAATTTTGTCTGGCGCATCACTGAGTGCAGCCAATTTGGCAATTTGGTAGACCGGGCCGCGCCGAGATGGGTGTGGCAGCGCACCAGGGGGAGGTGTCGACAGATTAAGCTTAGCACAGTGACAATTTCGTGCCAAAACACTGCGCGGAAGGTGCGCTGAAAGATCGGCAGCTCCAACCAGCTTAATATTTTACTCCTATTCACGACACAGGAATAGGTTACATCTGTCCCACGAGGTAGTCCGCATGGTGACGCGCATCGTGGCCTCTGATGCACAGCCCAGTGGACCCTGCACTCTCCCAGTTGCTGTAAAGGTGACAGCGGCTCTGACCTTCTTCGCCACCGAGTCTTTCCAGCATTTGCTCTGACAACTTTTTTTTGGCCCTTCACCTTACATCATTGAACCGTTTTTTTTAAATTGGGCAGCAGTTCTCAGAATATCTGGGCAAATTTGATTGACAATATTAGTAACTTCCTCCCAGGCTGTTTTTGCATCATCAGCCGTGGAGGTCTGTTCGCATTACCATATATTCTGGTACTGCCAGCTTGGACCTCCCGGACCAGCACATCAGTTTCCTCCTGGGAGAAGTTTGGCCACCTGGAGCTGCTGCTGTCTTCATCCATGGTGGTGGCGAGGTGAAATTGGCCACCTAATTTCGCCCGCAGCACATTTAAAGGCAAGGAGAGGCGTTCATTTGATTGGTGAAGATCACACTCGGCTGTGTTAAACCCACTCACCCCTCTTCTCCTCCCTCTTTGCCACTTGTGCCGGTGGGAGGGACGGAGGCGTGGGTGCGCCGCGCTGCGCTGGATTGCACTGTGCACGAAAATTGTAAAATGCACTGGCCACACCCCGTTGGCGTAGCGCAGGCAAGGTGCAGGGCAGGTGCGCTGCGCCTGCGCCTGGTCTACGAAAATAGAGCCTGCATTGTGCATTTGTCATACACCCAAAAATCATCCACAAACACACACAAAAACACTAACCTTCCAAATCTGGTGACAAGCCTTCCTACCAGCAGGGCCCCGGTCATCCCACCAATAGCAAAGATTGACACAGTGAGGGAGTACAAGACAGTGAGGAGCTCCTCATCTGGAGTCCAGTCATAATTTTCTATCAGTGTCTCATTGTAGAAGTCTTTAATGTACTGGTGGCAGAAAGAAAGAGTCAGATTGATTTAACAATTTCCAGCAGAGAAAAAATGAAATAAATCTTTTTGAATATACCTTTAATGAACCATGATGAATTACAATATGTTGTCTCCTTTTTCCCATGTTGTCTTTTCAAAGATAAAAAACAAATCACTACAGTGTGGGACATCCTACCTACATAAAGCAGTAAAATGATCATTTTTATTGACCTGGAGAATAAAAATGGTGGACATGAAATAACTAAAGAACTCCACATGATTAATTCTTTCTTACAGCCTCACATCCATATTTCACAAGTAGTTTATTGTCTACATTGTTGGGTGTTTGCTGCATTGGGGAATGGGATGAACAGAACAGCTTTTTACTCAGCATGAGTGGCAGCCATATTAATGTGACTGGTGACAGAGTAAACAGGAAGTCAAATAAAAGTTGCTGAAAAAGAGATCAAAAGACTAGAAATGAAACATCAGAGAACAGGCACAGAATACAGAAAAGGAGGAATGAATTTCAATTTAGTAAAAATAAAAGGTTTTACTGTTTATACTGATTAATGGACTGAATAAAATGTTTTGTTTGTTTACTTGGGAGGATATAGAGCGATAATTTGAAGGAATGAGTGGTTCTAATAGTGCCCAGAGAGCAAAAGAGAGAAGAGAGTTTGTAATTTTTCATGGATCTCTGATTAGTTTGTGTCCAATTGGTCCCAGGAATGTGACCATCCCCAACCATGTGTATGGGGGAAATGTATAAACTTGCAGACGTATAGACATGTTGAAGACATACTGTTATAGACAGATACTGCTAAAGAGACTATTATCTTTACTGAGCCTTGATGTAATTATTTTACTCTATTTGGAAAAGCTTACTGATTGAACAATGAGTCAAAGTGAAACTATGCGTGACATAAATAATACATTTTTGAAATATCTAAGTGGATATACCTCCTATGAGGAGTGATTGATAAGTTCATGGCCTAAAGTAGAAGGGGATTAAACAGCTCTCGTAGTATGCACATGAAGTTCAACTCTGAGCGATTACACAGAAAGTATGGATGAGTTAATAATGTAGTGCTACTTCTGTTTCAGGTAATTGTAAATTACAAATAAGCACTGTCTGAGAGAGTAAAAAGCATTGGCCTTCGTGCAGTCATCAATGGCTCACTCAAAGAGGTTTAATGGGACATGTAGGAAACACTCAGGGAGGTTGCCTGTCCTTACAGCAAGGTGAGGAAGTTACTGAATCCACACATGGCAGAGAAAGACAACTTCACAAAGGCGGATTTTGTTCATTTTCTCAGAGAGTGCTGACCTGCAATTTTCAATTACCACAAAAGTTATTGACTTCGAACTTTCTGCCGAATCAGTCACAGAGTTGAACTGAATGTTCATGTAACAAGAGCTGTGTAACTCATCTCTTTTTACCTTAAGCCATGAACTTATCACCTCATCTGTGGCTGGTTTAACACATAGGGCCCTGTCGTACACCCAGCGCAGAGCCAGTGCACCAATGGCACATTGGGCGCGGAAGAACAGGATACCTCTGCTGCTCCTGGAACAAGGTGGCAAAGGTTGAGCTGGACACTCCCCTGAATAAATTAAAACCCCTGTGCCACGCGCCATGCGCTTGCACCAGGCACAAGTGTAAGATAGAGCCCATAGTTGATCCTAACACTTAAATTCCATAAGTACTGCTAAGTTCATGGAGACAGTCATGGAAAAATCCTCATTCAAAAGTTTTTTAGTCACTGTGTTATAATTGTTTGGCTGCTTTTTTAAAAATTCGAGCACCACAACAATCGTCAGTGCATGATACTGACTTATGTTTGCCAGAGTTAATATTCAGTCATTTAAACTGTATTTGTACATCATGATCATGTTCATTAAAGAAGCTACAGTGACTTAATGTCACTGTAACTTCTTCTTACATTGAACATATAATGTGTAGTTATGATCTCATGTTACTTTCATAAAAAAAAAATGATATGGTCCAAGTTGCCTTTATGCAGCAAGGCACAAATTTAAAATTGCATGGAAAAAATAGCCCTATTAGACTGCTACTAGCCTGTACTTGTTAATCAATTTGCTGTATCCCTAGTTGAGCTGCCAGCAACCACTTGAGTCACCAAGATACCTTAAAAAGGTACGTGGGAGAAACAGGACTCACCTCAAAGGAGAGCTTCATCAATAGCACAACCCAGTGTTTTCTGTAGCTTCCCACCACAAAAATAAACCCTGTCTAAAGTCTACAGACATCACTGACACACAGCAAGTGATACACAGTAAGAGTTAGTTCATTATCAAGAAGGGAATTTCACATGTGATCATTTGATGTCTACTGAATCTTTGGCAGAAGCTTCACACTCCACACTAAGCTTTTGGTCCAACAAGTGCTATCACAGTTTGTTGATAGCTGGAGTGATCAGACAGTGTCACATGATGTCAAGGACCATTTGGAGAATGTAAGTCAAACAGGATCCTAAGACACTCAACACAACATGGCCTTGACTTTCTATCTATTCAGCTCACACAGATAGTTTGTCTTTCCTTTAACTTTCAAGCCAACGCATTTCAAATAAATGCACAGTTTTTAATTTCTGCCTTTGTACATTTCTCAGTCAAACAGATAAAATAATAAAAAATGTTTTTACCCATGCAAAAGTGTTACCCTGAAGTTTATGAGTTATGGACACATCTTGATTTCAAGGTTTGAATTTTTTTTTAGTATTTTTAATCAAAAGAACAACACTAAAACTTGTGACCATCAACAAAATAGAAAAAAAAACATTTCAGGAAGATGATACAAGTTCAGCTCTGTGATATTTTAATCTCATTATATAAATCCAGGTCATCACTTCTTGAGGTATACTATAAAACCTTTTTAACTATTTTCTCTGAGCTCACCAGCAAATTAACCTTCTGCTACATTTTAAGTCTGAGTGTGGAGCTCAAGCATAACTAATGTCAGATGACACACAAGAGTCAACCAGGGATCCTGCAAAGTCACATTGGAACCCAGATAGAGACTTCACCTCATCACATTAAAAGTAATGTAATTTGGAATATGTGTGACCCTGAGCAAATGGCTTTAATTTAAAAAGGAAGTCTGTTAAGTTTGGTAAAATCTTTCTGTTATAAGTGAGAGATGTAACAGTTAAGAGCCTTGAGGAAGCTGCTTGGTATCTTCATTCCTCATGGTGCTTATATACAGTACGGCTTTATTAAAGTGACCATAATCAATATAATTTAAACCAATGTGTCAAATGACAGATTTAAAAGGGTTGAACCTACAGAGAATAATCAACCAAAATTGCAGCTCCTTAACTTTATGGAGCTTTATAGTGATTTCAGCTCAATATTCAGCTGTCAGACCCCAAACTCTACTGTTTTTGTTTATTGTCACCACACTCAAAGCACTATGCTCAGTCACAACGGGCAGCTGTTTTCAGTCAAAGCACTCTTAAAACCCATATGTCACTATCTGCTCAGTGTCAATGAAAGACGACACAGTTAGCATCAAGTGTTTAGCTGCAAAAGCTGCCAGATATTTTCCATAGGTGTTGGTAGAGACCTAAATTAGAACTAAAAATGAGTGAATCTTGGACTAATGTTTGCTAGGTGGACAGAAACATGATGTCAAATGACTTACAGCAGTCTAACAACTGGATCTGTAAATAGAAAACTGCTTAGAAAAGAAAATTTTACTGTCCGGTGAAAGAAATACTTTTTTTTAGGGAAGTTGTCTGCATGTCAGAAGTTATGCAGATTTATTATACTTATGTCTTTTTGTCTAATATGTAGCTGAGCAAGTGGTTGTTAGCTTAGCTTAGTGACATACTCACTAATGTGATTTAATCTTATTTTGAACATTGCCTTGTCAGGCTAGCTTGTTTTCCCTAAATGTCTCCTCCTTTAAATCCACTAGTAAAACAGGGATGGTTGTATCATTTTCACCAAGTCAGGATGACCTCAGAATCATGTAATCAATTTCATGTATGACCTCTTTCTATCTGGATGCCAAGCAGAGTCATTTGCATTCAGCTCCATGCAGGAAAGAATTGAGGGAAAGCGGGAAACAAAGAATTTTAAAAGTAACCCATCATATGCTTCGTGGGTCCAAAGGTGCAGCTCCCTTCTCAGAAGTAAACACTGCATTATACTAGCATAAGATGAGGCACTGAGGCTCAGATGCTTATTGTTGGGCAGTCTGTAGCCCAAACTGGAGCAGACCACAGCTTCATCTCTGCACCGCAGCAAATCAAACAGCAACTGAACAGCACACGTGATGGACAAAGATGACAGAACATCAATGACATGGTGAGTCACACCGCAGCTTCTAGATTTGATACACAAACACACATGACTTCACATGACAATGACACACCCTCTGACCTAACTGGGCCCCTACCATCCTAAAATAGTTCACTATTACACCAGCATGCCTCTTTTAGTCTTTCAGGAATTTATTTGGTTTTCAGGAAAAGTGTGAAAGTGTTTTAGCAATGAGCTCAGTCAGTGTGATTAGGATGTTGATGCTGTTGCAGTGACACAAACCTCTGCTGGAGAGTTGACGACTGCCAAATTGAAGCCGTAGAGCATGGAGCTGCCAAACGAGGCCAGAAAAGCTGCCACCAGCAGAGGCTTTGTAAGATGCTGAAGAAGAGATGAGGAGAAGAAAAAAAAAGTCAGACTCCAACAAAAAATATACAGGAAAATTTACAACAGTTTGAAAGCAACATTTAAAGCAATGCAAAGAAAACAACTGAGGTCTAGTCTAATGTGAAATCACTGTAATGGGCTATTAACACGACTTTGGTATTAACTTTGCCTGCCTGTCTTTGAAATTGTACTTAAAAATGCAGCGTAAACAATTAAATGTAGATGTCAAAAAAAGGCTGCTTTCTGAGATTTACTGTCAAAAGTCTGTGTTAAAAAAAAACTGAGCAAGATAATCATAATATATTTGGTCTTTTTTGTTGGTTTCATAACATTTTACTTATAGAATATTTCCAAGTACAGAAGCAATGAGTCTAAAAATTGGTTGTTTATAAAAAGGTCTGCAACAAAAGGTACACTATTAATTAAAGGAACAATTCATTTACTTCTCAGGCACTAACCGGACACATGTCGCAGTTTAAAGAAAGACAGCAACGTAAACTTCAAGTGGATAACCTGGGCATTTAATGTTACATGCAAATGCTAGAAAATCATCAAGGGGCTTCTGTCAACCACCTGAAAACCCCTGAAAGTCACATGAGACACAATTCTGTCTTCGGTAGGATGGTTGCAGTCCACTGTGTGTTTATCAGGAATGATTTTTTTAGCCCAGAATCCAGCACACAAAGCTTAGCTGGCCTCCAAGGAAAAGGTCAGTAGGATTGTAATTTGATTTTTGAATGTCCAAACCTTTCAATGGAGCAAAGAGAGGAAGGTGGCTGCACAAATGTTCATACAAACTAACCCCACTCATACAACTCTGGGATGTTTTTATCATTTGATTAGACAGTGAAAGGGAATCCACTAATGTAAAGATGTAGGATGTTAATACAAAGAGCAGACAGAGGGACCCTCTGCTCTGACTCAACAATAACAGCACAGCCTCCTTCAGAAACTTAATTTAGTCTGAAATGGCCTGATGGCAGAGATTATAAGACTACACGTGAAAGTAGCTCATAACAGACAATGCTGCCCAGTCTTCATTCAGTTTAAGTTGGTTATCTGTCAGATGTGCAGCCTTTAAGATGTTCATCACTTTGGTCAAAGATCAGGGACATAATGGTTAGGATTATGTCTATATGGTCTTAATCTCTCTGATTTTCTTTAGTCAACTTGGTGGCCTTCTTAATAGGTTTATGGTTTAAATAAAAAGATATTTTGAATGTTTGTATTTGACTAGAGCTATAGTGTATTTTAATGGTTAAAAATGCCAGGCAACATCTGAGACCCTGATCTGGCGCTATTTTGATAACATCCGTGTAAATGGCCTATTGATCTGTGCTGACAGAAGGCCAGTGAAGACAAATGAAGTCACTGGTTTAAATGGAAGGATCACATGAAAAAATAAATAAAAAGTTTGATTAACTCCGTTTAAGATAGAAAACGGTAACTCAGTGTAGGGAGGTGATCTACATGACACCATCTCCATAGATTTTCATTATTTAACTCTTAAAATCACACTCACCGTGCTGATCCTTGCATCTTTTTGCTGCAACAGTTCCTCCGCCATTTAAGTCATGAATTATTTCTCTTCGTGTGCGCTCTGCTCGTTTGAGATGAGACGGAGCTCATCCACACAACTTTTCAAACTCTTTCCCTCCGCACCTCCCATTTGAAGTTTTTCAGACACGCTCCCGTGATAGTGAGGAGGAGGCGCGTCGTGTTGATGGGCGGAATTAACAAGCTTGTCAAACTCCCAGTCTCCAACCACCGGAGCGCTTCGCGAAGCAGGCCCGTCCCGGCCGTGAATCTTTTTCCACGGTCCATCAGCGATCACATGAGCCAAGTGGATCGTCCTGCGTCCCAAAGTGCTCGCAGTTGTTATTAAATAGCCTATGACTAACTGTACGCAGGGGCGCTTACAGCATCACTGAACATCCGGGGCTTTGGCTCAGACTCGGGGGCACCTGCACCCAACAGAGAAGGTGGGGACCTAAACACCTAAATCACTTAAAAAGACCTTTCTGTCTGTCTTTCTTCCGTCCTATCTTTCTCTATTTGTTTGTAGATTTTAATGATGGTGACTTTGAATTACTTTGTGTCTGAAAGGTGTTGTATAAGTGTTCTATAAATTAACTTTTCCTGTTTCAAAGTGCTCTACTTATGCATAGAAATCAATAATAAATTAGACATATAGGAAACGTATAGGAGACATATAGGAGATTATTTTTAAAAGACAAAAAAAAATTTTTTAAAAGACTAAAATCTGTAGTGCTGCCTAGCTTTGAACCATTTTCTGTCTAACACATGAACCCCTCTGTTTAACACAGGCTCTCCCATCCAGGCCAAAATGTATTGTCTGAGACTGAAAATACATTCCTCTGTAGTCCCTCAGAAGGAGGCTGTAGGTGGGCGTATGTGTCAGGGGCAGGAGGTGTTTGGTTCTGCTGTTGTTGGACCTGGGAAGAGGCCCCAATTTTGAGTTTTTACATTCTCCAACCAGAAAATGCTGCATATTAATTTAAATCTTTAATTAAATGTGATTTTATTTGTTGCTCTGTTAATAGAAATATGTGTTGTATACAGAATCATACAGAGTGATTTAAATTTTCCACAGGCCCAACAAAACACCACTTTTCCTCCTGATTCATTAAAAAATACACTCTTACTGCTTTACCCTAGTAAAAGTTAAAAAACAGACAAATAAAAATTATGGCTTATAATATACTGAACCCAAACATTATTATTATTATTATTATTATTATTATTATTAGTCATAAGCCCCAGCAGCTTAATCTCTGACAGCTAATGTTAAATTTGGTATGCTTATAACATGAACATGCTTAAAGCATAAGCACATTACCAGAGGTTAATATTACGCATGAAAATTTAGCATAGCCAACACTTGCTAGCTAACTTCAGTTGGCCTTGAAAATGGGCAACCCACTTCAATGTTCTTTAAAGGGTTGGAGGAACAATTTTTAAAAGTAGGGATCTCAGTGTTTTTCAGCAGGCACAACAAGCACTTCATCATGCCACTTCATCAAGAAGTGGCATGATCTCTTCTTGTCCTCATCCATTTCTGCATTCAGAGCAGACTAGTTGTAATGGAGGTGCTTGTTTGGTGTAGTGAGGTAAAACCTAGATTACTAGCTCAAGGGTTTATCTAATTCAAGACTGACATAATAAAAAGTTCTGTTAAATGGAAAAAATATGTGTGTAACAATTAACACTTTTTTAATGAAATGCATTACTTATAATGAGTTACGACACACCCCTGACTGTTATCATCACCAGTGGACTGACAACTTCGGAATTACACACACCAAGTACAATTTATTCATTTAAACCAGGTTAATGGGAACCTGTCTCTTAGTTTGTAAATAGAGGTGGATTTCTAACCTGTGGGTCTGGACCTTTCAGTGGGAGGCCACATTATTTTAACAGGTAAGAAGATAATTACTGTTTTTGGACTTTTCTTTAGTTTTGCCTCTTTTCTGTTCAAAGTTTTTTACCTCCTTAGCACTCTATGGGCCCTATCGTACACCCGGAGCAAACATCTGTGTGCCAAGGGGTGGGAGGTCTGAGAATGAAGGGGGAATGGAGGCATGTCCTGGCGTGTTTGCTATCGTACACCCGGCGCATTGAGGTCAAATGCGCCAGGAGTTTAGACCAGCCAAACTGGTCTAAAGGGAGGCGCAGACATAAAAACAGCCTGTACCGTGATCAGAAAAACAAGGAAATATTATATTATATATTATATATAAATAATAATTATCTATTACATGAACCCTGAGCCAAGAGTTCTGTCTCCTCACTGCTGAATCGCCTTTCTTCGTTTAAATTCAATTTCAACAAGTGGCTGAAAGAAAATCAATCCATCAACCATTAATTACCACATGTAATCTATTCACAAAATGAATTTAATTTTTAGGTGTGTGTGTGTGTGTGTGTGTGTGTGTGCTTGCATGCCTGCGTATGTGCGCATTTGCCTGTGCAGGCGAAAATATATTGTAGAAATAGATATGACAAAATATGGAAATGTTTGCTTTCTAAACGATTTAACAAAGGGGGGAATTAGCTGAGAGCTGTCTGACACAGTACATTCATTGAGCGTTGTCCCTGTCCAATAAACGAATGAACGAATGAACGAATGAATGAATGAATAAACAAATCCTTGTAGTTCAGCCATTGACGTTTGCGCCAGGTGTACGATAGCAATAGGCCTGCGCCACTGGCGCAATGTGGAACCAGTCTTTAAAGGGAATGAGAGCAGATTCTCCGATTGGTCCATGCATTTTTGTCCAGAGAAACACCCATGAAACACCTATGAATAGATGAGATGATTCTACACAGCTGATTGGACTACCGGCTGTGCACCAGTGGCACATTGGGCGAGGCAGAGCAGGATTCCTCTGCTGCTCCTGTAACAAGGTGGCATAGGTTGACCTGGAAACTCCCCTGAATTAATTTGTAACTTTCCCTGCCCAATGCGTCACTGGCGCATGGCGGAAAGTGTATGATAGGGCCCTAAGTGTTACTCACATGAAACAGTCAGAAAGGGCAGAAAAAAATCCCTTTTCGGTTGATGTAAATGAAGAATCGTATGACTGTTTTGGTGATAAAATTTTTCTTGATCTTGGTTTACATTCAATAAGTTTTCAATATTGTTTCTCATGAAAGCATAAGACCTGTTCATCCTGCATTTTTCCCATCAGGCTACTGTGTTGCTGTGATACCTTTTGTTAGCACTTTGTTGCACACATTTCTTTTGTGATTCAATTTGAAATATCCTCTATAAACAATAAAATAATGAGGATAGCCCTCGAGCAAACAGTAGTTAGAATTCAGTAGAAACAGGCTTTGTCTTGTGCTCACAAAGCACAAATGAATGATGTGAGTTTATTCCCAAACCTGACCACGCTCTGCATCTCTTCCTTACGCATGACTGTCTTGCATGCAGTCCTGTTTCGTCACTCCTCAATGGGCTTTGGTCACAGTGTCTCCTGTTTCACATATGACTCTTGCACTATACATCTGTGGTGATTTCATGGTATACTGTTTTAGGTTTTTATTTTCTGTAAAGCAAACGCATGATCTATTGAGAGAAAAAGCTCTTGACATAGATAAACATTCATTTTTCTTTGACTTTGACATTACAAAGATTTCAAAGTTGTACATTTTATTGTAAAAACTGTTGTGCAACCTCCCTCAGTGATGCATTGAGCCACCATACAAATTTATACGCGAGACATGAAAGCTGCTCCCTGAAGTGACAGTTTGATCATGTGTCTTTCAAAGGGCCAAACATTGATCTTTAGAGGTTGACTTGATATGAAGTGCACAGTACATAGCCAGCTAAGATGTATTATTTAAAAGAGGAAAAGATATTTAAATGACATGAAACAGGAGATATTTAAATCAGTGGCAGATCCCACCTCATAATCATGTTAACAAAAACATGGTGTAAACCTGCATCTTTGGTGTGTTTGACCTACCTGCTGCAGTTTGTATTTCCACACAGTTCTTCAACTAGACAACTAATCAACCTTCAAACTTTTTTTCCTTATTTTAACCCAACTGGCCAAGTTGAGACTATTGAGTAGGTCAAATGGCGTGTGTCATATGACTGTTATTGCTGTGAAAATGTCTGCTGATTCATGCTGCTTTTGTGTAAAAAATCAATTATACTGCGAACAGGGAGACAACTCACAGGACTGACACCACAAGACAAGAGAAGAGGATAAACTCGTACAATGACATGCTAATCTTATCAAATGTGTTTAAATACATGTGAACTTTAAATGAGAAAAACTTCTTAATCCCCTGAACTATGACTAAAGAGTTATATTAAACTCTCAGACACAGTTTCAACTAAAAACTGAACATTGAACACTGAACCTTATGACTGAAATACTGAATACAGTTTTATCATGTAGGACTTCCTCACAATTTGTTTTACTTAATTTTATTTGCTTGTTTTAAAATCTTTTTTTCGATAGTCTTAAACTTATCCAGACTTTCAACATATTTATGAATGTGTTTACACTTGTGTTGCGGTCCCCCTCTTCCACTAAAGGAAATTAAAACCTGAAAACCTGATTATTTAATTCACTTCTTTAATATATATTTTTCTGCAATTTAATATCAAAGTTGGAGCCACAAAGAGGAACAACTGGAAGTATAATTGTGAGACATTTTTGATTAGTTTAGTGTTGCGGTCCCCCTCTTCCACTAAAGGAAATTAAAACCTGAAAACCTGATTATTTAATTCACTTCTTTAACATATATTTTTCTGCAATTTAATTGCGAAGTTGGAGCCACAAAGAGGAACAACTGGAAGTATAATTGTGAGACATTTTTGATTAGTTTAGTTTTCCAAAAAGCCCTTAATTTCTGTTATTTATCTATCTAAGAAAATAGTTGCCTTCTGTTTCACTCCTAATGTTGCATTAATTGATTAATGATTACATGGAGAAAGCACAACAAGCTGTAAACACAATATCTACATATTATCGTCTCCAAGTTGTTGTGATGAGTTTGTTTTTTGCACATTCCAGCAGACACATTTAACTCTGTTTTTGGTCTCTAGCATCTGCCAGGGGAAATATAACTTTACCTGATAAATTCTCCTCTTTGCTCTCTGACAATCTGTAAATTCTGTCTGTTTTCAGTCCAGGGCAAGTAGTATGGTTTTATCTGAGTATTTTCACTGAAAACAGCTGCCCTCCTGCAGCTGAAAATGAGGTTTATGAGAGCAGTTTGGGAGAATTGAAACAGTTGACAGAAAAAGAAATCTTGTATTAAGCTGAAGAGAACTCAGGTTGTTTAGGAGGACGATGAAGGAGCTGGGTGATGTCTCTCTTTGTGTTCATCCCCATGACCAACATCTTACACATGACACGCTGTCATCTCAACCTTTCTAACAGAAATATTGATTATTGCAGCATTTTTTTCTCACGTTCAAAATAAATAAATAAAATTAAAATAAAGTGAATATTTGCTATTGTTGCTGGTAAGGTGGTTGCATGCAGGAACTTTCAGACAAAGAATGTCACCCTTATATCTGCTTTTCTTATGCCTACATTATGCTCTCTGTGAAGACATGATGGGACTCATGACTTTGGGGTTCATTTGTGAGCATTTCACTGCTCTAGAGTATGAAAAAACTGTAGAACTCTTTCATCTGCACCCAAAATTTCAATACAAAGTGTAAACCTTTCCATCAGCAGGACTTTGCTCCAGCCTTTCCTGCCTCCATTACCAGTCCTCAGTATCTGATTGTGTCTGCTCATTAACACAATAATTAGGTGAAAACCAGAGAGAGACTGCCATGTTGGCAAATAAAATAGCTGTGAAAAAGAAATGACATAATTTACAAGAGGGACATCTCATGATCATAATCAGGATCTGGAACTACATGATTTAATTTCCTCTCAACAGTGAAAGAGGTGCCATTTGATAAATTACCTATCAATAGCAGACAGTAGGGGGATGCTGTGCTGGGGAACTTGGCATGGATGTGTGAATGTGCCCACATGTGAAAATTAGACTGTGTGCATTTGTTTGGGAGTCAATTTTTGTGTGCAAATACGCAGCAAAAACCTTGTGTTGCCACAATGAGTATCCTCACAAGAATATGTGTGTGTGTGTGTGTGTGTGTGTGTGTGTGTGTGTGTGTGTGCTCCAAGCGCAGTATAACCTCACATTAACAGCCCATTATTTCAATAAGCCTTCTCTTGCATCCCATTGACAGATCATCTCCCTGGAAAAGCAGATATTGTGGCCTTTAATCAGACAGCCCCCTCCGAGCTGCCGTAGTCTCTTGTGCAGTATTTAAATTCCTCATTTACTCTGTTGCAGGCGGGACGTGCCTGTCCCCCATTGTTCGCTCTGAATAGACTGGGGAGCTGATCGTGTTAAGTGCAGCCATGATTGATGGCTGCTGATGAAATCTAATATACCCGCCCCATGCCATCGTTTGGCAGAAATAGGTTTAGAGAGAAAGGCTCCAACATGAGCTGATAAAAGGTGGAAATGTACTTAATGTTGCTTTTTCTGATCTTTAAAATGGAGGAGTTTTGGCTGTGGTAGAGTAACTCCAGTAGGAATCTGGGACAGTAACCATTAAAGGATGGCTGTTTTTCTTTGGGTGTGTGTGATAAAGGTGTGTATTAGGTGTTAGGTGTGTAAGGGAAATGATGTGTGCATAAGGACACTTAGCAGAGTTTTAACATTCAAAAACTATGAGGTGGAGTGACTTCCATCAACCAAGCCTCTGCTAAATCCTAATTATTCTCACAATTATTACCACTGCACTCTCATCTGTTTGTGCTCATGTTAAAGGTCAGCAGTTAATGTCAGAAAATTTGTCATTTGCATTTTTACATGCATATTTTGGTTCTGTGTTCACACTGCCTGGTTGCAAATGGCACATGATTCTGAGGCACAACTGCTTCATTGTGCTGAAGATTTGAGAAAGGAGAGCTCTAGAGCATTCAGGGGAAGTGAGATTTTAGTGACCCCTTGTGGGACTCTAGCTGTAGTTCATGATGACTGAGCGACTGTGATTATGGACTGACAAAAGGGACAAACTGCTGTTTGTTTTGTGTTGGCTTTGGCTACGCATTGAGGTGATGTTGTGACAAAACAAGGGCTCTAGCTAAAGGGCGCATGGACATGCTGTCAGGTAAACAGACAAATCCTTGGGCAAAGAGCCCACTCTAACTAGTCATAAGTCTCAGCAACCCCCTGTCATCCTCTTTCTCCTCTCTTTTCTCCTCTCCCTGTGTTTCACCCACTTCACAGCTACATTAGCACTTGATTTGGGTGTAATGGATCTCCCTCCTCCACTCCCGCCTGTTCCCATTGGCTGCGGCTGGCCCCCAGCCCAGCCCAACTGCTCCACAGCGCTCTCCTTAATGTGACTGGCCAAAGATGATGGATCACCTCCTGTCACTTTCACCTCCTCCTCCAATCAACAACCAGCCATGGAAATTGATTGTTGTAATTTGCTCTCATTATTATTATGATATTAAGCACAATATACAGACACAGCTCACTGTCAAATCTGGGCAATGCCGTCATTAGTTACAGGGGCTGGAGAATACGCCTCAGCGGGGTTTTCTCCCACAGATGCCAAGATGTAAAGGAATCAGCGAGCGTTGGAGAAACACACTGCTTTTTCTTAATAAGATTTGCCATGCAGCCCCTCACCGAGGTGATGTAGCATCTAATTAAGTTCAATTCGATGCATCTGGGAAAGAGAAAAAAGAAGATATGATTAAGTTCCTGCGTGTCAGATGCAGTGTGTTCACTTGCAGCTGCCGGATTGTAGGAAATGGGAGGTGCAGTGTGAGAAAACACCCATCCTCACATCTACAAAGGCTGCAAAAGGCACAAATGAACAATCTGGGGTCTACATGCTTGGTAATTTTTGAAAATAATGATAATATGAGCATGTACCATGTGCTTTCACAGGCCTAAAGTACACATAAAGTACACATAAAGTTTATTATATACAGATATGTTCAGTGACTTTGTGGATGACCTTTCATTACCCTTTTCTCATTAGATCTCTTTTGTCCTCGTCATCATGCCTGAAGAGGAATCAACCAAAGGTCAGCAGTATTATGCCTCCCCTCCCCTGCTGTATTCACAAGCCTGATTTGAGATGGTATCCTGATATTACCACATTAGCCCCTCCAGCTGTATGCAACTCCTGTGTTCCATGGACCAAAGTGTATCCCCAGTCATGCTGTTAGCAGCCCAGAGTATATTGGATAGTGCTTACACTAACACACAGTGTCTAACAAACCGCTTACGCTCCTTTAATTGGATTACAAGGAGTGCTGCATTCCCATTGGTGAGATTAGGAGGGTTCGGGCATGGAGCCGACTCCCCTCCCCTGCCTGAGTGAGGTATCTGATTCGCTGCCCCCCCTAACAACCTGCAAATGCCAGATGTTTGATTGGTGGAGCGGCGCTGGCATGGGTGTTTAAGGGTGGGTGCCAAGTTGACTGTCAGTGCGTTAAAGTGTCTACTCTGATCTAGTGGTGATTAATGAGGCTATTTATTTATTTATTGGCCTTAAATACAGTTTGTGGAGATACTTTTTCTCTAAGTAGGCTTAAAGGTCAACTTTGAAATATAGTAGAAATAATTCAATATCCACTCTTGGTTCTTATGTGATTTTAAGGTTTAAATGGTTTAAATGCAACATGTTGTATGTAAAACCTTTGTTGTTGAAAGCTTAGTTCAGCCAAATTATATTGAAATTTTCTTTCATGTCTGGTATCTTGCTTGAGATAGCAGATCCATAGCTACCACTGGTGTTTTGCATTCTGTATTTGTTTTGGAAATGTGGGGAATTTTACCAACCTTGCAAACATTTATGAGCTGAATCCAGTAATTTCTGAGCCTGTAAATACAGCATATAGGATTCAGTGTTCCTCCAAGAACCTACCAGTTCAGGCGTGTAGTTTTTTAACAATTTCCAATTTAAAAGTAGTGCCAGCTGATTTATAGAGGAATTTCAAACTATAAATGTTACATTTAAATAAAAGTTGCATAGAATTTAGCGATAGAGGTCAAATGAATAGGTAAAATCCAAATAATAGAATGTTTTTGAAACTCTCCTTTTCCAGTGGGGCTGAAATCCTGGTCAAATCCCTGGCACATAGGCTTGGTTTTAATTGATAATATCTAGGTGGATCAAAATTTTATGTACCCTGGTTACTACAGTTATTGACCTCACTGTGAACCATTGTTATTTGAACAATTTTCAAGTGAGGAAATGCATCATTTCTAGATTGAGTGAACTGACCCTTTATGGTTACATGATACAAAGATATGCAGACTGGAAAAGTGAATGAAGCTCATTACAGCTTTGTGTTACATTAGCTTTATAAGTGCTGTGAGGTGTGTGTGTGTGTATGTTTGTGTGTACAAGAGAAAGTGCACCTTTTGACCCTCCACACTTTGACTTTCGACCTTTGACCTCCACTGTAAATCTTGTGGTTTTTGGCCTTTTCTCTCCAAACCTCTGACCACTAACTTATGTGAAGTCCTCTGCACAAGCTGCTGAAAACCTGGCAGCTGCTGGCCTCCTGTGAAGGATGACCCTCTCCATCACGTTGGTGACACCTTAACTGTCCTGCTCTTGCTCAGTGAGGAAGGCCCCCTGCCACCGCACGCTCACACAAACACACACACACACACACACACTTAGTCTCAAACACACACACACACACACACACTGAACCACATGCACTTTCTCATGTGGTGGTGAAAGGACAAACACAATGATACAAAGTGCACACAGTCACTTTCTTTTCTTGCAGGTGCAAAGAGAAATGCATGCATGTGTACTTGGGTGCATAAAATCACCAAACACACACTCTCGCACACAGTTTCTGTTAATAACACACACTGTCTTTGAGTCCCAGTTCCCACACCACAAACTCCTCACACTAGCGACTCAAACAATCCCCCTTTTGACTCCCTCTTTCACACACACATGAATACACACACACACACTGGAGCTCAGCCATTGTGACTTAATGTACTCTGGCCCTGTCCCTGCAGGTGACCTGACCCTTACTGTCCTTTGTGTCAGGGAGTGAGGAGTCAATCCAGCCAGATGGTAGCAGAGCAGAATAGCTGCAAACAACAGGCGAGTTAATATGTAGCTTTAACCACTGTCTCCTTTGCTTGACAATGAAGCGAGCTGGGAGGGAGGAGCGCTCGCTGGAGCTGCAGCTCAAGATGGACTCTGCGTGTATTGTTGGAGGAGTTCATAAAAACAGAGCTCAAACCCACTTGATTCATCACTGTCTCATTTGGGCAGGAAAGCAAATGGACAGACGGGGGTTATGAGTTGTTGGTGGTTGAATCTGTGGGGATATTTGGATGTGGAGTGGGGAAAGGGGCATTTATCACGGCTGAAATGAAAGAAGAGGTTTGTTGTTTTAATCTAAGGGTAAATTTCATAAAATGCACTGAAATCAAATCTTCTAATTATGTTCCTGCAGTCAAGTTAAACACACAAAAAAGATATCAAAGTGCTTTTTCTCCCTCAATAAAAACCACAACAACGCCTGCTAACATCCCCATTGTCAGCCTCTGTTCCTTGGCGCTATCACTTTCCTAAAGATGAGGGTAATTTTCTATGCAAATGGCCCGTCGTCATTGTCCCCGCCTCGTTAATCTGGGCCTGGGTTCCTTTGACAAACCCCTCTCTGATTGATGAGGCCCTGACAGCTCCAATGTGTGCGTGCATTTTCACAGTTTGACATCATCATTAAGGAGCAAGAGCAGGGCCTGAATCACTGCAGATTTACCCCCACCCACCTCACCACCACCCCTCACACACACACACAAGCACACACACACCTCCGCCTTAGCATGCACAAGCAAATGTACAAGGAGGAGGACACACACATACACACAAAAGCAACCCACCATCCGTCTAACAGCTGAGGTTTCCCTTCTATACCCACAGAGTCAGGCAGGCGGCAGAATGCAAAGTGCTCACTCATTGGCTGCCTGAATCTGTCATGTTGAAGTTAATTGGTGTAGGCTTTAAGCAAATTTCCAGCAGCACCCCCAGTCACTGCGCTACTTGATGGGTAAGCCACTATCATATGTCACCTATTGATTCACTCAGGGGATGAACTGACTCCCATAATGCTTGCTATGTCAGTGTCACCCTCTCACGGAGTGGCCAGTAGCCAGTCTCCTCCCGGTCTGATGATGTAGATCCGAGACAAGAGTATTTTAAATCATGCTTTATTCATATTCACTGGATCTGCAGGGGATCCACTGGCTGGATTTTTAGTGTTTCAATTGGCTAAAGTCCATTTTGGAGTTCATTTGAAAATGGAAAAATCGTTACCTCATCCTATTGCTTTGGCCCCAAGCTACAACATAAGAAACATGGAGTCTGCTGGCAGAGCAAGTAAAAAAAAAAAAGAGAAGAGACACAAACACTGACTGAGTGGCGGCAGCTGCAGATGAGCAAATAAAGCATTCAATATTTATGACTGAAATTAAAACCAGATAAAGATGTCACATATTACTGCGTCCCCGCCCTGCTCTCCTCCCTCCCAGGCCTCTGGCCCTGACTCCGGTGCTCACAACTCTCTACTCTCTCTCAGCGCGACTGAAAGGGAAGCATTATTCCTTCCAAGCCCAATGTCTTCAAAGACAGTAATGAATTCAATGCAGTGACCCAGAAAATGGACTTTAGAGAAGGAGAGGGAGAAAAAAAAGCAATCTTGCGTTTGTGGCGGAGCATTATCACTTTACTCACCTCCCCTTGTCCTCTCCCCTCCCGGGTTGGTGCATGTGTTAATATGTGTGTGTTTTTCTGTGTGTGTGTGCACCTGCCATTATGTGTGTCTCCTAGGGCCTATGTGGCTGAGTGCATTCATGTGAATTTGTATATGGGTGTGCACACTTGCCCTGATTGTGTGTGTGTGTGTATGAGCGTGCATATATATATGTGTGTTTGTGTGTGTGTCTGTGCATGTGTGTGTGAGTCGGTGGGTGAGCTGAAGTCTCCATCAAGAGGGAATGGGCACGGGCTGACAGGCAGGCCCATTGTGGGGTTAATTAAACACTTCAGGTTTAACACCCCGTCCCTGTCGTTAACCCAAACACTGGCTCATCACTCATTCCTGCCACACTTCAGTTAGAGAGCAAAAGGGGTGGGGGGACAATGGAGATGTCACTGCAGGAGGGGGTGTGGTGGTGGTCGGGTGACGTGAGTGTATCAGAGATGATGGAGGGGGTGAGAGTTTGCATCAGAAAGAGGAATATTTTGACAGGAATAATAAAGTGTCCATTGTTAGCATGATATGCTATACTTAATTAGTATAATATACTCTGCAAAAGAAATATGGAATCACTGTTTCATTAAAGTTTTGAGTCATTGCAGTTAGATAATTATACCCCTTTAAGTCAGAGCAGGAGCATGTGTGTAATGTTGTGATTCCTGTCTTAGAAATCACTGCTTATAGTGATAGAAAGTACAGATGGGTTTCAGATAAAGTGTGATGAAAAGATTTTCGGTCCCCATGAGATAACCATGAATGGCATTCCTTCTCATGTGGTGTATTGATGAAGGTGGAAAGTGATGGCTAATAAACATCACACTGTTTATTTTTTAATCTCATCTGTCTGAGATAAAAGTTTAAAATCATGAGTGAAACGGAATGAAATCTTGCTTCCTCGATTCTAGATTGCACTATTAGATGGACAATATGAAACTTATCATGAGAATGCTTCTATTCCCCACTTGTACAAATCAATCATCAGAATAGGGAATAAAATACAACATTTCATGTAGTAGTAGTTTGGGAGGGATTTTGGAATCATGTCATATTTTATACAAGGTGAGCAAGATGTTCGATTTATAAAATAAATTTAAGAAAAAAATCAAAACTGCACACCCTCAACCCAAAAAAGTCAATGTAATGAAAAAGAAGTTTCTGTGATTGTAGTACAGAAGGAAAACCTCATAAAGCTGCATTATTAAGCCCTTACAAAACCCTTCAGTGACCCTTCAAGTGACTCCATGAACACAAATTAATTTTAAAAACAGTTTTGGTGAGCACTAAGAGATTTCTTTGCTTTTGTCTTTGTTCTTGCTCTTCTCACTGGTTTAAAGCTCAGATAAAATATGTGTTTTAATTAAAACATCATGACCGTTGTGAGGTTGTATGCTTTCAGCCCTTTGTCAGTCAAATCTGATTAAATCACACCCATACAATCCTCATGAAACTTTATTAAACTCTTAATAAATATGACTAAAAATATGCTCAGCCTTTATTGCTGCTTGTTTAGTCATAAATGTGTAATTTTAGAAAAATTACCTTTGATTTGAAACAAAGTTTTCTGGGGCTTTAATATTTATTCATTGAGATTTTCCTTTTAATTTGTCCTCTGTATGTGTATTAACACAGGATAAGAAAGACAGACCAGGCGACAACTGTCCTCCATGACATTTTGTTTTAAATACAAACAGTAGGGATTTCTTCGTTGTGTTAAAATTAGTTGAAAGAAAGAGAAACTGCACTTGAAACCGCTGAGCTGCAGCTACAGTTGCAGATTTTTAATACACTTATCTGCTAATTTAAACAAAAAAAAAAATCAGAAAGATTTAAAGGAAAATGAATGCACTGTATTCTCTTAACACTTTTCTGTACATGTACACTGATTTTCATAGGCGTGATTTTAGATAAATGAGTGAAGCAGTTGTGACTCTAGTGGAGAAACTACTTCTGCCTGCAGTGTAATGGAGCCTCACACCACTAGATAGCAGTAGTTTACACCACTGACAACTTAACCAGCCTGCCCAGTTAATACAGGCCAGTGCAGATCAACCACTGAATGAATAAATGAATGAATGAATGAATGAATGAATGAATGAATGAATGAATGAATGAAGGGATTTACAGAGTATTTTAAGGGTCTTACAAAAAATTTACAATTACATTGTCTTACTCGCAAACAACAGCAGCTACTATTAAAAAAATATAAAATAGAAGAGGTTACATTAGGTTTAAATCGTTTGATGTGTTAATATGACAGTATGTTTGCAGTAACTTTAAAAGTAAAAAAATGTAATTATCTTTAATGATATGAAAAGCTTAATCAGGTTCATAAATTGGCATACAGATTGGTTAAGTTGTAAGAAAATTTGTCATCAGTGTTCTTTCATAACATAACTTTTACATGTCTGTTTTTAATAAAATA
This sequence comes from Acanthurus leucopareius, assembly GCA_029814765.1. Taxonomy (NCBI): domain Eukaryota; kingdom Metazoa; phylum Chordata; class Actinopteri; order Acanthuriformes; family Acanthuridae; genus Acanthurus; species Acanthurus leucopareius. The sequence goes on along the minus strand of JAQMCX010000043.1, from coordinate 20,817,625 downwards.
GATCAAATCATCACGGTAGAAAATGGATACTAGCTTTTACAAGCAACTCATCATTTAGGACCTATAAGTGGAATCTAATATCTTTCTTAACATAAACAAAGAGTTTACCATGCTGTCATGATGTTTTTCACTTGGAGATGTTCATCTTTTCTATCTGGTAAAAATGCAGTTACAAATATTGAGGTATTATAGATTTTAATTCATTAATAAAAAACTATAGCTCCCTGACTTCCTTGAAAGCAATCAAATATGCGGTTAAACATGTTACTAAGTTGTGATAATAGGGATTTTGGTACATATCCTATAGAAACCCTTACAGTCAAATCTGCAAAATTTGTGCTAGTTTTCACAACCTGGCAACTTAAAAGATGATAGCAAGCTATTATTGGCTTGTGGCTGATGTATAAAGTGTTAGTAAATGATTAATTAGGCATTAATAAAGCCATTACTTACAAATTACTTTTGAAAGGTGTCTTGACGTCTTGCCAGTTATTGCAAAGATAAAATCATCCCAGTATCCTTTTCTGCAGTGTTAGTATTAACAAAAAAGCGTGAAAGCTGTACAAAAGCTAGTCTCTTTCTCACCTCATCACATAAAAAGTAAATTAATCAACTAGCCACATTTGGTGTTCTTTTGACTTTGTCTTCCATAATTTGACTTTGTCTCTGATGATTAAAATTATCTGCGCAGATGTTAGAAAAAACAGGTTTACACGCATATTTCCACAGATTCATTAATGATGGCGCAGTTTTCGTTGCCATGTTGTCTTGTGTCTGTATCATCGTGCAGAGCCCATGATGCAGTCTCTCCATTAGCCATTAGCCCATTAGCCCGTTAGCGCTCAGGCTGTTGGAACAGCTTGAATGTGTGATGCTAATGCTTCAGGGATGCAACCCAAACTGGAGCCTTGGCAAAGGGCCAAGCAGGGAGGAGCAGTGCCACATCTTCCTGCACTTATTCCCCCCCGCTCTTTCCCATATTATCACCTCACACTCTACCCTCCGTTGTTTTGTCTTGTTTGTCTATAAGCTGCGAGTGCTTTAGCGTCTTTAAGCTACACTTTTCATTGGACCAGCAGCTCTGTATCATCCCTGTGCCATATGTTAGTAAGCAAGACTAATGAACATGTCGATCCAAATGCGGCAGAGATATTTTTCTCCTTCAGTTCACTCGCCGTTGCCGACTGCAGTTTATCCCCAGTTTGTTTTCCAAGCATTTCTCATAAAAGTGATTTATCAAAAACACTTAATACCCAACTGCCGATGTTTCATCCTGAATTATTCCAAAGGCTGCTGAAGCTGGTGGTTTTTATGGCTCGGGCTGAAAAGGGTACTTCTCGGGGGCATATTGTGTTAGCTTCTTGTAAAGTAGTAAGACACACACACACACACACACACACACACACACACACATACACACACGCACGCTCACACTCATACTCACACACCAACGCACACGTGGTGTTGACTGGGGATGGGAGTTGGGAAAATGTCAGGCGGGATGGAGGTCATTGCCTTCCAAAGGGATAAACACACATTCCACATGGCTCCCTACTGTGTTATCATTTACTGCCCTATCGGACACATTTTTGCTGCCTCTGAATGTATTTATATTTATAAACATTCTTCTTTATTTATTTTCTCCGAGGCCACTGGGCGGAGGAAATGATTCTGAAATCTAACATTTGGAGAGCCATCGTGACTGCCAGGATGCAATTTGTGTTCTATCTCCGTGGAAGAAAGGGGGCTGTGATGCCCCGGGGCGGCCATTTCGTTCCCTGCAGTGACATTTTTAACAGGGTGCCTGCAGGACACTGGGGCGCAGTCTGAGCCACACTCTCCTCGTCATGGCAGACAGCCTGTGCATCGCACCGTGGACATGCTGACTGTCTTTCTAAGGGCCTTAGTCTGGCTCAATATGCCGGACTAAACTTGGTTTCAAAAGGCTACATATGCAGCAGAGAATCTCTATGGGTTTAAGGGATTCACAGGTCATTTTGTTCCTATAGAAACTTTTATGGTGGTTTGTGAGTTTGGTGAGCTTGTTAGAAGTATAAAATTAGTGTCAAGTGAGTTCTCTTCATGCTAGGCACCCAAAAACTCATTGAATTCATGAAAACAAGTTGCTATGACACCTTGTTTGATCTTCTCTGCAGCTCAGGACACTTCATTTGTTATCTTTGTCACATGGCCGTGTTTCCCGTCTGTAAATAGACCTCTATCAGCAGCCAGGAGACTTTTAATGGCTGCAGTTGCTTCTTTTCATTAACAATGATATATGCCAGTTTTGTGTGAGTTCCCTGTTCCTGCCTTTATTTATCAAAGCAACATTAGGAGTGTATCAGCATCAATTTGCCATCATGAAGCATGGAGATGCATTCCACTCATGTGTGACCATTATACTAATGAGGTTAATGGTTCAGCTGTGCTTACCATAAGATGGATGCCCCCCAGTGGAACCTGCTCCTTTGTGTGTGCGTTGTTGTGTGCATCTGTGAGCTTGTTGGCGTGTGTCTTTGCTTTTTGAGGTGCATAGATTGCAATTAAACAAAGGAGCAACTGAGACAAGTTTTTATTCTTTTCCCAACAAGCAGGTTTTCCTACATTTCATCTCTCTTAGCCGGAGCCTCATTATCAGTCAGAGGTATGTATGGTGCTCTCCATCGTCCAGAATTATCTTTGAACTTTGCAAACTAATGTGATGAACTAATGACTTCTTGTAGGCTATTACTAGAGGGCAAATTACTGGTGTCTATTTTTTGCTAATTACAAATGGTAAAACCAGTGAAGCTTTTTATAAGCTAGGATACTGTTTATGTCCTGCCACATGCTATTCAGTCTAAAAGTGAAACAACCCTCAGGATTGAGATTGCACCATTTCTTTAACAGATGGGATGCCCCAGCCATCTGTATTGGCTTTTTTTTCTTCTCCAGTGTTTTAAATGTGTTTAGGTTGAGAAATGCTCTGTCTGACTCAAACAGTCTACCTGCTAACTCTTCTTTTGCTGCTTTAAAATAACACGAGGGGCACTCAGAGATACAAGTCCCACAGTTCAAACAAAGTGAGTGGAAAGTGATTAAACTAATAAACATGCTTGTTATTGATTTTAACGTCTTGACATAAACTATCATGAGGGCTTGGGTTTGTTTGTTTGTTTTTGTTTCTAATTTCCATTTCTGCACCCACAATGGTGTCGTGGACCAAAACTTGTTTGCACACAACCCCAAAACCACAGTGTTGCTTCTTAATTAGATTTACAGGATATTAAAAACACAGTAGGTGCTCCTAAACGATGATCATTGGAGACGGAGCTGAAATAGCAGGCTATCATACATCTTTTTTATATTGCTAGTCGAACCGTAAAAATATCTGTTTTTGTTTTTATAAATGAATTCAATTACCACTACCAATCTTCCAAAATATGAAAAATGTCAAATTAAGAGTGAAAATTTGGAAAAACATGCCGCTGACTGTTATCAATTTTATCATCTTCAGAATGGTGCTTTAATGAACAAAACGAAGTTGGCCTCATTTACTGTTAATGCAGTCAAATGCTTTTTCTCAGTGGGTGCTGCCCAATAAGCTGAGGAGAGAAGGGCATTGGGTCTCTAGAGGGGTACAACTTTAATTGGATGATCTGAAAGTCCTTTTTTCCCAATTTCAAATGTAAACAAGGCATGTCATGGCACATCTAACATCAAATGAAGAAATCTTGTGAAAAAATGCCTCTTAGAAGTTTGTCTTTCTCTCTTTTTTTTCTTTCTCTTTATGGCAACACACATCCATTTTTTTGTCTTTTTGTCTAGAAAATAGTAGGTAAAGCAGAAAGAGAACAAGAAGACTGCCTGTTCAGATAATCAGTATTTCTGCAGGTCTTTAGTATCAGTACATCTACCGAGCTAATGTGAATGTTTTGGTGCATACCATCTTTTTTGATACACAAGTTAGGAACATAAGGAAATAAACGACCAGGGCTGCAATCATGAATTATTTTAAATTATTGATTGACCTGAAGAATATTTTGTTTGTTCATTATTTGTTGTTTAGTTAATAGAATATCTTATAATTGTGAAAAAGGCCCATCACAACTCTCCAGAGGTGATGTGTTTAAATTGCTTGTTTTGTCCCGCTAGTAGCCTAAAAAAAACAAAGATATCTAATTTATACAGTTATGTAAGAAGAAAAGCTGTTAATCCTCTTATAAGAAGAACAGACATATTTCACAGGACTTTTAATTATGAAATAAATAACCAAACATTTCATCACCAAAAGGCAACTAATACATTTTTCTGAACATTTTTTTTTTCTTCATATATTTCCTTTTGTGGAATTATCTGGATAATGAAACATTTAATTATTTATTAGACTCAGCACCTAAAAAATATTATTACAATTATTTTTATTATTTGATATACTAATTATCTGCTGCAACTACTGTAATACTACTACTACCACTAGTACTACAGTAATAAAAGCAATAACTGGCTACTTGTTTTAGGGTTGAAGTTAAATTATATAAACCTGAGGTATAATATAGTGTCCACTAAATACTGATTCTACTAGTGTAAATACAATAATGATGTCAGGTCATATTTATAAATAGAACCAAGTTGCCATGTTGATTTGTCACATCAGAGGTTTAAAAAAAATCTTTTTTGCTCATTTGGTAATTTCACAAAGTAGTTTTTGTTTTAAAAAAACCTGAAAATGAATTTGCAATAAAATTGTATATAAAATAAACAATTACTGTCACTCATTGGTAAAGCCTGATCTATGTTAGACTAATATGTGTAGTTTGGTTTAATATATCTTTTGTTTACATTGCTGCTTTAGGCTGCAGACATCAAGTTTTTAGATAAATTGGTTCTTACATTTCTTTGCTGCACAAAATGGTGTGTCTAAATCCTGAAATAATATGTAATAGATAACATTAAGCGGGTTTATTTCACTGAGAAACAAAGTTCCTGTAACTACCAAACAAACAAAAAAATTGGAATGCAACCTTGCAACTTATGCATTTCATCAAAATTTTCTTATGGTCTTTAAATAGGTGGTTGTGGAAAAATTAGGCTGGAAAACAGTGAAGGTGCATTGAGTGAACAGACAAAATGTGTCTTTCTTTTATAACGAATCTTAGTGAAACAAACTCAAGGGCTTTGATCCATTAACTTAACTATATTTTTTTATGTCCTGATATAATTTGTCCATTCACTGCAGAAGAAACTAAAATGGCACAAAATCACCAGATCATTTTTTTTTTCATTTTTCATTTTTTCATTTTTTTCGCAAAATGGACACTTTTATGAACAGCACAGCTAAGAATCAGACAATGAGCCAGCTAAGGTCAAAGAGAAGCACTCTGGGATACAATACTCTGACCTCTATGTGAATGCATTTAGAAATTCAAAGAATGGGTTTGAAACCTCAACACCTACATTTACTGTGCAGCTTGATGATCCAACTTCTCTTTTCAAGGCTCAGACCGGAAACATCACAGTGAATAAATCATGAAATCAAGACATAAAAGCATACAGCAAAGCTTACATGTTGAAAATGTAATCCCATAAGTCATAGCCCTGTGTATGTGTAGCTACTGTGTACCAGAAGCTCTGTTGTTCGCAGAAAAATGCTGGTTTCACCAAGGAGAACAACAAATGTCTCCTATGCTGTTGTGTTGCTCTCCTTGTCTACATATGGGTGATAATATTGGGCCTTTAAGTTTGTTTCCCAGTGCCTCAGCAATGTGTTGAGGAGCTGAGCTAAAGAGTGCTGAGGCAGTGAGTTAGCTTAGCCGACCCTTGGGCCTTTAAAGCTGCTGAGCGCAGCACAGCATTTTGCACACACACACACACACACACACGGCCCTGATAGCACATAAAAAGTTTTCAACCCCTGAAAACACTCGTGTATGCACAGCTCTATCTCAGCTGAGTAATTTAACAAGACTTATATCAACGTCTCAAGGATGTGAAATATGCAATCGACAGACAACCAATTGTACAGGAAGAAAAGTGTTCCATAAAGTTCACGCTGGTGCCTGGTTTATTGGCTCTTTTAGGATCAGTGAAACTCATAGCCAATGGGAGCGCTGGAACACAGAAGGCATATTAATTCATCGCTATTCGTTAGGACCTCCGCATGTGCTAAAGATGGTAATCTTAAGTAATTTGTTAGTGCTGCATCGGCGCTTTGACTTTTTAGAAAGCTACTTGACAGCAGCGTTAGCCCCTGGGCTCCCGTCTCAGAAAAAAAAAAAAGAAACGATGCTCCAATTTGCAATTCATACACATTGGGGGAAATGTTTAATTCCATGGCCGTTATTCAACTCAGTTCATTAATTAAAGAAAAAACGCTACCATTCTCTTCCCTGCTTTCCCGCCATCTTTTTGATGAGCTTTCTTCAGGAGTAATTGAGTCCGTTAATTAGACAGAATTAGGCTCTAATTATTCTAAAGGCCCAGTGCCGGGGGAGAGAAGAAACCAAATGTGCCATATTTCACTGCCTCGCCACTCCAGCAGCTCTCACTGAATCCCCTTTAACTCTCTTTGATGTCCTCTACACCGCCGGTTTCACAAGAAATGGATTAGATATCAGGCCTCTTAATTCTGCCGCTCTGCTCAACAGGAGAGCTCTTTTGACATTTGTGCTCACTTCTGCCTGATTTCAGGCCTGTGCTGCAGTAAATGCATTTCATTACAATGGGGTGTTTTATTTTTTCCAGCTCAGTCTTCATGTTATATTAAAGGGGACGGGCATCCGTCTTGTTTATGTCCTCCCTCAGCCTCTCAGTCAGTGGCAGTCCTTTGCTATATCACATTTTTACGGCCTTACCTTTAAGCAGCTCTTTGTCATGCTGAGCCTTGGATTTAAAGATACTGAATCGATCCTTTGCAGCAATATTTAAAAGATATGCCCTCTATTTACATTACATATCGCTGCTGTTGTAAGAAAAAAATGAGAACTCTGCTTAATAGATCATCTCAGAACCTTAGCATGGTTATCAAGCTAAAAAAAAGTCCCTTTTAAATTAATTTTAGAATTTTTCTGTATGATTGTCGTCCTGTATGTGCAGATAAAAACACATACACACAAACATACAATTTCTGCGGCCCACAGCAGCTTCATGTCCACTTAATTTCTCCTGTCTTTCCAGCATAGGTCTCACTCTTTTTTCTCTTAATTTTCAGCAAGGTTATGACCCTCATATTAAACCAAACACAAACATTTGTTTTTATGTTCACTGCTGTAAACACTCCTGAAATCCAGCTCTGAAAGCACGTAAAGCTAGCCAGTTCTTTCATGTAGCAATTGATTTTCAGCATCATGAATTGAAAGAAAGGAGAAAAACAAGAAATCAAGCAGTCTGAACTCACCTCACTCCTTCCTTCTGCATTCATCGAATGCTAAGCAATACTTTATTAATGATGCATTATTGTCTCTGCTCTCTACTCATTCAAAGGCCAGACAGTGACAATGCGGCACTTAACCACCAAAACAACCAGGACACACACACACACACACACACACACACACACATACATATACACAGGAGCCACCCCGCACACAGCTGCTCTGCTGGAGTCTCTCATGCAGATGTTGAATTGGACAGACCACCCTGAAGCAAAGGGCCAACAGTACCACAAGTGACACTGCCTCCAAACCTGCTGTGATGGATCGGCCCACTCTCATGCCAACCTCGACGAGTGAGACATGGCTCACTCCCATTGGTCCATCTCCAAGCGTTAATGGTTGTTCCCAGATTGTAGCATGAAAAGGCCCTTTAGCTGCTCTCATAAATATGGTAAAGAGGTAAAAAAAAAAAAAAAGACTGATCCATCAAAGGAGTTATGAAGGTTTGCACACACATGAGCTCAGAACATAACCGCTGGTGATGTTGTAACGAGGAAAAATAGGATAATAATGGTTGTTGGTAAAATAAAGTACAATGTTTTGTATTAATAACTCAAGTTCTCTGACTCAAAAATGATACACTCTTTCCTCCAGAGTCAAAAGATTACAGTGAAGCTTGTATATCAGCTTTTTATATTGCTCTGGTTCTCTGATCCAAGCTTTCCCTTATGTTCAAGGGTAAAACTGTCGCTCCGTATGAAAACAGCCATAAACCAAGCATTGTTCAGAGGTATTTCCCTCTATTTTCAGATGCCAGATGCTGCATGTTATATGAAATGCCCCCATCGTATTTTTCATGGTGACAGCGCCATAGCTTACTCTAAGGGGACGGGGGTTAGTTTATCCTCAACTGGTGTATTACTCTTTTGAATGTCTCTAAGTTAAACTGCTGGTGACAGCTTATCAGTCAATGTAATGCACAATGCCTCTATGTGTGCAGAGCAGGGGAGTAATTCAATATCCCTATATGATTCAAGGCAAAAAGAGGAAAAAAGAGATTTATGCCTCCAACAGTGGCGAGGGACATTAATGTTGGCGGTGCCTGAACTTCCTGAAAGAAAAATCTGTCCCAGGCATCAGACTTCCATTTGTAATTTATTCTAATATTAAATTGCGTTTACCAGCAGAGAAAAATGGAGAGCTCAAACAGATGCAAATATGGGGAGCACAGGGATGGGAAAATAAGGACAGTAAATAATATTAGTACTTTCACCTTTTTTATGTGTTTTGTGCTGAATACAGCTTTTTTATGGTTGGTCTGTTGGGATTTCTTAGATTGGACTTTTCCTAATTCTGCAAAGTTGTTTCCTTGTATTTCCCCCTATCCGGAGTGTTCATTTGGTGTCCTCTTTGTTTTGACACGTCTGTAAGGCCATGCTCTTTCACAAGTGGTCCCTATCTCTGCTTTAGCCATGAAATCCCACAGCCATGACATCTGACCTACAACTAAGCCTTTCCCCAACACCAACCAGGTAATAAACACGAGTATCGGGAAGCACATCACTGTGGAGACATGTGTTCATGTGCTGCATGCCTGCACATCTTTACATTTCTTTGAATGTAGTTTCTCTGCTCTGCTGCATACAAACCAATTCAAAACTTTGCATGTGCATCCGCCAAAAAACTGACAGCAGACTGAAATACCATACGGAGGCTGATCTCACATACCGACAAACAGCACTCCAGACTTCTCCATCACTCCCAAACGTGAATTTCTGTCATTCTGTTTTATCTGCCGCACCTCCGAGTTTACGAGCGAGGTCAAGATTGTACCTCCTATTGGTGTGACCTTCTCCCCTCTCACGATTTCTGACTCAGAGGGAGAAGCGATGAGAATGGGCTGCTCTGGTTTGAAAAGCTGCACCTGTTCCACCACATGTATGAACATAAAGGCCTGATTATCTATTTTTACATGTAACTTATGCATTATTGGAATAACTGCACAGAGCCGGACCAGGAGTTCCCAGACTTTTTCTGCTCAAGACCCAAAAGAGAAATTCCTGTGACCTCTTCTTAAAAATTACAAAACAACTTGTACATTTTACATGTATATAAAATGTGTTTATTTGACTTTAAAATACATCACAGCAGTAATCAAATTTGCTGAGTATAAGGTTGAATTTATTCACTACTTATACTATACATACACAGTTTTGTATGCCTCTTTTGTGTTATTACCCAAATTACAGCTGATCAGACCACCAAACAAAGAAACAAAGATCAAAAAATGATTTTGTTACAAGTGACACAGGCAAAAACAAATCCATGACCCATTTTGGGTCCTGACTCTTAGATTGGGAAAGGCTGAACCAGATAACAGTATAGAATTTTTATATATGTGGAGTTTGAAATATGGCCAAAGACTGAACTGGTTTGCATTTGTTTGTAGATGATTATTTCTTAATCCTTTGTATTAATCATTCAAATCATAAAGTTAATTGAATGAGTAGAAAATAATTGACTTAAAAAAGGTGATTTTGTGGCCACATCTTTGATTGTGACATGTTAAAGGTTTATTAGACAGTGAATTAGTTATTGATACAGGGTCATAAAGGATATACCTAGTGATATGATAGATATATTTTTCTTATTGTCATAAAATCCTGTAAAAAGACCAAGGTTAGCTAATATTTGAAAACTTACAAATACTGACCAAGTGTCCAGGGACTTATTCCTTTGTACAAAAGAACTCCACTTAAAAACTATTAAAAACACATCATAGAGGCACATGGCTGCACTGGATGGCATGTTGTATGTATTCATTTTTAGTCCACTCATCCACACTCATTACAGCACTGAATTTGTATTCATACTCAATTGAAAATAGTCCCCATCAAATGCAGTATTTTTGTTGTAATTTTTCTTTGCTAAAAACTGAAGTGTCTAGCCATTAAAAAAAATATTCAATATTTTTGAAAATTGCCATTATATATGTATGACCTGTTTATAAAGATTTGCAACTTCTGAAGCATCAGATGGAGTTGGGACTCAGTGCTACAGACATGCTGGAGAAGTCAGGAAAGAATTCAGAGATGGATAATACAGAAAATAAAATACCAGTCTTGTCCTTTATCCTAAACGAAAGGTTTCACAACCATAACACTAGATAAGATTTGTAGTTGTAATTAATAAGGAATCAAAGGTATTTTTGGTCTTTCTAATCAGTAAATAAGCTAGCTAAATGTTGGTTCCACTTTACAAGTCAGGTTTTCTCAACCTGGCAACTTAAAAAATACTTAAATGAATTATTCATAAGGGATTAATGAAGTATTTTTACACTGGCATCATTAATAGAATTTTTTAAGAGTTGCCTTATCTTAGAGTCATGCACATTTTTCTAAAGAACTGATGATTCAAAGTTTATTAAGTGAAAAAAGCAAGAACTGCACATGCATAAAACCACACACAGTGAGTATGCATGTGTTTGTAAGCACAGCAACATGCGCTGTGTGGTTTCTCTCAGCAGCTGATGAAACACTGCTAGCTTCCACCTTTTAGAGTTAGTGATGAACTCCACATAATCAGATTAGCTGGCTTCCCTTATCTAAACATCTACATGTGTTACTGACTCCAACTAATGCCACCTTATAGCCTGAGAAAAATCAACACCGGGGCTCATGTCCTTTAAAGTGGCCATTGTCGATTTACAGGCCATTTAAAATAATCGTGGCTAATACACATTGTTTCTAGAGGACTTTTGGGAGAGTATGCCTGGAAGGAAAGGAGATACTCTCTTAATCCAGCTGCCACAGAAGCATCATTAATTCCTTTAATGAACCTGTAACCCAAGAGAAGTTAACCTGTGAACTTGTCATCCAGGACACACATTTTTGGGGGGAATCACAAAAACAGGCTTATCTCTCATTCGTAAGGAACAGGCAGTGGAGCGGCTTTGTTTTCTGGGGAGATATGAGCGCAGTGCGGTCACGGCTGTTAGTGAAGGCATTAGCAGAGTGATGCAGCCCGGCCGCTTCCTGCCTCGCAAGGTTACGGTGTCACGCCTTGAGCTCTGATTGAGTTACGGTCCAGAAAGAGAAGGTCACAGTGCCTCTGCAACACGGCTGCCGCTCACATTTGACCAGACTCCTGAGGTATAATCACACTCCTGTGTGGAAATTGCACACACACTCACCTCGTAGTCCCTCAAGGAAACCTGAGGTCATTTGAAACCGGTGTGTGTATATGTTGTTTGTTCAGGGGTGTTTGAGAATTGCACCATGTTAGATCAGAGTGGAGTTATTTCTGGGTATCAAAACTTAATACATTTTGGATACTGTATAAAATGTGTGCAAAGCGTCCAAAATCTACAACTAAGAAATACCTTATGTTGGCATCATTTATATAATCACATTTGTAATTTTGTGCTCTTATATGTCTTTTTAGGGTAAGTTAGCCTATATTTAGACTAACCTACCCAAAACTACAGAACACTTTGTTTTAAAAAAGAAACACTCACCTATTTTTCGCTCTATTTGGTTTGCAGCATGCTGCAATTGTAGTGATGACCCACATCAAAAAAAAATTCTCTAAAATTTTCCCCAGAAACCTTTACAATTTTAACATTTGTCTCTGTAATCAATACTTGTAGTTTCGTCTTAATATTTTTAACAGTAGGCTTACATCACATCAGATTGTAATTAATCACAATCAAGAGGGAAAAAATTCATTACAGCAAAAACTGTCAGCCTCCCTGTTCAAGCACACGTTGTGATCTGAGGTGCAGATAACTTTTTCAGTCAGGTCCTGTGTGTCAGATGATACAGATGCTCCTCTCAGTTCCCAGCTTTGCTCTGGTCTGCTCAGTTCAGTCGGCACCTAATTCAATCAATCCAAGGAAGTCTGAAGTAAAACTTTCTGTTGTTTGACACAAACACAATTTATATAATCCCTTGTTTGGTTGTTTGTGATGTAGCTGATCCATCAAAGAGCAGCCTCCAAAATTCAGCAAAGTGCAGTTTTGCTCTGAACTTGCCCCTGATATTTTTTTCTGCAATTCTCTGCGTGCATTATCCGTGTTCCCCCTCCTTCATGAGAGCGATATGCCTCCTGACATTCACTCCAAGCTGCTTTAATAAAGCAAAATGCTCAGCAAAGGAAGGGCCTGTTCAGCCTAATGAAATGCAAGGAGAAAAAACATTATACAGCTTGTTCTTCTTCTTCATTCAGCTTGATTTGACATTTTGCAGGTTGGTGACTGGACTTTACAGATTGACTAGCTTGTTTGTTTGCAGTAGCTTGTGCAGTATGCATGCATTTAATAACTAATAGATAACTTTATTCTTTGAGCTTGTATACAATTTACCTGATTTTTCTATAGGACAGATGCAAAGGACAAATCGTGCATTACATTTTGTCGAGCTCATTTTTAGCCTCAAGACACTTTTCAATGGAAAGCCCCTTTTTCCGCTCTGGTTTGGTTTCTTTAAAGGTGACAAAACACCAAAGTAGCAGATTATTTCTTAGCCATGACAAGAAATGGATGAAGACAAAAAATGCGTATTGATGACCACTTGGTAACTGATGCACAAAGCGCATTCTGAACAAATCACAATACACATTTCTGATTCCTGTCATACATGCGTATGTTGCCTGCAGATCAGTAAGGCCTATGTGCTTCTCTGGCTGTGATATCTTCCGCTTGGCAAAAGGAAGAAATGTCAACAACTACACTATACACAATTTCCTTGTATCTTGTTTCACTTGTTAATGAGCTGCTACAAATGTAACACAACAAAAGAAGCTAATTTATGCATTAAATTATGTGACTGCAAAGTTTGCCGTTTTTAAAAGCAACACTGACAGTTACAACAAAGCAAACTACAAACTTTGGTTGGGACACTTTTTAAGCCCATAAAGCAAATATTTGATACAATAATATTTTTTTTAAGTATTTGCCTTAAAGATAACTTTACTAATACTGAACTTTGATTAGACATTATTAGCATTTGAGAAAATGGCTTAATGCTTTGCAACAAAACATATATTTTTTAAAGAAAGGAAGGCTATTGAAAAAAATGGACAAAGCCCACAAGTCTAGCACGCTTCAGTGTGTCAGCATATACAGCATGCAACACTTACCAGAGCCATAAAAATGGCATGGATACATCAGACTTTTGCAGAGATTTACCTAGAAATCTGTTTGGATCACCGTAAGTAAGTTTGTTTAAATAGTGATCTTTGTTTTGGATGACAAATTGAGTTTATTTGTAATGTGTCATCATCTTTTTAAATACATTGTTTAGTGGACTTACATATCCTAAAGTTTGCCATGTAAGAGTATTTCAATATAGAAACAAGTCAAGTTTCTGTCTGCAGTCTTTGTCTGGATGAACCTGACAGAGGTTTGTCTCATCCCTCCGCAGGAACAACTTAAGGCAACGTTGTCACTTCTATGGTGGTAAATAAAATTTGTTTGTGATTTAGCGACTACAATGTTTTTTTGTTTTTTTTTTACAGTTACAACATTAAGACTACTGGTCTGAATATAGTGAACTGAATTAAAAATGTACTTTTTAAAAAAAAAAAGAAAGAAAGAAGTTAAAAATATATATTTTCAATTGCAAATTATTCATCACCATTAGACGCTTGGATGAAATCAAGAATGCTACAAATTAATATGAATACTTTTGAGTTATTTTTGACCCAACTGATTAGGTCAAAAGTGACCACTTAAAGACAAATTAAACTGAGTTCATTCCACTTTTTAAAAAAAAAAAAAAAAAGCACCCGTTATTGATGATGTTATTGATATTGAAGACGTTAGCTGTTGATCACAATGAAAATGAAATAAAATTACCTGAAAAAAGTTTTCCTTATGTAAAGCTCCTCCCTTTTTTTTGCCTTGAAACTCATACATTATAAATGCACTAATAGTAAACTCACTGATAAAGGTTACCAGTGGTAAAGTTCATCTCCGCTTAAACAGTGTGAGAATTTTTACTGACGTCTCCAAAGAGCTACAAGGTAGTGATGTGACAAACTCACAGGAATTAGATTAAGATCAATTTCCTCCTGACGGTCTGATCTGCAGTATCACAACAGTAATCCTCTCCCTAAAAAAAAAGTTAATCTTGCAGCCATGACCAGAATTTTTCCTCATTTTAATACACTTTTTGTGCTTAAACCTGTCCAAACCTCAGCCAATGAGGCTGTGGATCAGCAAACATCTGAGGAATCATTTCTCTAATAGTTATATTTAGACTATTTTGGTCAAACAATGTGTTGTCATTTAGTTTGGAGCTTTTGTCTAACCTACATGTACAAAAAAGCCATCAACAAACAGTTGTTTATTCCATTGTCAAACAAATGTGCCATAAAGTATCTGCACGTGTTCACGCAAAAATCAAGCGTGTAAATTCTCACACTTGCAAGGCTATACCTGTGCATGCACACACACACAAATACACCCACACACAATCAGATGATTGAGTTCTCTTCCCTTAATAAACCCCTGATTCAGCATAAGTATAACCATTGATTGGTGACTTAATTCCCAATTCAAATTATCATCCTGGGTCCCTATACAAGGTTGACATCAGCCTTGAGCTTTGGTGCGACTAAATTATACTCCACTCCCTGTTAACCACCCCCACCCCACCTCTCTCTCTTGCTCACACACACACAAACACACAAACACACACACACACACACACACACACACACACACACAGACTCACAGTTCCCCCATCTTTCTCCCCTGTATACCTCTCTCTCAATGCAGCCCAGGTGCTGATACAAGCAGAAA
>JAQMCX010000043.1:20768113-20802369 GCA_029814765.1 Acanthurus leucopareius | reverse complement strand
CACACACACACACACACAGACTCCCAGTTCCCCCATCTTTCTCCCCTGTATACCTCTCTCTCAATGCAGCCCAGGTGCTGATACAAGCAGAAATCCTCCACGCCCCATCGCTCCCAGAACACATACGCACTTACAGACACACAAACACACATTCAAAGTAAGCACATACACACATAGGCACACACACACTAACACACACTTCCATTCACTACGCCTCTTCGGAAAAGCCGAGGGGAGGCAGCATTCGTCTCCTCTCTATTTGCTGTGTTAGCATGGACGCGATATGAAACATAGGAACACTGTAGTTTTTCTGTTGAGGGGCAATGCTGCTGAATGCCGACTGAAGTGTGTGTGTGTGTGTGTGTGTGTGTGTGTGTGTGTGTGTGCACAGCGGTGGGAGGGAGAAAATAAGAGATTATAACAGTGATGCATTGGCAACAGTAGTCTTAAGTCACCCAAGGTTGTGGCCCTTCTCTCTCAATGAGGATGTAGTAGCCAATAATGGTGCTCTATCAGTCCAAAGACAGAGAGAGTTGAAGGAGACAGAGGAGAAAAGACAAGTAGAGGAAGAGCGAAAAGTAGTAAACAGAGGAGTGGAGGCAAAAGAGGAAGAGGAGCAGTGGATTAAGTCTGCTATTGTCTCTGCTTCATCAATATCCTCTTATATAAATGTCAGCTTCCCTCATCACTGTTTCACCACCCCACTAGCTTTATCCTCTGGTACAAGAGGAGGGACATCACTCTCTCTCATCTCTCTTTATCGTTTTTCTCCCACCCCTCTCCTTAAGTCCTTTTACTCTCTCTTCCTTTTTTCCCCTCATTTCTTTTCACCATATTTCTTTCCCTCCTTTCTCTCTCTCTTTCTCCATATGCCTCCTCTCTTTCTCATTCTTTATCTATCCTTCCACCCCCCCATTTCGTTGCCTCTCATGGCAATGCGTCACTAGCCTGCCCCCATGAAACAAGTCAATTTTCTGCCAGCTCGGCGGATGAATAAATCTCCCTGGCTCTGCTCAGAGCGATGGGGATATTTATCTAAGTGGAGTGTGTCCTCTTCGGCTCAACGCCACTGACTTCTCGTCTAAGCCCCCCTCCTCTTTTTTTTTCCTTACAGAAGGAGATGGAAGGAAGGAAGCAATTGCTAAGGAAGGATGTGAAAGGCAAAAGAGGTAAATGAAAGCACAAGGGAAGGTAGAGAAAGAGATGGAAGTGTGTGATGACAGGAAAGAAACAAAGGGATCACAGCAAGGAGAGGAGGGGTAGAGAATTAGGAGGTGAGAAATATAAAAAAGGGTGATAGAAAAGGGAAATTAAGAGGCTGCCTCGAACAAACCCTATAAAGCAGCAGCGGAGAAGTGAGGCAGGGGCATTAGTCGAGCCTGCTCGGGTTTAAATGGCAGGATCAGGCACAGATCTGGATGAATGGCAGCCCTCTTCCTTCAGGCCACATTCATCTGTTCGGGAGAGAGAGAGAGAGAGACAGAGAGAAGCGGGTTATCAGGCTCGTCTGTGACAAATACTGCACAATGAAACAAAGAAGACACAAAAACAGAAAAATAAAAGATAGGATAAGTGTGAGATTTGAAAACATGATGATAGGCAGGCAGCAGCAGCAGAAAGCAGATGCTGAGCTGCACTGATTAGCAGGAAAATCAGTGCGAGGTGAATAAGTCTGGGCTCCACTCATATCTCTTAAATTTTTAATGCAGCGTTGTATTTTGCGGTGTAACAAGTCTGAAAGCTCTGGGCAGCAGCGGGGGTATTTGCAGGAAGGAAGGGGGTCTTACCAGCTACTTTCCACAGCATTAAAGTAAAGTAAATAGCTGTTGTGTCTCATTACCATTCATTTTTAAAGGGGACTGTTAGTATAATGAATGCCTCCACTATCTTCACAAGGTCCTCCTCCTCATTCAGTATTAAGATGAGTAATACTATCTTTCACAATAGATAAAGTGCCAGCAAATATTTCTTTTGCAATTAAATTGGTCAGTTTTGCTTATGCACAACAGGCACTGTACAACACCAAGTTTTGAGCTTAATTACCCACAATAACAGTGTGATATACTGAGTATGTGGTTCTTTGCAGGGAGAGCATGATACAAAACGAGACGCTTTTAATAAACACATAAAGACAAGCCCAGGCCCCGTGGAGCGTGTAATGTGTGAATATGTGTGGGTGTGCAGTCTTTAATTTGTTTGCACACAAAAAGCCTCAATGATGAGCACATACATCTGCAGTCACACACACCAAAAGTCACAAAACAGGATTTTTGATTGTGATATGAGCTTCCCCTTATGAAGATGTGTCCATTTTCTTATTTTTTACATCACTATACTGTTTTGAATTCTCATGTAGCCACCAATATTGACATGTTTTTCAATTATATGGAGGTTAAAGGTTGAGAACCTGCCTCACCCTTCTTGCCTCCGGTTTTCTGTTGTTTACGTTCTAACAGATGATTATTACCATCAGCGCTTTTATGGAGGATGCCATCAAATCCTGTTTAAGGCGCTTGTAAAATTAGTGCTGATTCAGTTGAATCTGTCATGGCAAATGCTGAATTATATTGCCATTTTACTCAAAATCGATTTCTTCACATTAGAATTTATAAAAATACATTTCTGCTTAATTGTTTGAAGGGTGGATTTTTCCCAAATTACAAATAGACAAATATATTTTCTCATTTACTTGCAGATAGTGTTTTTGTCCAGTATTTTTCTCTCAAATTTCTGCCTCTACATCAATATTTGAACATGCATAGAATTTTGTTTTTGATGCTTGAAGCACCAAAAAAAAGAATATACCATGTTTAGAAGCAATGTGCTTTCCCAGAAACCACTTCTCAATTGATCTGGATAATCCACAGACCTCAAAGGAACATTTTTACTGGAACTACCTTCTATGAAAGAACTATTCCCAATGAAAACTGTTAACAGTTTGTAAATTGATTATCCACAGCAGCATGAGACTCATGTTCTTGATCCAAACATTGCAGTTGAATATTTAAAGGTGATTTTTCAAAGCTGTGATCATAACATTTAGAGTTCAATTTTACTGAACAGCGTCAGAATACCTGGAAATTGGGACCAAACAAAGCCAAACAAGCTGCTTGATACCAGTAGCTGTAAGTGAGAAAATAGGTGTTTTGTAATTTAATTTTTGCACATCAAAGTGAAATGAAATTATTTATTGTCATGTAGGCGTGACCAGGCAGAACATATATTTCTCACACATCTTATATGGTCCATGTTTAAGAGTGCGCTATAGGTTGCCCCATGTAATACTTTTGTTGTCACTGCATTAGCATGATGAGTGCAGACGCATTTTATTAGAGACAAATGAAAGCTAGTGTGACACAATTATGGCAGAAACAATAACAGCGCCGTGTGAGCCACACCATGATTGATAATACATCAGGGGGGATTCAGTGGTGTTGGGCTTAACCAGGCTCTCCCTCAGGGGTTTTTCCTTGGCATTAGTCAGACAAATCCCTTTGTCAACCTCTCCCCTTGCCATTTTTATTCATAAGCATTTGGCCCTAAGAAAGACATCAAACCAAGAATACAACGAGAGGTCAACATCGTCTTTGCACAATGTTAACCTCTGCATTGATGAAGCTAATTCACATTTCCTGAGCCCAGCCTACTGGAGTTTAGAGGAGGAGAAGGAGGAGCAGAGGGAGGCAGCAGGGCATATGTGTGTGTGTGTGTGTGTGTGTGTGTGTGTGTGTGTGTGTGTGTGTGTGTGTGTGTGTGTGTGTGTGTGTGTGTGTGCGTGTGCATGTGCATGTGCATGTGCATGTGTGTGTCTGCCTGTGCCTCTCTGTGTGTCAGTGGCCACTTTGTAGTGAGTCATCCTCTTGACCCGGGCCCCTCCGCATGGGGTTTGTATTGATAGCGTTTGCTGAAAGGAGGGGAAAGTGAATGTTGTCCGAGCTCATTGGAATGACAATGGGGGCATATGGTTATGTGTGTGTTGGTGTATGGTTGTGGCAGCCACCATATTCCTCTGCGCAGGGTTGCCAGGTGCTTCATGAACGGACCCACTGAGAGTCCACAAATCATACATAGATGCAACAGACTGGCTCGTGGCTCTTCAGCCCAACGGGGGGCCCTGTGTTGCTGTTGGCCCCTTTTTATTTCTGTCTCTGATTTCTCTTTTCTGGCATTGATCAAAATTAAATAACAGAATATAAAATCCTAACAGTTAAAAAAAAGAAATCCAACTTGAGATAACTGTCAAGCAGAGCAACTATTCATGATGTGTTTATCCTCCTAATCAGAGCCCCCGACTCTGAACACTGCGAAAGCCCCACAGAGAACAAGAGAATAAAGATAACCTGATGTAGCAGCATCCCCTCCCACACAAAGCCACTTCTTCTGTCATGAATAGTCAGCTCCACCCTAATGACTATTCAATACAGTCTGCAGGCTGCAGATGAACGGCCAATCCACAGCAGCATCTGCTGCGGGCCTAACTCGCCAGACGCCAGCCTTGTAAGAGGGCCATTGCAGGCTAATTGAAAGACAGAGGCCATCTCTCAAAGACAATGTTTGTGTGCACGTATGAGTGTGTGTGTGTGTGTGTGTGTGTTGGGAGAGAGACTTGACAGAAAGAGGAGTAATAGGGAGGAAAAAAAGAAGAAAGTGGCTGACAAAGAATGGAGAGAATGAGGAAGAGGGAATGAGGAGGAGAAAAAGAGACATTCCTCTCCTCACAAAAAGAACAGCTGACCTGTCAGCATTTGTTCCCAAGCGGCCATATTGGAAAAGCTCCTGTGGGTATTGAATTAGCACAAACCCAAACCCACTTCATGTAATTGGAGTGGCCTTGTGGTCTTAATTTAAACTTGTCTGAATCATAGGACTTCTGAATGTCTCTGGGACGAGACATGGCTCCTTTTGTAAAAGACAAAAGCTTGAGCTGATGTCTTGGATGGATCACAGGTTAGAAAATGTTGAGCTTGTAATAAACAACAAGAGATAAATAATAAAGTCCAGTTTGATCTATAATTTTAAATGTGTGAGTAATCAACAGAATTGAAGCTGGTATTTTCACTTCTGAATATGACAAATTGGATTTTGTTTTTTTTCCTCCTCTGTAGGTCTTTGCATCAAATAAAATAAAAACAGCCTCCACAAATAAAAACTAAAGGATTGCTGTCATAACTCTCCCCATTCTCCTCTGGCACTTTTTATTACCGAAGGCGGTGAATAATCTTTTCCATTCTGGCCATCCCAAATAACATAATCCTTCAGCATCGCTGCTTACTGTGTTTTATGGTGAAGTGTAGATGAGAAAGGAAGAACATTCAAATGAAGCACTATCATAGTGCAGTGGAGGGATCCATCAGCAGCTTGTGAATACAGGGATGCAAAGCGAAACTGTTTACTGGAAGCATGTGGCTGCTGCTGCCTAAGTGTTAAACTAGTCTCTTTGTAAACGAAGAGAACAGATTGTGAGAGGATCAACAAAAACAAGGTGAAACATGTCCGACATTCATCTCTGATGGCCACATATGTGCCATTTCAAAGTGTGCTTTCTGTAAATTAGGAATGCTTATGTTCAAGCTGCGCCAACAACAAGTGTACAGGCCCCAAACCACACCAGTACGATCAGGGGCGTGCAGCCAGTCTGTTACTGGCTGGCAGGAGAATGTGAGAGGAGCCCCTGCTTCATCAGGTGAGACACAGAAAACACATCTGATGGGGCTCAGGTTCAGTTTTTATTGTCATCATGAGGAGGAAAAAACAAGCTCAGGTTTAAAACATGATGTCAAACTATTTATTGAGTGAATGGTTCTTATAGGGTCCACTCAGTGAGTGTGTTTTGTATTACTTCAGCCAGAGACTCATGAAAAGGTTTGCTAAAGGAGAGAGTAACTCTGCATTATACACTCCCCATGGGGCAACTTCAGCACTTCTTGCACTTCCTGAGAGACTTTGCCTCTGTTTTTTCTTTTCTTTGCATGAGGATAATCTTCTGACGTGTGAATTTTGGCTGTCTTGTTTAAATAATTGTTATGTTTCTTTTTTATTTATTCTGCAGTTTGATCAAGGGTTTGGAAGCACTGAGCAATGAGCGGTCCTTTTTTTAATCTTATTTTACAATCAAACCTCATGAAAATAAATTTCTCTTTACTCTTGACAGGCAGACTGTATATGACTTTTTTTTACTCTTAGTTCAGCAAAATAAAAAGGATTTATATATCTTTAATGGCCAAAAATAAGCAGAAGTACATTTACCCAAGTAGTATATGTGTATTCAATAAGTGTAATTTTTTAGGTACTAGAATTTTCTATTTTTTTCTGGGGTTTTTTTTCACTGATTTGAGAAAAATGTTGTGCTTCACACTTACCAACACTTCTATATTTGCTAGTTATTTTGTAGATCAAGATTTTACCGAAAGATGTGATTATATTGTAAAATATGAAGCATTTCAATTGAAAAACTATTCAGCAAATAAGTTAAAATTAACTTTGACTCAACCCATAAACAACATTTAAATGCTGCCTTTATGATTTATGTTTCGTGTTTTATGTTATCCTGGATACTTTTACTTTTAATACTACAAGTACAATTTGCTGATCATTTATTTTTTATTCTATGTTTTAACATTTTAATGAAATGTGACAGAGTATTTTTGGATTGTTGTATTAATACTTTTACTCAAGGATCTGATTACTTCTTCCACCAGTCATTACGTATTACCATGCAGAATGTTTGGGCCAATCTTTTGATTGGGTCTCAAAGATTCTGGCTTTTTAATTTTGTGTGTGGTTTTCAAAATATTTAAAGAATATATTCAAGATTTTCGACAGCAACATGTGAGTCCAGTCCGAGGTCCTGTTCTCACATTGAATAGATTTTATTTCACTATTTATTTCATAGAAAGTTGTTCCAGAACAACAATAACGGTTATGTGTAAGAAGAAGAAAAAGTTACCTCATACTTCAAAAGTGAGATTGTGTCTGTTTAATGCACTTTCATTGTACATAATTCCTGCTGGGTGCCATTATTTTATCATAATTGTACTGCACATGTTGTTTGTATTCCAAACTAGGACTTGACCAAAAGTCAAATTTCTTTATCTTCAGGCTGTATGGTGATATATATATCAGTATTTTCTATGATGTGGAATTAATGTTTTGTTGTAAATCAAAGCCACATTTTAGATATGAAAGGTACTCTTATTTAAACAAAATGTAATCAAAATAAAAAACAAAGTCAAGGTTTCCCTCCCTGAAATATGAAAATAAATCACTGCAAAACATTTATATTAAAATTTCTAAAATGTCATGTCCTTTCAAAAAACATTAACACATTGAGATTTTTCATGAATAGTCATTGGTAATATCGATATGATAGCCAAGTTGGTAAAAGCAGATATAAAAGAGTGGTGAGTTCAGAAAATTACATCACTCGAATGCAGCCTTAAAATCCAGGAAAGCCATATCAAAATATGACGATATCCAAAACTAAGATAATAGTTAGTCTCATATCACAATGTTAATATAATATCTATGTTACCCTAATCCAGACCATGTAATTATTGTCTTAAATAAATGATTATCTGAATCTGGGCTCTCAGAGGGGATTATTCTGGCACTTAAAACCATGAAGACATGGACAGGCACCAACATGGAGATAAATAAGAGATTTTTCTTTGTGATTTGGTTGAACTAACCCTTTAACAAGACCCCTGTGAAAGTCACAGCAAAGAGCTCCCAACCCTGGAGAAAGCAGCTTGCTGAGCAGCACAGTGCAGTCCACGTGCATCGCAGTGATAATGATGCACGCGCTGCTCATGATCCGCCGTTCCACCAGCACTGGCACTGCACTGTGAGGCAGGAAAAGCTGGGCCGTCAGGGATTTGTCAAAGGCCTGTTATTACATCTCTAGTCACATAAAATATGGCTGCCTCTCCAGAGATCCCTCGGCTAGATAAATCCACTCTCTTCCAACCAGACTGGCCCCCACGATGAAACCATCCAATGGGGTACCTCAGCCAGTGACCTCTGGTAATGACATGTGATTTATACAGTACATGTTTTAAACTGAGAGACATCTCTCCCTCCACTTCTCTCTCTCCCTCTCTCTCTCTCTGTATCTATATCTGGTGTCATGTGAGATAACAGGCAAGCCTTTGGGAGAGTGGGAGACATGACACCCATCTTTGGGGGCTCACAAAATGGCTACAATGTGGATAGTTCCCCCTGCAGCTGTCTAATAGCAGTCTAAGCCTGCAGTGAGCGCTGTCTCCTCCTGCATGAGGTCACTCACACATAATGCAGGATGGCACTTTAAGCTAGCAGACCTCAGTGTGGAAGGCCTAACTCAACACCTGGGTGGGAAGAAAAAACGGTTTCTTCCTCTCTGTAGATGCAATTAAACGTCTGATTTTAGGAATTTTGTAAAAACACGACATGTGACATTTTTAACCAGAACTTTGAGGGGTTTAATAGAAACATAAATACAATTCCATTCCATCAAAATGACAAAAAAGTCCACCATACCTTCAAAAAGCTACTTTAAACAAATTAAACACTAGAAAGCAGTGGTAGTACAAGAGCATCAGCACAAGAGAATATTTTTCCAGACAGTCAGTAATGTGGCCTGCACTGTCCCCTGCCAGGCAACACCCCCTGCACAGTCTAGTAGCTTAAGAGATTAAGTTCTGTGGCTAAAGGAGAGCTGAGAGGCAGGCCATGTTGCTGACCTTGGCAGGCAAGACACGGAGATGATGACACACCACTGCAAATAGCTGTTTTTAATAAACAGGCACTGAACACCATGATTTAATTCAGATCCGCTGGCTAGAAACAGGCACATCGGATGTAAAATTTAAAAGAACATCTAAATCATTCATTGTCCTTACAGAGTGAATACTTCTGTGTGTCATTTGAAGCATTTTTTGTTTGTTTGCTTTTTTTGTGGAGTTTTTTGTTGTTGTTGTTTTCTTTTACAGTATCTGATCAATAATATTATGATGTTAAGGCTCCCTGTTTTTTGCTTTTTTGCTTTATTTTCCAAACATCCAAGGAAACATATTGCAGTATTCAGTGAGGTAGGCTTCTTATTTAAAATGTTTTAATTTTTTTAGAAATGTTTCTTTGCCCTTAAATATAGAAAACATGCTAATTTTTTAACAGTCTATGTAAGCCTGATTACATTTGTTGCATTGTGGTAATTTTCTCTATCTGGTCATTATATTTAAACCTTGCTGTATCTTTTAAATGGTTTTGTGGAATTAATAAAGATTGAAGAAACTCATGGCAAATGTGAGATAAATGAAATTTAAAGTTGGGTATACTTTAACAAACTCCCACAGAGCAGCTACCTTGGAAATCAAATCTGACCCTCGCAAAGGTCAACTGGACACAAAACTTCAGATCCTTTTGCAAACTAACTGCCAAGATCTTTTTATCTCATTAAAAAAAATAACAAAAGAAAAAGAAAAAAGAAATTAAAGTTTAGAAAAAAAATGAAGGTATCAGTCTGTCTATTGGTATATATGAATGAAAGGTTGATGGCAGGCTTTTATTTAAAAAAAATCTTTTTGGTGCTTCAGCTCTGTCTGATGGAAGACATCTTTTTATGTTATAGCTAAATGGCCTAAGTAGCTTGACATCAGTGAAGTTCTCTGAATAAATATAATCTGAAGTTTTAATAAAAATAATAGAATGATAAAGAAAACATTTAAAAATAAACCGACACGGCTTAACACAAATAATGAGACCATGCATTTATCCTATTTCTCTCTCTCTCTCTCTCTCTTCCTGTCTCTCTCTTTCTCTCATCATCATCATCATCACTCCGTTAATGTTTTATTTCTACTGGAGCGTCAATACATATGCATATCAAAACAACATTGAGCTAAAGTTTGCTAAAAAGATTTTTGAATCAGGGCAAATAAATGTAGTTTTATAAAATAATAGCGTTTAATATAAGCTGCAACAACAAAAATGACGAAAAGTTATAATAATAATGATAATAATAAAAATAATAATAATAATAAATTGCTAGTTATAGAGGTAGGCCTATTTTTGCAGGAAAATTATCGGTAATTTTGTTACCGTAAATATGAAATTAATGAAATTAAAACTGTTATGTCATGACATAAAAACTGTCTAATCTTCTTTTTTGTTTAGCATTTAAAATGTTACGTTTGATTTTTAAATCTGATTTAATAATACATCGAGTATTCTGCCCCTCTTTTTTCCTATGAAAATAGCCTTTTTCCGATCAGCACCAAAATAAACTCATCAGCCAAACCTGAAGGACGCCGGGAATTTTGAGAGGAGATGATTTTTTTTTCTTGCATCTTATAAAAGGAGCCCTTTTGCCTGAGTTATGGCCCGGATTTGGCGTTGCTGAGAGGGATGCATGCTGCTCCTTCTCTCCCGCCCCAGAGGAGGTATCATCAGAGCTGATATATGGCCCAGCTCTACATTACCTTTACAAAACAAAGGATTATCCACGCTTTGAGTCGAGGAAAACAGCATTCTGGCTACCTTAGTTACCACCTGAGCCGACATGTCTTTTTTGGCAACAACGGGAAATCCAAATACTTAAAATAAAAGACTATAAAATCCTGCAGAACTAAAAGTGGAGTCTTACGCAATTAAAACGCTTAAATAAGCTACGGATTCTGATCTATTTTTCCCTCGTCTCCCACTTTCTCTTTCTCCCTCTTTTTCGGCTTCCCTTCATTTACCCCATATACCTATTCTGGTATCTCGCCACACGACTAAATTAGACCAAAGATGATAAGAGCACAAAGCATTATAATTCCGCCGGGCTCCTCCTCCTTCCAGCCATGCGTCCTAATTAATGGGACACCCCCAGTCGCAAAAAGCCCAGCACTGGACTGCAACATAGTCAAAGAGTGAAAGGGAAGAGGGCGAAAGTGCCACTGGAGATAATTGATTACCCACCAATCAATGATAACTTGTTAGTAATCGTCAACTCTTGGATCTCGCCATTTTCAGGGAGGCATCTCACTCCTGCGGACTTGCTGCTCTCGAGGATCGACACTTTACAGACATCCCATTTTGGAATAAGATTTTCTTTTCTTCGTTCCCTGCTCCGTGTCTTTGTTTTTTTTTCCTAATTGTTATGTGACTTTTCCCTCAATAGCTTCGCTCGTTTTTACCTGCTGAATATTTTAACGAAGTCCTGCAAAAACTCTGCGCACAACCAGTGATGACATCCAAAGACGTGGCCAAATGCGATGCGGTGGAAAACAGGAGGCGAAGTCCGCTGGACCACTTGCCACCGCCTGCCAACTCCAACAAGCCGCTGACCCCCTTCAGCATCGAGGACATCCTGAATAAACCGTCTGTGAAACGAAGTTACACGATTTGCGGCACGGCTCATCTAATTTCGTCCACTGAGAAGCACCGTCCGTCCACCATCCCTCTGTCCAGCCGGGCGCTCCTCACCCAAACCTCCCCGCTCTGTGCGCTAGAGGAGCTGGCCAGCAAGACCTTCAAGGGGCTGGAAGTCAGCGTTTTACAGGCCGCGGAAGGTACATTTCCACCCTAAAAACACAGATGCAGTTCAGCTTTTAAAAATTTAATATTGTGCGTTTTCTCAGATTTTTTTCTAATTTGGTGGCCTGCACCAGACAGACATTTGGTTACACCTTTTATTTTGCACCATGCTATGTAATACAATATTTAAATGTGCTCATTTTTTAGTCTGAGCTAAATATTTCTTTTTCTTTTAAAGAATGCACAATTTTCCTCTTAAAATGTCTTATCGAATAAAGGCGTGTAAATGTTCTTGGGTTCCAAGACGAAATAAATCGCAACAGCTTTTCTTTAATATAGAGTCTCGTGTGTGCTGTGCTCAATATTTCCCAGTGGTGTCGGTGTAATATTCTTGTAATTACCTGTTCTCACACAAGCTGAGGGCTTTACTGTTTCACACACACTGTCACTTTCATTATTATTTTAGGGTTAGAATTACTTTTACGCGCACGCTGCAGCGTTGCAGAGAAAGCTTTGCACCTGCAGGATTCAGTGATTTTCACTCATCCTCTGTCTCTCCCTCGCAGGCCGGGACGGGATGACTCTGTTTGGCCAGAGAAGCACCCCGAAGAAGCGTCGGAAGTCTCGAACGGCGTTCACCAATCATCAAATCTACGAGCTAGAGAAGCGCTTCCTTTACCAAAAGTACCTGTCCCCGGCCGACCGGGACCAGATCGCTCAGCAGCTGGGCCTGACAAACGCGCAGGTCATCACGTGGTTTCAGAACCGGAGGGCCAAGCTAAAACGGGACCTGGAGGAGATGAAGGCCGACGTAGAGTCGGCCAAGGCCATCGGCCAGGTCCCCTTGGACAAGCTCGCCAAGCTGGCGGACCTGGAGAAATGCGCCAACGGCACGCTAGGCCACCCGCGAGGTGAGTCCCCCGCGCGGGGCGGCCAGCAGGAACACGAGCTCGCTCAGAAACTGCGGACATCGCCGCTGTCTCCTTTCTCAGACCACACAACTAGTAAAGAGTGCTCAGAGGACGAGGACGTGGAGATTGATGTGGATGACTGATGGCACAGCGTGGGGTTGGAAGGACGCGTAAAAACAACAAAGACAATAAAAAATCCCAACGAGGACTTGTAACTTACTGCTTATATTGTATACCATATCTCAGAACGTGTACCAAAATGTATGACTTTTATATCTGCACAGATAGACCTATTCATAGTAAAGCATGAACACAAAACAAGAAATATGCAGTGGTATTTTACAATGTATCCATTAGAAAACTGTTACTTCTTGCAATCAAAGCAATATGGTCTAAAATGACATGAGTAACCTATTATTTTTTTACACTATAGGCCAACACACACACACACACACACACACACACACACACACACACACACACACACACACACAAACACACACCTGTTCCATTGCGTTTCCTATAAGGCCTACCCTCACACCACAATGAAAGTGCTCCATTTTTTTCATATTTTTTGCATGTAAATGCATGATTTGATTTGTGATCATTATCTATTTATTTTTACTTTATTATTGTTTTTTATTTAATTGTTTTTTGTGTTTTCTGTGAGCCAAATCGCCATTGAGTCATTTTGTCACTGCCGGCTCTTCTTCCTCCTCCTCTGACTGTGACCCTTGACTTTAGTTTATATTTGGCGTCCCGATGCTGCAGTGCATGACGATGATGAAGATAATGATGATGATGACGATCGGAAAGGCAAACTCGGACATTCACAGCCCTGCGTTTTATGAATGCTCAAGCGATGGCGAGAAAGGAAAATTACATTTGCGGTGATTTTGACGAGCTATATGCTACCTTTTAGATTTATTGTTTGGATACAATAGATTTACAGTTATGAATTTGTTATGTTTTGTACACCTGTAAGTGCCTTTCTAAAATCAGGACATTATTTGAAAACCAATGCACAGACTGTAATGTATATAGGCTACTATGGGAATAAAATGGCTTTTCTGAATATATCTTTTATGTCGCAATTCTTGGGTTCATGAAGAGGGTTTTTTATAATCGCCTTTTCTTTCCTGGTGAGGGCAAAAAAATCATTTTAGAGACACGCTCTCGTTGCCAAATCTGGGCGTGTAAGCCTATCAAAAGCGGCCCATTTAGAGTTATTGCGCTGAACTATTTTGTCCCTTTGTGTCCTTTTCTATTAGGATGCTCTAAACATTTTGTGGCCCGGAATCTCACAACTCCTTTCACATCCGAAAAGCGTATCATGGCTTCTTGACCCTTAGACGTGTTTCTCCATTCGTGGCAAAAATTTATGTGAGAAACACAAATCTGGTGCCGGGGGGAAAAAAGCCAAGGATGCCACAAAAACACAAAGTTTTGGGCCAGTTTCCCCGGGCCTTTATAGACCTTTTTTGTTCTGCGGGACTGGGCCGTAATTTTGAGCGTAAAGCATGAAAAGTGGGGACAAATGAGCAGCGTTCCCTGATGGGACGAGCCACAAAGGAGCAGGGCCGGTCCCCCGCAGGCAGCAATACTGAGACAAGTGTGTCCCACCGCACAAAAAGGACGCAAACGTTTGGAGGCCATATGGTTTTTGAAATTTCCACACAATTTCAGACAATTTGATGGATTGAGTTAACCCTCCTTTTAAACAGTTTAACTGGGTGCGAACAAAGGCCATAATGCCTACATAGACTCTCCCTTCATGAGGGCATCTGCGGCTATTAATGTCTGCCCTTTCTCTTTGCCTGGCGTTTTGAACAAGTCAATGAATTACAATGAAACTGCCCCTTTTTTGTGAGCCGCTTGTGTTTCTCCGCTTTTTAGCTCTGGAATAATATGTTTGACTTCGGTCCAAGAACGTTTTCTAAACAAGAAATGGATTTTGTTCAAGTGTTTTTAATGTTAAGCAGGGAGCCATAAAGAGTTTCGACTGTGACATTTATGCCAAAGTCTGGTTAGGGAGTCCTTTGTTTGTTTTCTTCTCATCGCTTTTTTTAAACTTCTTCTTCTTCTACCTCTCTATTTCTTTTGTCTTTAAGGAGTTTAATGAAGCTGAAAACATGGCGATGTGAGAAAGAGAGAGTGTCCACAGGAGAAACTCAAAAGGTTACCTCCCGTTTAACTCTCTTTGTAGACAGAAAAGATAAGTAGGCCTGTCCTCTTGTGACTTGTTCTATAGCTAATGTTCGCTTTTTTATTTTCTACTTTTTTAATAACCGGCAGCCTGAATACGTTTAAAGACCTCCAAGTACTTAATATGCGGAGGCTATTGTTAATTATTAGTAGGGAAATTTGTACTAGTAAAATATATAATTCCCTCACACTTTACTTTCACCTAATGTTAGCATTTATAAGGAGTGTATTACCATTTAATTAACGGCTTGTATCACATTACAGTGCAGTTGAAAGCAGATATGGCTGTTTCATAATACGCTTGTCAACGACCAACTGCTCCCGTGGTCAGTTATAAGTGGGTGCTGTATAAACAAATGAATGACAACTTAGAAAACAATTATTTAAATAGGTCGTTAAAATTGTTGACAAATAATCACTTTAAATAATTACTTTATCTACTGAAAATTGCATTATAGTTTATTTTAATCATTTTTAAATGTTTATATTATGCTTATAAATGCTTGGAGAAGGGCTACTTTTAATCCATATTCGTGACGGTGAATAGAGGAAATGAAAGGTGACTGTGATTTTTAGAAAAATTCACTTCAGATATTTTGTAAATTTACTGCAAAAACACGGGTCTTTTGTTGTGTATTACAACACGGTGCGTGTGTGAGAGAGAGCGTGTGTGTCTTCTGCAGTCTACTCTGAATCAAGCATATTTATGAAGGGAGAGAGTGTTAAGGCAGGCTAAGTTTATAGTTTTCACTTGCTTATTTTATGAGAGCTTGTCAGGCGGGCCCGGCGATAAGTAATACTACAGTCTGTGGGACCACTTCGTGGTAATTAATCTGGAGGTCTTAAGTGTATTTCAGTATTTCACTTCGAGACGGGAAAAAATCACTACTTCAATCGTCCGGAAAATTGAAGTTTGATGCATGAGTCCCTACTGAAACAATAGTACAGCCCTCTCTCTTTTCATGTCTCACCCTCCCCTTTTTTATATTCTCTCTCTCCGTTCCTCTCTCACTCACTCTCTCTCATTATTTGCACCTTGTGAAAAACAGTCTCAGGTGCAAAATGTAAACTGGTAGAGTGACAGCATTTAACACAAGATGTAGGCTAAAATTAGTTTTATTATTATTAGTATTATTATTGTTGTTGTTGTTGTTGTTGTTATTAATATGAATAAGTATAAAAAGGAGATCATGAATATTTCGCTGGATTGCCTGAATTGTAGAGTTTTAATCATAGCCATCCTGTGGAGCCAGTTAATACTTCAAACTTCAATTTTACGGGCGATTGAACTAAGCATGTTCCTGACAGAATTGATGTATGTATTAATTTCCTTTAACTGTTGATTAATTAGGCTGCGCTGAAGGCTCAAATGGAACAGTTTGTTCGGAAATTTGCATATTAATCAAATTCTAGTTGATCATTCAAATAATCCAGGCTATGTGATTTTTGGGGATGAAGCTTGAAAACATATAGTAGTGAAATCAGTAAACATGTACAAGTATTCTGTAATAGTGCTGCTGCTGCATGTGCACTCTATCAAAATCAGATACTCAGAAAAAAGTCAATCGCACCTTAACACGGGGTGAGGGGTGGGAGTGGGGGGGTTAGGGGATGACAAACACTACAGATATGTAGCAGAATGATAGAAAATAATTCTTTTCTAAGCTTCTAATCACAGACAGTGTGAGGACTCAGAAGGGTGTACCAAAGCCTGCAGAAACAAAGTCAGCAGGTAAGAACCATGCAGACAATTCTGTGTTAAGAAAAATACATTTATAAAGACTTATGAACTAATTTTCTAATAATTTTCTTTAAAAAAAAAAACTGCACCTGAGCTTGGTGAACTCAGTATTTTAAGCAGTAATGTAAACCAAGAATGCTAAGACAATCACATTTGCAGCTCACACAGCAGCTCAAAATATTATTTCAAATACAAAAATATTTTGGACAGTTTGAAGAGAGCAGACAGGAAATGAATAAAAGCTTTAAAAATGTTATGATTAGAAGATAAAGGTTCTTATAATAAAATTACTTAGTTGCAAGGAGCGAAACATCAAAATAAACAGATAAAAGGCTTAAAGTAAAGTAAGCCCAGGGAGTCCTTGATGGTAGTCATGAACAAATGTATCAAAATCTGATGGATCCATCTTTTAGATTATGTGTCAGCCCAGAACACGCTAAGTGTTGTAAACCGTTAGTGTTCAGTTGTGCAAGAATCTCTATATAAAAAAGAAAACAGAAAGGTGAAAAGGAAACAAGAAGATGTAGACAAGCTGCAACCTCCAGTCAGCTGCTTAGCCTCTCAGGAGAGAGTCAAGCAGAGACACCTGCTGGTGATCACAGGACAGTGTACTCCACTGCAGTGAGTAGTTAACCAGCCATGGTGTGTGTGTGTGTGTGTGTTCGTGTGTGTGTAATTTAAAAAATAAGATATATTCACAGAAAATGGACACTTAAATAAAATAAACCACGGAAAGTAATGATGTGAGAGGGAATTCTCAACACATTTTGGTTTTCCCTTCTCCCTCTTTTTCTCTCTTAATTGAAAAAAATAAAACATCAAATTTAATAAGCTAGAATGATCATAAATATGTTGAGCATGCAGGTTATGCAAATTTTTAAAGACAAATAAAAAAACAAACCACTAAATCAAAAATAGTATTTGTAAAAAGACAAAATATAGTAAATATAGCTGAGCTAAATTTAAAGCTGATGGTGGAGGAAATAAAAGTTTCTAGAGTTGCTGTTACCTGTTTTCCCCTCAAAAGCTCAACAAGATGTTGCTGACTTAATGTGGGTTGCTTCCTCAAAAAAGTCCAGATTTTGGATTTCTTCTGAAAATCTATTTAATTCCTTGTGATTAAGTATGATTTTATGTTAATGCAGACTAGAGAGTGTAGTAGAGACCTGAATGGATGTCTTTTTTCTTTAGCTCTCTCTCTCAGTTAAAAATAAAGTTTTATTGGATTTATGCAGCACCAATAATACCTTGTTCAGGATAATAGTTCTCTAGCATCTTTAGCCTGCTGTGCAATACTGCATTACTGTAAAACACATGTGGTCCTGTAATAACATCTTCTGCACCCTTACTGAATCTCTAAAGCTTCTGATAATATTTACCAACAGATTCACACTGTTTCAGAGCCAGGCATAATAAATGAAGGACTCTAAAGAAAAAAAAAGTAGCTTCTTTTAGGAAAAGTTGAGCTGATAGCTGTGGTGAAATAAAGTACTGACTGAGTATTAATCATTTACTGAGCCAGAAGTAGAAACCTCAAATCACTGCGCAAGTAAAAGTCCTACAGGCCTATTTAAGACCTCAATTAAGTGAAAGTACATTGTCATAACCAAAATATAGTTAATGAGTTAAAAGTAAAATACAGAATGATTCAGAGCACTACAATGTTTGGATTATCATTAATGCAGAATTTGTTTATTTTAATCTTGACATTTTACATGTTGGGTAAACAAATTCTCCAACAGTGTGTCATAATTAATAAGCTAATGTGAATGCAAAATTTTGAGTTTTAAGTAAATTAGTAATTATTGCTGTCAAATAAATGTAGTCAGAATAAATGCAGGGTAAGGAAAACAGTAATTCAAGCAAAGTACACGTAGAGTTTGCTTGTGTATTTATTTCCCCTATTTATCCCTGTATTAATTTCAATTTTCTCTTAACATACGAACTACCAAAAATTATTGTTGGCTTTTGCTTTTCTTATATAGCATAACTTTTTGTGCCTATATTGAAGAGAGAAATAAAAATTCCGCTCAGTGCTGACGGTCTGTGTCTTATTTGCTGCAGTCTCGTGCTTTTCTTGGTCTCATCTTTATAAATTGATCACCAAAACAAAGAAAAACAAGCAGTATTCTGTTAACTTCACCTAATGCCTCGATGGAATAAGGTCTAGATTGATTTATCTAATGTTAATTTGTTGAAACCCAGTCCACTTTACATGTTTTACAGGTCTGAACGTCGCACGTCATCCACTGCGCCTGCGCAGCGCAGCACAGCGCCGCGTCAGTGCTCCTCAGCACTCTCCTCTGTCGCAGACGTTACGTCATCAATGTTGGCGGGATTTTGAGAAAGGAGTGTCTGCTGTTGTTGTCAGCGCCGTGAAGAAAAACTGTGAAAAATTACAAATTATGGTAAGACTACACATCTTTTGATTGACATTTGAAGTGCAGATATGAACACAATATGGGGACTACGAAATGTTCACGTTCATTACAGATAATATCGTCACTTGCCATGGTAACGTTATTCTGGGCAAATAACTCGTCTGAATCGTTCATGCTCGTCTGACTAGCCAGCCAGACGAGAACTGAACTGATGAAGCCCCTTGGATTAGAGGCGAAACGTCCTAACAGACATATTACCTAGTCCAGTTGCCCTCTATTTATTTGCCCAGAATAGCCATAAGCATGACCTGGATGAATGAGAACATGCACAGACATGCTAACGTTAACTAGCCAGGTTAATGTCCATTACCAGCAGACAGTTAGTGATACCTAACCCATGCAATGTGCAAACTTTTCCTGTACCGCACTTAGTTTTTTAAGACATAACTCACACAGATTTAGCTCGACACTCTCACCTTTAATGTGTCCATAATCAGGCTGAGAAGAAGCCTGGCGGCCAGGCAGAAGCTGAGCTGTCAGAGGCCGCTCGGAGTGCGCTGTTCGACCTATGTGAGGATCAGTTTGCTCACCTGGAAAAGGTTAAGTTATGTTTGAAGCTGAGCCGATACGCTTTCCTTTTTAACCATTCACTGGATGTGCTACGATGGTAAAAACTGCTGACTGTCTCTCTCTTTGTGTTGCAGCTTCAGAATGAGATTATACTTTGTGAACCAGACTTATGTGAGAATCCGCATGAGCAGGTGATATGATGATGTTACTCTTACGTTTGTATGCAGAACTATCTCAGTGATACTGATACAACACCAAAGAACCTAAAGAAGACAGTGCCAAGAGTGTTTAAATATTTCTTTTGACACTTTGAGATGTCATAGGTTACATGAGCATCAATTTTGTAATGACACTTGAATAAAATGATATGAACAATAAATTGCACACCACAATGCCAAACATTTGAAAGCTTACAGAACTGTTTGAACAGCCATAAAATGCTTGTAAAACTTAGCTTTTGTAGCACTAGCACTTTGTAGCACTTTTGTCAACTTCAAACTCTACATGCATTAAGGGAAAAACTCGATAAACAAGGAAGGGGAGGAAGAGGAAGGAAGAGAGATGTTGAGGAGGCACCCCTCTCTTGTGCTACAAATGACAATAATAGGCCATAATTTTTTTTTATAAATGTTATTAGTTAACATAGCTGTTTTCTGTCTTTTTTTCATGACACAATCGTCATTCCTTTTCTATAGTTTAAAATCATTCTTAAATTTTTTTTCAAAACATTTGAAAATTCTTTAACAAAAGCATTTTGCCCTTTAAAAAATGTTGTAAGGCACTTTTTGTGTATAAAATATGATACTTGTGTAAGTTACTCTATTCATTAAGTATTTAAAAACTTAAATATATGTCATTAATTAGTCGCGTTTGTTTCTTCTGTGCATTGTTAACATTAATCTCCAATAGTCAGTAAATCGACTGATAGCAACAGAAGCTGAACTGAAGCAGTGGCTGGCAGTGGGGCCTGAATGTAAGTCCTCCACTCACACTGTGATAAAAGCTAAGTAAGCTAAGTGTTTCCAACTTAAGTATGAATTTAACAAATCAACAGCACAGCTTTATAATACAGTTAAAGTTTAATGTCTTTCCACATTTTAGACACAATTTAGATGTGTGTGAAACAGGCAAGACAAACATTACTGTTAAATAAAAACTTAATTTCAGATTAACTGTGATTCTAGGTTTTCAAATAAAATAGAATTTGTTCCATCTATTGTGTCTAATGTTTGGAATTAAAATGCATTTGTAAAGAAATGTTTATATGTGTATTTATTTTGATACATCCAGTGTTGGCAGAAAATTCTGAAGTTTTACTTCAAGCTGGAAAAGAGGAGGTATGTCTTCTTGAAAAATATCTCTTATTAAAACTCTATGTTTAAATGTGTTGCTCCAGTTACACACTCTGTTTCCTGTTTTAATGTCCACAGATGCTCAAGCTGTGCTCTGAACTTGAGATGGTTGTTTCTTGCTACGAAGCAAGGAGAGACAAATTAAGAGAAACTAAAGAACTGTATGTACCCTTTTTATTTTTGGTGCAGGCTTTTTCAAGGGATAGTTCACCCAAAACTGAAATTTAACATAATTTCAACTCACCACTATGTCTTAGAGCTTTTGAACCAAGTGCGCACTAATATGAACTTAGCTCCCGTTTGGGAGGCTTCACTGGATATTGTGGCCAGAAACACAATGTTAAGTTTTGAGTTAAATTGGACAATCGATTTCTCCAAACACTTGGATGGCCCACAGAATGGAGGCATGTTAGTTTTTCATCAGTTTTTTTTTTTTTCTGTTTGAGTCCGTGGCCACAGTAAGCTTCGATTGTATGGGCATGGCTTGGAATTCTTTCCTTTGGTCTACCTCTGGAAGGACTATGTGGATTAGATAATATCTCCAGAGCCTCCATCAACATAGTGGTAAATGGAAATTGTGTGAAATTTCAATTTTGGGTGAACTATCCCTTTAAGACTAGCTGTCCCCCCTTTTCTGTTTCACTCTGTTTATTGTTATGAGAGTATATGTTTTTTAGAGAACAGAAGTGGCTGGAGGAGAAGAAACAGGCGCTGATGGCAGCCAGCGATCATGTTGAACGATTAAAAAGAGAAAAGGAGAATTTATCAGGGCTCAGGTGAGTGTGAAGGTCAAGTCGAACTCAAACTAAACCAAAGTTTTGAGGTGAATATTTGGAGGGGATGCAGTTCTGTAAGAAATAATGAATGTGAAAAAACTCAAATTTAATTTAAGAAAAATCAACACAGAATGTGTGTATGAACTCAGATTTTGTATGTATGTGTTTGCGTGTGCACATTTTGCAGTGTTTTGCAGGATACAAAGGAGAAAATCCAGAAAATGAAGGTCTACGAGGAAAAGTTGATGGAGTCTCTGGGGGAGCTACTGGAGAAGCACGTCCCTCATCCTCAGAATGACCTCAGTGCAAACAAGAAGAAGAAGGTACAGTAACCTGTTTTGGGTTTAATCTGTGCTTCTGCAGCATGTCTACATGAAAAAACTTTCTGTTACTCTTTCAATGCAGTTTTTTATCTTTTGTTTTCATATTCAGAGTGTTTCTTCGGAGTCAGATGAAGACTTGATTTCACTTAATGAAATTCTGGAGGTGGGTTTTTAATGCACATACACTGGTGTCGCTCTCTGCCCTCGTAAGTTCACAGTAGATAACACAGTATATCCAAACAGTATTTAATTAATATTCTGTCAAACCATATTCTAGTATAAGCTCTTGTCGTCAGATCTGTTTAATAAACACAATGCACACAAGTATCATTGCACAACAGTAGCAACAGCAGTGAACTTATGAATTCACTTCAGGGATCTATCTGACTCTGATGTCTGTTGCTGTGATTCAGTGGAACACTTCCTCAAAAACAACAGTGTTTTTGTGTGCGATAGTCAGTCTAATGTTGGACTAATACATTTTAACAATAAAGAAAATCCTCTCTAAACAGAAAGAACACCTTTATACTACACATAGGTCTATAGCTCATATCCCAGTAAAAAATGTGATGAAAACTATCATTTTGATACTAACTTAAAATTTTTATTTTCAATAGTAGTTTTTTTTATATCTAGTTTAAGAGGTGCTGTACACTCCCATTAACAAATCATGAAAAATGATTTTCTTTTAAAGCACATTTTTCTGTGTCTTTTTCCTTTAAAACAGAACAGCACATTATTGTTACTGTAACTTGTCTAATTTTTTAACCAGTGCATTTGTAAGTGACACAGTTAAAATGGATGAAAAAATGCTACTGTGTTGTGTTGCATGTTAACTTAAAGGTACAGTGTGTACTATCAGAGGACTTTGTGGCATCTTGCCACAAGAGAGACTGCAACGCTCCCTTAGGCAGTGGCATTATCCACCACT
Organism: Acanthurus leucopareius; assembly: GCA_029814765.1. NCBI lineage: Eukaryota > Metazoa > Chordata > Actinopteri > Acanthuriformes > Acanthuridae > Acanthurus > Acanthurus leucopareius. Next base: position 20,779,683 of record JAQMCX010000043.1, on the reverse strand, counting down.
GCCTCAACGCTTTTTGTGTGGAACTATGATATAACTTTTTCCCAAGTGTATACATTTGCCTCTAAACAACAATATGGACATGCAAAGAAATGATGGAGCACTGTGAAAAACATTTGGATGATTTATTGACTTGGTGATGGACAGACTTCTTCCCGGTCATCTTATGGTTGGTTGTAATATCCAGTTTACATGATCAGCAGAAAACAGGAAACTTAGGTGTCATTCTTTAAACATAAAGCTGTCATTAGCAATTTCCACCTGAGAAAGGCAAAACAGATGTTGACTCTTGTTTTTTTCCCATCCACAGACCCAATTTCATGTAGCTTCATGAGGTTTCTTTTCTTGGTTGCGTACGATACATTTTTCTGTGATGTATAATAGTTATAATCCTTCATTTATAAGCTTATTACTTTCAAACACTTTTATAATACAAATTGTTAGGCACACAACAACCACTCTGCCGCCTTCTTCTTCTTCTTCTCCTTCTTCTCTTTCTTCTTTGTCCTCCAACCGATGCATCCAGCGGACACCCGCTATATATTAAAATGTGTAAGGTCTGTACTAGAGGCAGCATTAAGTTTGTCCATTCTGTGCTACTGTAGTCCGCTCTGCTAAATGCCAATAATTTTTACACACTGTACCTTTAAGTGGTGCTTCCAAAATTATTAGTTCAGTGCCACCCGTGGAAAGTTAGTCTGGAGCTCTCAATTACATTCCTGACACTTGTGATAATGATAGATCATGCATCAAAAACAGATTTTTTTTTAACTTTCATGTTGTAGGTTTTTTTCCCTTTCACCATTGAGTACCAGTCTCCCTCCCCTGTTCCTCTGCAGCTTCTCATGAACAAGGTCCTGAGCACACCACACGACCCCTATGTGACAATAGACCACAAATTCTGGCCACCGTACATAGAAATGCTGCTGCGATATGGCATTGCAGTGAGGCACCAAGGGAACAACTTCAAGATCCGCCTGGAAACTTTTTGTTAGTGCAATGGTGCCTTAGGTATCTTTAGTACAACTTAATCTGCTAGTGTTTCTAATGTGAGTCTGCTTGTAAAGTGCTATCATTGTGTATATTACTGTAGGCTGATGTGAAAACTTACTCCAATGAATGATGTATGTTAGTTTTTATGTGTTCTTTAACCCCCTCTCAAAAGTTAAGTTTCTCATGCCTCCAAATGTCCAACTGTAAATATGTGGATTTGTTCCTATGATGATATATATTTTTCTCGTTCACATTCAATAAACATGGATCTGCTGATGTGGTGTTAAATTGTATCAATCATTGTTAGTTTTTTTTGGCAACCAGTGGGCATCTTTCCGCAGAAAATTATTAATGAAGGAGGATGGACAATGTTTTAGTTCAGACAGAGAACGTTATACGAAAATGTAAAACTTAATTCATAAGAAACTTTTCTGCGTCAGGCGGCGTCAGGCGACGTCAGAACTCTCGTCCAATCCGGTGCGGCCGCCGTGTCAGTCAGAATTCCTGTGGGCGGAGAGGGGATTCCGGTTCCGGGTGTTTTCACATCTCACTCAGAGGCTTCTTTCGCTCTGATTATGGTCTTTTATCGGAGACTTCTTTCGATTCACGACTGATTTAAATACAGTTCTTTTTAATAAGCAAGTCCAGCTGAAACCGTGAATATGACGACCCGTTCGGAGAGAGAGAAGGCCCAGAAACTCAACGAGCAGCACCAGGCCATCCTGTCCAAAATGCTGAGAGAGGAAGACAACAAGTACTGCGCCGACTGCGAGGCGAAAGGTGCGACATTCGCTCCCTCGAAAATTATTCATTTTTACTACACAAAGTCCACATTTTCTATAAGCATCCATCGCCAAAGCTAACTAACCATGTAGCAATTGCGTTTGTTAGCTTAGCTAAGCTAGCTCGCGAATGTGTAACTAGCTAAGGCTAGTCAGCTGACATCGCTTCCCCTTAAGCTAAACTAAGTGGCTAACTAGCAAGCTAACTTCTCTAAATCTACAGACGCTCCCTTACTGCCGCCTTCAGCTCAGCCGCGGGTGTTTAAAGCGTTAAACAAACTCTGGCAGGTCCTTCAAAGAAACGTAACTGTAAAATTCTTACTAGGTCATTGGTAAAGAATGCAGAGCTTGCTTTTTGGCAATTACAGTCACTACAAGACAGTGCTTGTTTATGTTGCTCCTAAGACGTTTCTCTACGTTCAAGTCACAATCTATCTTTCTTTCTTTACCAGGTCCAAGATGGGCATCCTGGAATCTTGGAGTATTTATCTGCATCCGATGTGCTGGCATCCACAGGAACTTAGGAGTACACATATCTAGAGTTAAATCAGTCAACCTGGATCAATGGACATCAGAACAAATCCAGGTACCATTTTATTGTTATTCGTTTGTTCAGCGTCAGAGGAAGAAGCCCTTCATCAACTGTGTATCAAATAAGAAATTTTGCTGACACATAATGTCAAAATACTTTTTGTATCAAATTGACCTAGCATAATTTTACTTGTGCATATCTGCTCACCATCGATGATCAGGCTTTCGATTAAATGCTTCAGATCGATGACAGTATTTTAACTTCCACTTTCAAAAGGTGACTTCTAGTTACTTACACTGCACCTCAATTAACATGGTAGACTTCAGAGACACTGTTTAAACAGAGAATGTTAAAATCCTATTCAGCAGAGGGTCAACAATCCCTAACTTGTAGTCCCTGGTGTGGGGTCATTGGTTAAACATACTGGAGCCTACACATCCATAATGCATAAATGATAGTGCCAGTCAGCTTGCTAAGTTCATGTCGTATGGAAATTACTATAATTACCAGTCTAAAATTTGCAAATTACTTTATACATAAACATAAGTACAACTGGAAAACATGTTTAAGTCACAAAAATGTCTAAAAACTTAACATAGATATAAACATCTCACAGTACATTAGTCAAGATGTATCTTCTGTGGTAATCAAAACCAAAATTGAATCTCTGTCCCCATCTGTAACCCTTTTAAGCTCCATTATAGCCACAAGGCATCATACCATTGTTTTTACAGGTGAGGAAGTACTGTCTGTGATAATCAAACTAATCATCATCTTATATAAACGATAGTGCCCCTTAATATATATCAAAATGCTTATACAAACAGCTTTTGTTCAGTGTTTATGCATCAGTCTTTCCTTTTCTCAGAGTATACAGGATATGGGTAACACCAAGGCCAGGCAGCTTTATGAGGCCAACCTTCCAGAAAGCTTCAGAAGACCTCAAACAGACCAGTATCCTTCTCTATCAGCAGATCCGCAGAAAAAGAATTTAAATGTGCTACAGTATTTAGAGATGTTATTCATTTTGCTTTTTTGGTGCCTTTTTTCCCTTGACTCTGATCTAAGAGCTGTGGAATTCTTCATCAGGGATAAATATGAGAAGAAGAAATACTACAGCAAGAATGTGACCAATGGGAGCAGTGTATGCATTAGTTCCTTGTTCTGATACTGTAGAACCCCTTCTGTACTTAAATGTATTTTTAGTACTCATACTTTTAAGTATGCATACTCTTTTACATAGTAGTAGTTTAAGATGGCTTCAGTTTTTCTGCTGTCAATTGTGGGCTTCTGTTGTTTTTTCAGCCAAAAGATGCTAAGAAAGAGAGGGAGCCAGACAGAGGAAGCAAGGCGTCATCCTACACCAAGGTAAAAACCCCACACACATTCCTTTATTAGGATAGCATAACTATATAACTTTTTTTAAACTACTTTTTGTTTATTAAGAGTGAAGAGTCCAAGCCGGTTCCAAAAATCAGCCCTGCGAAGACTTCAGAACCGTCTGTGAACCTGCTAGGCCTTGGTGAGTGCCTTTACGCTTCCTGTGTTACTAGGAAAAAAAAAGAAAGAGAAAACATCTGAATGTGCTGACTAGACAGAGGCCTTGATAAAAAAATTTTATGCTTGTTATTTTTTTCTTTTTTTATCATCAGTTCTGCAGGTCTAATGAATGATGATGATCATTTTAATCTTATTGAGCTGGGCTGGATATGATTTGTCACTCAAACGTTTACTTGGACTCAAGGCTTCACTAAAATAGAATTATTTTGTAAAAGGCCTTGTCAGGGTCACTTAAACTTTAAAGAAAATGTTTTAACCAGAACTGATACACTTATTATGACCCAGTTTACCACAAGCAACTAACAGAATAAAATGATGACCAGATAACATTTAACGTTTTTTACAAAAGGTTAACTTCACTGTGACATCAAAAATGTCTGCAAAAACACCTCTCTGGCCACTAGAATGCAGCTTTTTTTAGAATTTGTAGGTTGATCATTGCAGTCCATCACAAGCTTATTAGTTTGCTTGTATGTAGCTTCATGTGGTTGTTGCAACATGTGATAAATCTATCTATCAGTCCTTTGTATTCTTTGTAAAAAATAGTCTCTAAGTGATGAGAGCGTGTTTCTCTCTGGAAATTGGTTTGATGACATTTAGGAGCCACTTTATATTGGAACTGATACTGTGGCATGTTGTGTCAGTGATGGTAGATCTTTTAAACAGCCTCTGAGCATGCCCTTCACTATAAAAGGTTTACTGTGTTCCCCTTTTTTCAGTTTTGTTTCTAGCAGTTGTATAACATTGGAGTCACTGACTGTACATCTGTGTTACTTTCATCTAACAGGCTGCACACTAGCTGCTCTTGTATGAGCTGTAATAAAGTATTATGTTCTTCTGAGTTGTAGCAGAACTAATATTTTCAAGCTAAAATTTAAAAAAAAAAATGTAACAGTGCATGTGTGTGTATATGTTTGTGTGTGGGTTTAACATTTAAGGGACAAACTATAAAAAATGTATGCACAGAGACTGAGATATTACCTGAGATAGAGGAGAATTTGATGCACTGCTAAAGAAGGCAACACCTGATAATAGTTCAGTGGTTCCTTTTGGGTAATTTGGGTTTTATAGACAAAGTTTAGTCGTGGATCCATTTCTGTTTCACCTGTCTATCATCTGCAGCAGGTCTTGCAGGCAGGATTTCTGCCTGGACAGAATGTGATGATTCTATTAAAATCTGTTTTTTATAATGTTTGTCATGGTCAGATGGTGAACTGCAGTAGAACTGTAGGTTATTGCTATTCTATTAATTCATGTACATGTCCATCTATTAGTTCAATGAGATGACTATGATTTAATGATTGAGCATCATAGGAATAGTGCGTGCTATCACTTCATTACAGCCATTTTATTTACAGTTTTAAAGTGAATGACATATTTACACTACTGATGGGTGTAGAGGGGCATTGTGTTATTTAGATTTACTGTTATTTTTGTTTTGTGGCCAATGTGCTAATAAGGGTAAGCTGATTAATTTTTTATTGTGCAAACTGTGATGCTCACTGTGTGGGCAATTTTGCAGCTATGGGAGGGAACTGTTAAACAGTTATATAAATACAAAAACAACACATTATCACATTTGCAAACACATTCTCTGTTTGTTTTACACTACTTTTTAAGCCAATTACATATATATTAGAATGTTATTCTTGTTATTTTGTAAGTTTTCAGTTTACTCATGTTAGGACTTGATCAATGAGTTTTGCTGCCTTCCTCTGTTAAATTGTCCCACAAAGTTGATTTTCCTAACTGTGTTATCTTATTGTCTAATTGTAAAACCATTTTTTTCACCTTTCTATCACAGACACACCAACAGCTGCATCAACTAACAATGGTAGCACAGGCACAAGCCAGAACAACAATGACCTGGATATATTTGGCCCCATGGTGTCCAACCCCCTCCCCGCTTCCACATCGGCAGCTCAGTTTTCTCAGGTAAAAGCAGACAAGCAAATAGTAATGTCTTAATAATGCTAAGGAGCCCTTGACAGTAATGGTTGTCTTGTTGTAAAACTGAAATGAAGTGTGCAATAAGAAGAAGTCAAATGGCATCAGTAACACACAAGACAACAATGAAGAAAATGAGGCAATCATTTGGCCAATCATTTTAATTGAACTGCAACCAATTATTATTTTTATTAGCAGTCAATTCATTATCTTTCATTGTGAGCATGGCAATAAATACCTATCCTTAGGTTCTGAAAAACCTGCAGCGTCTAATGTTTGTCCAACTAACATAAAAACTTAGAGATACTTCATAGTAAAATAAACATGTATGCTTGAAATGTGCATTAAATAATTTTGAAAATGTAATTTTGTTATCTATCCCCTTGAAATTAAATGTTTAATCAAAAGACTGATTTTCTGTCTTGTAATGTCGATACATGTGCTATCAAAAGCCTTGGCCAGATTTTGTTAACTGAATGTGCAGAACTTTTTTTTTAAATTTATAATGTTTATTGTAAATTTTTTAACCCCAGAAAAAGACATAATACAATACAAGGACATGACCATAACCATACTGTACCAGAACAGTATGTCATTTGAAATGCATTTCTTATTTAAATATAAGAACTCTTTTATTTAAGGGCTGCAATGATGATTTACACCATCAACCAGTCTGACAGTTTTTTTCTAAATCAACTGATCAATTTGTGTTCAAAGTGACACAATTTTCCTGAGCCCAAAGTAATATACTATATTGCCTCCCCTGTCCAATCAAAAGTCAATGACCTTAAATCTAATTAGCAAATGTCCCTACATTTTTTTCTTGAAAAAAGACCAAAATATCAACCAACAGCTTTCTTTCAATCGACCAAACAACCAATCGTTGAATATTTTATTATAACATTTTTAAAATTTATTTTAGAACATATTTTATTTTTACCCTTATATTTTAGTTAAGAAATTTGTTTATGTCTGTGATTTGTTTTGTTCTGAGACACACTGCCTAACAAGCACGTAGCCTGACATTGAACTACACCTATGTTCAATATATTCGAGTCTGTCTCTGGCTACATCTTAGAGGTGGGTGGAGCCATGCAAGGATCTTTTCCACTAATATGGGACCAGTTCCATTCTGGTTTGCGCATGTAATTTTGAAATTCTGGGAACATTCTACAAAAAAAAAAAAGGAATAGGTTCTGACCTTAAAAAGTTGCGTACAGATGGAACAAAAATAGTTGGTTTTCCTTTGACTGAAGAGGGAAAGAAAAGTGTGCGCGTCAAATTCTATAGTTCGTTATGCATCGTGGGCCGCCCTCTCCCACCGCTGCATTACCAAGGAAGAGTAAACTCTAAATCTATCATGAAATAATTTCTATATCACTGTTAATTGTGAGGCAGAGTTTCGGGAGAAGTACATTTGTCGTATGTGAAATAAAGATCTGTGAAATCTCTTTACTGTTGCACAGCCATGATACAGGCAATACAGATTAAATAGCTCACTATGATTTAGTTATCACAGGTCTCATGACTCCAACAGCTACCAACAGCCTGTCAAGAGGTCAAAATCAAAATATGGGGCATTTTATGCAAGTAGACCATTATTACTGCATTTACAAATTAATAAAATATGAAAACTATTCTTTTCGAGCTCACATCTTTGTGACAAATAGCAAAATTTATGACATATGTAATTGTAAAAGCGTCAATTTATAGGTTCAGTCTGTTGAGTTTACAGGATAGCATCCAACCAGTGAACCTACATTGTCAAAGTAGGTATACAAGGACTGTTCTGTTTTTTCAGAGGTGAAACAACACAAGGAAAGGATTGAAAAAACTGAAAAGATTTGCTGTTATTCCACATTTTGATCAGCAAGTTTCAAAAAGTTGCAACCTGTTTCCTCTTTTAAGGTGAGCTCCAGTAACGTGGCCGGCACTCCGACACAAGCTCCAGCAGCAGGAGGTGGAGCCAGCTCAGGGTCAGGGCAGGGGGACCTTGACTTGTTCAGTGACAGCAGTAGCACCACCAAAACTGACGATGCAGCCAAGAAGCCTCTGTCCAAGGACTCCATTCTTTCCCTATATGGAACCAACAGCATGTCCCAACAGCCCCCTGCTGGCAAGTCTTTAGAAATGATGTTAAACACAACCTAAGACCTGGTTTTTTGGCCTGTTTTTTCTATTATATCTTCTTTATGAAATAATTTTATGACTGCAATGTTACTTATACAAGTTACTTATTTTCCATATTTTAAAAAAAGTTTACATTTTCTAAGCCAAACAAGAACTTTACCTAAAAGATGTTTGGTGATGATTTTTGTCAGGAATTGTCTGATCAAGAAATTGCTGATCTGGTCAGATAATACTAGCCCTGATAACTGACAGTAGCCAGTACTCTGTCTTACAGACATGTTTGGTTTGTGTCAAAATAATTGAGTTTTGATTACAAATTTTAACCAGTCCATTAGATCCATTAAGATATCACAAAAAGAATTCAAAAGCCTGCCTCTGATCGTCATATTTGTAAGTGTTCTTCTGTTCTAAAGTAATATAGTGTTAGATCGAGATAGAGTTTCTGCTGACAGAGGTACATCCCAAACAGAAACTGCTAATAGCTAATTTAACATAAACACTTCAAATGGCACTCAATTGCCAAAATTTAAATTAAAAAAAGGAGGAAAAACAGGAGTTATGTTGAAGCCCACTGCTAAATCATTGCCCCCATGGCAACATGGTACTGTTTACATTCCCAAAACATCCATATAATGGGGCCTGTAATTCCTCCCATTTGTTAACAGGGGGTCCCTAAAAAGTAGAGCAACATTTTACTCATTGAGGTAATGCTGAGATCAGTTGATGTAGTAATAGGATTCACAACGAGCAAGTAGATACTGACTTGCTTGTATGTCCCAACACAGTCCCTCAGAATTTTCCTACACAGTACTCAACAAACAGGCTCCTTAAACACAGCTAAATATTAAATTAGTTTTGGAAATCTTCCAACACCTTACACATTAAAATACTTAAAGCCATATTCACATGCATGACATTTTTCCCTCTCTTCCTCCACCTCCAGCTGGCATGTTCATGGGTCCCTCCCAGATGCAGTTTCCTGTCCAGGCCACTGCTGGTTATCAGGCCTTCCCTGGCATGGGCACAGCCATGCCACCTACAACCGTCATGGGTGCCATGATGGGACCCAGTCCAGGCATGATGGTTGGGATGACGATGCCTAATGGCTTCATGGGGAACGCGCCAGCCACTGGTGTGATGGGCATGGCACCGAGGATGATGGGACCTCAGGGCGGCGCAATGCCTGCGGGCATGGTGCCTGCTCAGGGCATGTATGCCCTCCAGCCTGGGCAGCAGGCTCAGTGGAACGTGGGTCAGGTATGCTGACATTGTAAGAGGTATTTAAAAATCAACTCATCAGCTAAATTTTGTCTTTTGTTGTTGTGCGTTGTATTTAAGTGTATGACATGTTTTACTCTACCACACCCAGCAGTGCATTGTGACCTGCTATACAGGTTGTGGACAGGAGGTCTAACAGCCACCAGATGGCAGCACTAGGTGGAATTTAATGCAGGGGCTGTGTCCCAAACCTGTATTGAATTTGTTAATATGTATTGTGACGCTGGAAAAGGAAAAGGTTATGGCAGGTTTCAGTCCCTGGTGTTCCGTTCCAGTGTTAACTAAGATCTCTCTGACATCCTCAGGTGAATCAACAGATGTCAGGGATGACTCTGAACGGTGCAGGTGGCCAGATGGCCTTCGGTCAGCCTCCGTCAGCAGTGGGTGGATGGGCCGCCACTGGATCCGGCCAGACTCTGAGCACACAGTTATGGAAGTGAGCTTCCGAGCAGGTTGATGGTCAGGCAGAGTGAGAGTCGAGCTTGCAGAAAGTGCAAAATATAATCTTGTGCTTCTCTGCACCTCACTATGAACTGATGCCCATATCCATCCCAGACCAGCCTTCAGAACATAAAAAGTCTATCTCTTTTTTTCTCCTTCTCCCTTTCTCTGTCTCTCTTTCTCTCTATTGTGTGAGTGAATTGGGAGTCATACAGGATTACAGCCTGGCAGTTTCTGCCTGTCGTATGGTTTTTGATCATAACTTTTATTTTCCTTTTTTGGAAAAAAAATGTCAAGGAAATAACAGTCCCAACAAAAATGATATCGACATATCAGAAAAGCTGCAGGACCAGTTACACAAGCTTTTATCGTATCACTTTATCATTATAAGATTATAGAACATTTAAATGAATAGTATTTAACGGGAGAAGATATGACTATCAAGTCTGTCAGTGGTACTCCCAAATGTACAGCGCTGTATAACCTTTTAAAGTACTTGTGGTTCCCCTATAAAATAAAAAGATAATAAATGACTTGCTTTGATGTGTTGTCTATGATTCAAGTGCAGAAGAGGATTAAAGATTCAGTCTGAAAGTGGGGGAAATTTTACATTTTAGTTTGGGTGTTCAACTTTTGAACGGGCATTAAAGGCTCCTAACCTGTGTCATATACTTGGTAGCAGTAGGAAGATTTTATATTTTAATGTAAAAGAGGACGTTATCAACTGTTGCATTTTAGTAGTCATTGACTACCTCCAAAGAGGTGTTGATTAGACAATTAATCACAGGACACATGTCACTTTTTTCCCCAACAATATCGACATGTTTCCTTTGAAAAGGTCTGAAAAACAAATAGGAAAGGAACTAGTATAAGCCCAAAAACTCAAGGGCCAGCCTTCAGGAAGGTAAATTACAGAGTCCTTGGTTTGCTCTATGAGGCTGTTTACAAATTACCGGTAATCCGATGGACAAAACCCCCAGCAAGCTTTTCTGAGCCAGAGATGCAGTTTGACTACATTAACAACAGCAGGAGTCTGTCCTTCTCTTAATACCCTAAATTCCGATTATTTCACGTGGCAAAACGTAGCAAATAACTTCTTTCTATCAGACAAATCTCTGATCTGGTGAAGAATTTCCTCACTGTTGATTGTACATCAAGCATGAAGACAAATAGCCTGTTTCTCTCAGCCTCTTGCTCTTGTGCATGTTTACTGCTCTAGCGCCACAAACTGCACAGTGTAAGTCAAACATAATAGCTACTGTTTTGTCCTCAACAACCTATATTTATTACCACTGCTTCATTACTGCACTGCAAAAAACCACAGATGAACAATTATTTTTCAACAATGCAGAGTTAGTTGGAGCTGATAGTTGACTACTCGTCTCATTTGTGAAACACATAATGCAAAGTTTATTTTACTTGCATGTTTGTGTGAACCACAACGAGCTGCACAGAGGGAAACAATAGAGTGTTCTTTTACACACGTACATATATACTTTAACCTCCACTTTTTAACATCATATCCCAGTTTTCCACTGAGGCAGTGACATTAACCAGAATAGGAAATTACACTGCATAGTGCATCATGGTAGTCTGAGTTACAGATTAATTCCTAAACGGGTTGTATCTCTAATTTTTAGTTTTCTATGAGATAATTAAAGCATTTAATTTAAGTGTTCTCCCAAAATATTGTTTCAAATTACAGAACAAATAATATAGTTAAAAAGGAGATATGGGTTCTCCAGAGAGCTAGTTGGTTTAGAGCGGCAAGGTATGAATAATGTGTCCCGGTGTTGTGCCGTCGTATGCACCCCTGCCGTGAAAAGCACCCCCTCGCGGGAGCGCGCTTATGCCGCTCCGCTGTTGGGAAAGTGAAGCAATTCGCCTCAATATCGCAAACAGACGCTGGG
>JAQMCX010000043.1:20720288-20757961 GCA_029814765.1 Acanthurus leucopareius | reverse complement strand
GTGTGTGTGTGTGTGTGTGTGTGTGTGTGTGTGTGTGTGTGTGTGTGTGTGTGTGTGTGTGTGCGTGTGTGTGTGTGGGCTGTTCATTCTGTTGGTTTTTGCCTGTGTCACATGCTGTTTGAAGAATGGGACAAACTGCCTCTGAGGACTCTGTGTGGTTTGTGTGTTCATGTACATGGGCAAATGTGTGGGTGGTTGGGTGTGCATATGTGTGGGTATCTGTGTGTGTGTCCTCTTTATCTCAGTGTTGGCCTCTGTCCAATATCCGCACTCTTAAAGCATAACATTTGCTGCAAGTTGGGGGAGGTGAAGGAGGCACACAGGGGGTCACTCCTCAGTCAGAGGAAGAAGTAACTCATGCTTCTTATGAACTGTGTGTTACTGCACTGTATTACATAATTTTATCTAAAACAAGATGATTTTGATCACATATACTCATGGATAAAGTAGATAATTATGCCTGCAATAAGATATGAAGCTTAAAGGTTAACTTACTACCTGAACTGTGATTTTCCTTTGCTTTCCTTTCAAAGTAGTTTTGCCTTACTTTAAAGACAGTTTTGTTATGAGCTTGTAAACTTTCCTAAGTACAATAGGCCACAAGCATTGCTGCTGAAAACTAGCCCTCTGACACCTTCAGCTGTCTTCACTGGTCACTGACCTCTGCCTGTAGGTCATGGTAGTTCTTTGAGTCATGGAGTCCGACATGGAGCTATAGACAGTAGACAGTTATCTTAGCTTAACGTATCATAGTCATATCATATATCATAAAGTCTGGATGCAGGGTGAAACAGCTCACCTGACTCTGCTGAAAGGTCAAATACCCACCTGTAGATACCTTTAAGGCTCACAAATTAACATATTATTGCTCATTTTTTAGTCTGTTCAAAAACTTTTTCTTTCTTTCTTTTTCTTGATGCTTTTGGTAGAAATAAAGGCCCTGGAGTTTATTCTTCACTGTGAGTTTTTGCGACAACTAACAGAGACTGAGGTAGTCCCAGCACCAGGACTGTTTCTAGTCTTAATGCTAAACTAAGCTAACTGGTTAATGACTCTAGCTTTATATTCAGTGTACAGTCATGATGGTAAGACACTTCTTTTCCTACAGACGTCTCCCAAAAATGAAGAACTGTTCCTTTAAGTGACCCATACAACTCAAAGTGTGTGTGTGCACTGGAGCTTGTTTACACTCAATGTCCTTATCAAAGAAAATAATTTTTATCACAGGAAAAATATTCACAGAAGCCTTCTGTGATTTCAGAGGTTCAAACAGTAAACACTAAAGATGTTATTTGGGTCCAAGACCAAAATGTTCCATGAGTCCTAGGTCACTTGTCCCTCAAGGGAGTCAAAAACAAGTCAGGTTTGTTTGTATAGCCCTTAATCATTGTTATGTATAGCCTTAGTGGTCCTGTCATCACGCACATCATGAAAATGGTGACTGAAAAAAACACTCTTCCAAACTAAGAACCTTGTTGAGAACAAAAAAAACCCTCTAATGAGGAGCTCAGATAGGAAAAATGCTCAAATCCCTGGGAAGTGCTGCAGAGTGTCTCATGGGTGCACAAAGACATAGACTGAGGAAAATTATGCAATGTTTATCTAAAAGTTTACATCCAAGTGACTGAACTGTTCGTCTTTCACAACAAAAGATTATTCTGAACCTGGATCATCAACATGCCGTCACATCACAGGTTTAGGAAACCCTTTGTGTGCACATTTCCTCTTATAATAGATGCATCAGTGCCAACCTCAGCCCAGGTGCAGAGAAATGGGCACGTAGGCTTTGTTGGTTGGGTTGTCTGTTACTGAAACATAGCTTTAAGTACAGTAAGACAAATGAGTGCTTTACATTAGCAATGTGTCAAAGCAAAGTGGATGAGTTCATGTCTGATTGGGCGGGGGCTCACAGATGGGTGTTTTCACTATAACCAACCTTATGTCACATGCACACAGTTGACTAAAATCTCCTCCACAATTTCTGAAGAAACTACACCACTCAGCTCTTTTATTGGCAAAATCAATGCAACCATTTCCAGTTATATTGTAATTACTATGGTGAAAGAGTTAGACATGCAATGACTCCTTGTTTACAGCCTCTCATGGGAGCTTCAGACCCAGACTGAGCTGGCTGTTGAGCTTTTCAGCATTGAGAACAAAGTCTCTGATACTGATATTCACTCAAACAATGCTTACAAGGCTTCCAATAAACCTTGATACACATATTAAATAAACTCATTTTATCTGATCACTAATTTAGACCAATATATCCAATCATTCTTTTATGACTTTCCTTCCAACCTTATCTTAATCATAACATGTCTCTACTGATCCCTCACAGGAGTTTTTAAAGAGTTCTGAGTAATGCACTCCACCCCCACCCCCACCCTTCAAGTCCCACTGCTCACTGAAAAGATGTGGAGTCAAACTAAAGATAAGATTCCTCAATAAACAGACTTCAACCTTTTAAGAGTTGAAGTTGCTCCAGACTTTTAGCACAGATTTTTTTTCTTGTGTAATACGTGTCATGTACTTTTTTTTCATTACAGTGCACTCTGCTTTGAAAGTAAATCCACTCTGTGCCTGACAGCAAATTTTTACATTAATTTCTAAAGCAAACTTGATAAACACTGATTGAAAAATCTATACAAATCCACTAATGATTAATGATTAATTCTTGGAAGTGGTGTGACCCTGTGACTGTAACAGGGAGCTTCCAGAAATAACAATTGAATATTTCATCCATGATGCTCTGTTCCTAGTTTCCTTCTGTCAGCTGCAAAGAATAGAGGCTTTGTTTTCATTCAGTGCCAAAAATGGAGGGAAGTCTACTCTGTTTCTACCCTTAAGTAAGCAAACCACCTTAAAGTTACCATAGTCTCAAAACAGCATAAAAATAAACCACCATTGTTTGCCACATAGCAACCCTCAGAGTGTAGGTGTCGCTAATCGTGCTTGAATTTCATCTATTGTGTTGAGGTATGGATGGTCTGGTTTCTGCACCTGAGCGCATATGAATTCAGTGACTTCACCATCAGATATGATATGATGTCGCTCCCATGTCCGTCTCAAACATGTCACCTCCTTTGGTAAAAGATGGCTCATCATATCATGTCATAACAGATGTAAGATCCCACATCAGTGCATCTTGTTTTATCACCTTATGGTTTGTCATCACTGCTGACATATAAGCTGCTCATTCTTTGCAAAAATACACAGTTGTTAAGGTTACATGTTGATTAGTCACCTATAAGTAACAGTTACAGAATCTCAACCTCATGATCGGATTGTTATCATCAAAAGATGCATAATAACAGCTTACATCATATTAAAATTAGCACTCTGAGCACATCTCTATGCTGATTGTAAGTTAAGCTCAAAGCACAAAATTGTACAAATGTAATGATTAAATAAAAAAGTTTAATAACAGAAAAGCAATTTTTCAGTAGCCTTTGAACAGACGATTGCTCCACATTCTGGAAAAACAGGCACAGCAGTTAACATGGACGGACCTCTGTGACCTTGTGTATTCAACAATAGAGGGCTTGCCTCTGGGAGTGCTTGATAACATTCTGTGAATGAGTTCCGAAGTTATATGATATTTTGTGGAAAGTCGTATCCACCCTGTGTTAAAAGTTAATCAGTTCTTAATAACCAACCATTGCACAAAGTTTCAAAAAACCTCATAAATGTCCTGCTTAAAGACCAACAGATGTAGGCTAATGCAGCACAGTGAAAGCAGCACTGTGTTAGAGGTAGAAACTATGAATCATAGATGTGAGCCTGTATGGAGCAACATGGCCCTGGAAGCCTCCTCAGTGTACCACACCCTTCACAGACATTATCTCATCCCACTCACTGAATGTCCACTAAAATGTGTTCAGGGGTGGGTTTACCCCTGTGTCTGTCTGTGTGTGTGCATCCCGTTCAACATGTTGGGGGTGGTGCATTGGTTCTATTTATGTCAGACCAGTTTCTGTAGACAGAGTTTAACATTAACCTGCTCACTGTGCATCCTCTCCCTCCTGTGCAAATTGTTGCTTTCACTGGAAACTGGAAAAACAAATCATGTCCTGTAAAAAAGGGTGGACCTGCTTGATAAAGATATCAAGGTGGTGTGTCACATTTATTGACTCCACACAAAACAAATTAAGAGAGAACATTTAAACGAAGAACAACTAAGACATTGAAAATGCTACTTTGTGACAGTTCCTCCACTTAATTAACCCCACCTATGCTTGCTGTAGATAGTTGCTTTTTGAATATAGTAAGAAACTGACAAATATAATTAAAAAAATATCATGTTTCAAACAGACACAAAGTTCATTAGTCAGAAAAAAAGACAAGACAATGCAATAAAGTCTTAGGATTATAAAATATATCTTAGTTTCCTTGACAAATGTACCAGATTATCACAGAGCCACACCCTGTCTGCCCAACAGACTTCTGAGCTGTGCAGGTGACATTTACAGCCAAAGTGCACCATCTAGTGAAAGTCAATGTGAAAAACAGCTTTCCATGGAGCTCATGCTATTACTCTGTGCAGGAATCACAAATGAATCACTCAGCCACACCCAAGTGAGTTGCAATAGTTGTGAAAAGTTAGAGCTGAAACTGCTGTGAACCAAACTTTCTTTCCCTGAAGGCAGAATCTGACACTTTCAGATCATCACAGAGGAGACAAAAAACTCACACAATGACAAAATCTGTCTCATGAGATGAATTAATGTAACAATAAGAACTGTGTTTGTCTACAGTGGTGGAATTTAACTAAATACATTTGTTCGAGTTATGTGCTCATGTGAGAACAAATTTAAGGCATTTGTACTTGACATTTAGTGCAACTCTATACATCTGCTTCACAACATCTCAGAGAGAAATAATGCAATTTTTTAATGCAAAACATTTTTCTAATAACTTGAGTTACTAGTAACTTTGTGAGATTATAATTTGTAATGCTTTTGCTGCCCAGAGCAAAACATGTCTCTCCAAATTTGGTGAGTATGAGTGTGATTTTTTTTGAAAAACTAAAGGATTAAATGTTTTTTTTAACAAGTTGAGAAATCTTTTTCCTAAATTTTTTTTAGGCCTTATGAATTAGCTTTAAAATACTTTAAGACTTAGTCAAACATGGTAGATAAAAGGAAAAGACTGACAAAAAACATTTTTTTCAAAATAAGAACATTTTGCTGATAAAACTTATTTGCTGTTGTTTGTTGTGAAGCATTTTTACAGTTTGCTTTTGATGTTCAAGTAATGGATAACTAAACATATTCACAAACATCTGCTGGCTGTTTTTAGATGGTTAAAATCCAGCTGAATGTTTCCACTCAAAGGCATGCAGGTATTGCATCTTTGTAAGCAATTACTATTTTTAACACACTGTTCCTTTTGATCTATGAGTAAACATTGTTTTCACACTGACAAAGTATTTTTTTGGTTTATTTTAAAACTTTTCCACATTGCTTCCATAAATAATTTAAAGCACAGTGAATGCACCATGTTCCTGTAACACTGAGTGTGATTCCCTCATGTCTTTGTGCTGCTCTGTGGCTCAAAGACTACGTCCTCAACAGCATGAGTCACATCAGTTGTTTTTCACTTTGACTTTCTGTGGTTTAATGTGATTTTATTTACCAAATTACAAGCAGCTCAATGTAGTAGTAGTAGTTAGAAAACTAATTGAATATTTTACTGAAAATTTTGGCCCATAAAAATGTTAACAAGCAGGAGTTCTTAAAAAACAATTCAAACATACCAGGAAGTGAACTTGTAGTAAAAGGAGAGGATGTCAGTCTAATACAAAGAAGGCAGGCAGAGCAACATTTTTGTCTCCAGTGTTTGAGAAAACAAAGGACCTTTTCTTAAGTTGAATGAGGAAAAAGTTGTAAAAGATTCAGGTAAAAGTTGCTTTACAAGTCTATAATGCCTATTTTATTGTTCTACGGGAGGGCTGTGAGGCCTAAAAGGCTTTGGGGAGAAAATGTGGAATATAAATCAAAAGAGTTGAGTGTTTTAGGGACAGACTGGGACTAAAAATATCCCCCCAACTTCAGCTAACCACACCCAGCCTGTGAATAATCCACCTCTGCTCCCTGCTCGAGCACAGAGCGACCAGAGTTTAGATCACTCCAGGTGTTACCTTGGATGATCTAAACCTACTAACGGTGGAAAAAGCTTGTGTTGACTTGAATCACTGCTTACTGTTAAAGCTGAGATAGTTGCAAGAGATCTTTCTCACAGCAGACAGCAATACAAGTCATAGCAGGACAACTAGAAGTGCAACTAACAGACAATCTCTGGTACCAAGCATGAGGTTTTCATGGGACACTTAAAGAGAACAGGCGATACCACTTTCTGCTGTGTGTTTGTAGTTATCATAGTATTCAATTTTGCTCCTCAAATAATGATAATAATAATTCAACATTCATTCTTTGTAACCTGATTTGCCTTTTTGTGATCACAGCCCAGTATTTTAATGTCTAATTTAGAGATAAAAATTGAGTCAAAGGCTTCAAACATGCATCATGCAGCATGTATTATCTACTACCCGATCACTTTGTACTATGTGTGAAGAAACCAACTGACTTACATTCTGCAGATGTTATCAAACCATCATTCATCCCTTTTTCAGGCCTCGCCCTGCTTGTCAGAGCGACTGCTGAGAGAAGGAGTTGTGGTGTGGTTACAGAGTAAGGCAGTCAGGCGGCTGGCTGCTTTGTTAAAAAAAACCCCGGAAAAACAACAAGGTGATCATTTGCTGCTGGCACAAGATCTGCTTTAGCTATGAGGAGGTTGTTTTATAAAGCCATAAAACTAGCTGCTGCATGTTTAAAGTAACTGCAAACGTTTATAAGCTGGTACCAATTATTGTGGATTGTTTTGCAGTATCTCCAACATAGAAGATTCACAGAGAGCTTTTAACAGTAGAGAGTGCAGTTTCATTCTTAATGACAAACAGCAGGTAAAACTATAGACACTGTCAGTTGCAGGCCCACTGTGCAGAACTTAGGAGGATCCAATTGAAGAATATGGCAGAAAAGAAGTAGAATATTAGTTTTTAATCACATGGAAATGAGAAATGTTGTGTTTTTCCATGACTTTAGAATGAGAATTTTACATTTAGCGGGTCTCTCTCCACAGGGTGTGCCATGTTACACCAACATCAGCGCACCATCACCACTAGATGCCACTATATCCTGCTCACTGAACTTTTAGGGCAGTTAGTGTTATTGCCGTGGAAAGCCATATGTCCTTTATAACTTGTTGTGGTGTGTGTGGGTGTGTGTGTGTATGCGTGTGTGTACGTGTGTGTGTGTGTGCATGTGCATGTGTGTGTGCGTGTGTGTGTTGATGTGAGATGGAGGCCATGTGAAGTCGACAAAAGCTTGCCATGATTTGACTGTGGAACAGGTTTGTGAACATGTCTGCCAATGATCTTATCATGATTGGTCAAATCATTTTTGTCAGAAAAAGGAGCTCATAGAGAGAATTTTCAAAGTTTTCATGTACTGGTTAATGAACTTATTTACTGTTTGTTTGTTTTTGGACAAGTATGAACCAATGTCATGCACTCCAGCATGTATAGCCTGAATTAAATAGCATTACTCATCCTTAGTTATGCTCTAAAAGAACATTTAACTCAACAAAAAAAATACATGAGACAATATGAGGCACAAAACTCTAAAATAAATGAACACAAAAATAAGAAATCAATCACTATCAAGAAAATACAGACACAACACAAGACCTAAGCTATGATTTGCTAAAGCACCAGACTGTGACTGATCCCTCCTCAAAAACTGCTTCAGTTTGACTTCAAAATGATTGCAGTCAGATTCCTGTTTGAACTCAATATGTTGATCCCCCCAAGCAGAAAAAGCTGTTTTTCTCAATGAGTGTTTACGCAACTTGCACCCTACAATTTTTGTTGGATGCTGAGCCTGAAACTGTGAGTGAAACTACAGGCTCACCAAGCACCTGATAAGCCTGACTGTGTGTTTCTAAATGAGTCTAAGATTCACAAATTTAGCACAATGATCTTAAAGGCTTCCTATGCAAAATTTTACAGGGTAGATTACTGGTTAAAACTGCAGAGTTCGTGGTAGGGTAAAGGCCTTTGGGATCCTGAGTGAGATAAAAGGGGATGTGTACATTAAAAAAACACTGCACTTAAATAGTGACCTATCAATTTGCATTGGCTCCAATAATACAAAGAGAATTCGACCACATATTTGAGCTTTACATTAAAGGATTAAAATGATTGGGGCTTAAGTGTTACATAATGAACCTTTAATATAAGGTTTTGTGCAGCAGAGGGTCTCAGGCCCAGAGAACATAAATTCTCCCCTGTGTGATGAAAACTAGGAGGAAAATTAAATTTTCTTCTGTTTGTTTTAACCTGATTTTGTTTTTGGCTGTTTCATGAATTGTGAATGTAGACTACAAAAGATGTTTTGTATATATATCTGACTCTGCTAAGTTTTTCCTTAATGAGTACCATCACAGAATTAAAGCTTTGCAAGTTTAAATCTGATACATCCTGGCACTTATAGAAACAGAACAACATGATCTGTATACTTTCTTTTTTATAAGTTCATGCATGCTGGGTAAACTAAAATGTGCATTCCTTCACTAGTACACTTATATTTTACAAATTTGAATTCTTTGCCTGGAAGCTTAAGTGACAAAAATAACCTTAGTTATCTTAGGAATGCTTTGCCCAGAACCTTAGGCCTCAAGTTTCACTAAGGTGAAATTGTTGCTGGTATGTGCCACTTCTGCCACTGCTATGAGTAAATAATTCACATAGAGATGCACATATCAGCTTCTTCTTTAGGAATATTTTTATTTGAAACTGTAAATGTTTGTGTCTCTTAATCTGATCTCAACCAAACATCAAGACAGGCTGTAATTACAAACTGCTTCAGGTTCAGGACTGAAGAGTATTCAAAGAATGTCCTGTCAATGAGAAGCAATGAAATGTGGAATCACAAGTTGGACTTGTAAAAAAGCTGATAAACCCCTTCCCACCAGCCACCACACCCATGCTGATGAAGAGATTGTATAGAGGAGTAGGGGGATAACCTGTCAACCACATTCCTCCCTTTCAACTGGCCCTCCTGGCCCATCCCACTTTGCTGTGTTTGCTAGGTATAAAACCAAGAAGACCAGAGTGATGCTTTCAACTGCAGATCAACTCCAGTAATCCTACCTGGTCAAAATCCAGTGCTCCCAGCATGTCTCTCAGCACCAGATCCTACAGTCAGAAGACCATGAGTGTCTATGGTGGAGCAGGTGGACTCGGCACCCGCATCTCCTCATCCAGCTACACACCATCCTCCAGAGGCTTCAACCTGTCTGATGGCCTGGACCTCCATGTTGGAGCCAACGAGAAGGCCACCATGCAGAATCTGAATGATCGCCTGGCCTCCTACCTGGAGAAGGTGCGCACCCTGGAGAAGGAGAATGAGCGCCTGGACAAGCAGATCAGAGACTGGTACCAGAGCAGGACTGTCATCTCCCACGACTACACTCACTATTTTGCCATCATTGATGACTTAAAGGACAAGGTGAGATGATATGTCTGTTTGTGTGTTTTTCAGTGTTTCCGGTGAACTTCCTGTTTTTTCATTTTGAGTGTTTGGGGAGGGCTGAGTATCTGGTGGCATGTCCTGCATGTGGGGCAATGACAGTAAACAGGTGAGTAAGAGAACAAGGAAACAAGATATCTTATCAGGAAGCACATATCAAAAAAGAAGGAACAGTTAGGAGATACTAATCATGACACACCTGATTCACCACAATTGTGCACCACATCTAGGTTTCTATGTTACAGAGATATTTATCAGCAGCTGATATTATGAGCCAGTGTTTTTCAGCACATCAGTTTCCCCACACAATGCACATGCAGTTTCTTTTCATTTAAGCTTAAGAACTGTTGTAAATATAATCTTATTTATTTATGTATAAGTTCATATTAAGTTTGTGTCATTTGTAATAGTATCCCCCAAATCTTAAGGCACCAAAATTTAAAAGAATCCTTTGAAAAATTGTGGACAAACTGAATATCAACCAACATATGAATCCCCCTATTAACTCTTTTGTTTAATTGTCAAACATCCATATCTGTCTCAAACATCCCCATGTTGATGTATATGGGGATCCCATGCTGCACTCTTGAGTGCACCAATCTATATGAAACATGAGTATGGCTGAACTTTTCCTGACTTGCTTGTTTTTTCCCTCCTCAGATTCGTATCGCCTCCAGGCTCAACGCCAAAACAGTCCTGGACATTGATAATGCAAAACTGGCTGCTGATGATTTCAAAATGAAGTGCGTGAATTCTTCTTCTTGTGGCCCTGATCCTCTCTGCCCTGCCCCATCAGAGAAACTTCACATGCACAACTCACAACTTCTTATCTTAGCATTCCACTAAAACCTCACGGATCTGTTCATCCCCTCAGGTATGAGAACGAGCTGGCCATGAGGATGGCTGTGGAGGCAGATATTGCTGGACTGAAGAGGGTGCTGGACGAGATGAACCTTGCCAGAATGGACTTGGAGAGTCAGTACGAGAGCCTGAAGGATGAGCTCATCATGCTCAAGAGGAACCATGAAGAGGTGAGTGTGTAGATATGTCTCATTCACCACTTGTTTGAACCAATCCAAGGTTTGTTCACAAGCAGCGAAACTGATAAGTTTACATCTTTCAACGATGCAAACAAACACCCAGTCTGTGTATGCACATAACCAGAAAGTATGTTACTAATCAAACACTGCAGCGGGGAGCTGAAAACATCTATTTACTGAAGGATAAAGTTGTCATCATCCATCAGCCATTAACTGTGGCCTAGGCTGG
Source organism: Acanthurus leucopareius (assembly GCA_029814765.1). Lineage (NCBI taxonomy): Eukaryota > Metazoa > Chordata > Actinopteri > Acanthuriformes > Acanthuridae > Acanthurus > Acanthurus leucopareius. Next base: position 20,747,099 of record JAQMCX010000043.1, on the reverse strand, counting down.
TCAGACTGTGAGCATATGAACTCGGCTTCACCTCTGATGAGGCTGAGGAAATTCTGCGTTAGTTTAATGTTTTCATAAACAGGTCTGCTGCCTCCTGCCTGTTCCCAGCGCTGCCCCTCGTCTCCCTGCACACTTCCTTGTATTCTGCTCTTCCTCCATTAGCTCATCACTACTGTTTGTCTCACACACATGCTCAGAAACACTGAACACCAGCACACACACGTGCAGTTTACAAAGGGGCATGCATGCACTGCAGTGCAAAGAGAATATGTTGGACACTTTTGTCATAATAATCATTAGTTTAAGTTATGCCAGTGGCTAACTGTGGTGCTCTCCTTTGACCCCTGCAGGAGCTGGCCCTGCTGAGGAGTCAGATGGGTGGCCAGGTCAATGTGTCCGTGGATGCTTGTCCCTCAACAGACCTGAACCAGGTTATGTCAGAAATCAGGGAGCACTACGAGGGCGTTATCGGCAAGAACCGCAGGGACCTGGAGGCGTGGTACCAGAACAAGGTTAGAAGTTAGAGCCGCACTTAATCATCTAGTGATATTCCAGTGATTAATGTTGGGTAAAACAATCAGTGTTGATTTTCTGATCTGGCCAGATTGCAGCAGTGGAGCAGGACGTCATCACACATTCAGAGTGTCTGGTGACAAGCCGCACAGAAATCAAAGATCTGAAAAGCACCCTCCAGAGGCTTCAGATTGATCTGCAGTCTCATTTGAGCATGGTATGACTGATTATCTGCTTGATTTGACCCTGTGATGCCAGTGTACCTATTAACTACAATATCAATGTTAAAGAAATAGTTTTAGATGTATGCCTATTCAATTTCTTGACTAGAGTTAAATGAGAAGACCGATACCTTTGACTACTGTCAATTAAATGTGAAGCCACAGCGGCCAGTTATCTTGGCAATAACCGCTACAACTTGGCAGTTATTGGTCTTCTTATCCCAGCAAGGATCTTAACAATTCTTACTTAGCAAAAAAATATATATATAAAAGTTTATACTAAAGAAAGCAGAACATCATGCTTACACTGACTGACAGCCGTTTTAAGCTGAAAAAAACAGCATCTTCTGAATTCTACACACCAACTACCCAATCACCTACAACTTCTTCCTTTGGCCACAACAGAAAGCATCTTTGGAAGGAACTCTAGCAGAGACTCAGGCCCGCTACGCCACACAGCTTGCAAACCTCCAGAGTACGGTCACGAGCCTGGAGGCTCAGCTGTCCCAGCTTCACGCCAACATCACTAGCAACAAGCAGGAGTATGACATGCTGCTGGACCTCAAGACCCGGCTGGAGCTGGAGATCGCAGAGTACAGGAGGTTGCTGGATGGGGAGGATGACAGGTGAGATCTGATGAGGAAAGAAACACAGACTGGATGGAGTGATCAGAGATTGTAGAGAATAACCTTTTAAATTGACAGTTAAAAATATGTAATGATCTGTAGATTATTTTACCACTAATGTTTTCTGTTTCTTCTTTTCTCTCTGTTACCAGTTCAAAACAAGGTAAGCAATATTTCATATGAATATAATTCTCATTTAATCAGGAAGTGATGCATGGATTTTAATTGGATTTTAAAAAAATGAAAAGTGATTTGCTCACAACAGTTGTTTCCATTTCTTTCTCAGTGGTCACAAAGGTCATCACAGTGGTGGAGACAGTTGTGGATGGAAAGGTGGTCGAGAGCAGCAAGACTGTTGATGTGGATGTGGATCAGATTGAGTGATAAATTGGAAGAATTAGCAGAGATCAATAAAGGTCATGCAGTTGAAATCAATCCTCTTGTGTGCTGTAATTTACTCTTGAACATATATTACACATTTCTATTACGATCCCTCACCTATAATTAATTAATATTTTTATAGACTTAAATTAGCTAAGGTTGCTAATACCTTGAGCCTTGTCAGTCATGTATTTTTAAACCCAACTTCATTGTCAAAGTTTATCTATAAACACGTATCAAAAAATATGAAAAAGTGGTGTCTCACTTTGCTTCTAGCTGGTGAAAAACATGAAGACCCAAACATTTTGTCACAGTTGGTGGAGACACCGGAGCTAAAATGCTAATCAGTAGTGACTGGTGACTACATGCCTGCATTGGGATCATGAAGATGCCCATTTTCTGATGGATGCAAGGGCTTTTTTTCCTAATATCTCTGCCAAACAACTACTATATTAATAACTGTACCAGCTAGTTTTCAAGTTCTGTAGCCCCACGGACATAGCGCAACAGAAGAGACTGCTGTCATGTAAAGCGGTCATGCCTTTAATTATGTTATGATCTATAATTTAAATGTTTGATATACAGCTGTCATGACCAAGGAAAGTAGCAATAGAGACCAAAACTGTGTTTTGCACCAGGATGTAAACATGTTTGTTCCTGCTGTAAAGATGGGAATTTTAATGTAGGGCTCTGTGGCAATTGGAGCAAGTCTCAAGTGGTCAAGAAAATGAAAAAGTGAACCGCAGTTGTGAAACTGCAGGTCCAGTCTAACAGTCACTGAGCTGAATCTATGACCCTATGTAAATGTTCATGGAACTGCTGCAGGAAGCCGATTTAAACCAGAGACTACTGTTGTGAGGCAGCAAGGTTACATTGTAGGTATCATAGCATATTGTAGCATCTCTGCAGATCAAATATCATAGCTAAGTTTGTTTTCAAACTGATTTTAAAACTTTAGTTAATGAATGAGGAGTGTATGCAGTGTGTGAGCTGTGCCTCAGAGTATATAACTGTAGCACTGAACACTGTGCAGCCATGAACTTACTGGTATCTTAGAGGGAAATACAAAGGACAGAGGAGAGCATTATTACTCTTTGCTCAGATTTCCAAACTAGCCTAATTTGGTCTCATTTTTCACATTTAGCATTCTGATTAGGTTTTGGATACACAGAGTGATGTCAAATAATTACATCACAGACCAACCAAATACCTAATTAACTCTTGCCAGGATGAAATTCAAAATTACGTGATTCCAAGGGAGCTTTAGTTTATGTAAAAGGCAATGCCACTGAAATGACATTATATGGAATTAAGACACAAATAAGTCAAACAGGACAAAATGGTTGTCAGCAAATTGAGAGCTTTTTATTGCATTCACATCTGTATGCGAAGGAAAGATTGAGTTGATATGTTGCGCTTGTGTTCCTCAATTGTTGCCCTCTTTGTTGCATTTGCTGCTGGAGACAGATTATGAGGAGGAGGTAGAGGAGGACACCACCTTGCCATCCCTCAGTTCCTGTGTGACCACTATCACCTTGGAAGAGGAGGAACCGGAGGAACCGGAGCTGGAGACACTGTAATAGGAGAGAGTTAAAATATTTGCATTAAAAATCTGCATACTGCTTCAAATAGGACAGGTAATCATTAGTTTTGAGTAAAGAACAGAATTATTCTTTAAAGGCAATTACCTGCCACCTCCATCCAACAGCCTCCTGTATTCTGCAATCTCCATTTCCAGCCGAGTTTTAATATCAAGCAACATTTTGTACTCTTGGCTCTGACGTTCAATGTCAGCACGGAGGCATGTTAGTTCCTCCTCCAAACCCGTCACCTGCATCTGGAGCGCTTGGAGCTGCATGGCATACCGTGCCTCTGTGTCAGCCAAAGTGCCTTCCAGGGCCGCTTTCTGGAGGAGCAAGGTGAAAAGAAAGGGGTGTGGAGAAGAGAGAAACTGAATGAACTGGGAAATACAGTGCATTCATTAAGTTTTATCTTGCTGCAAATGAGATAGGTAGAGCATGTAAAGATAAAAAGGAGCAAAGATTTGCCCCACTATCATTTACCATGCTAAGCTGTGACTGCAGCTCAATCTCAAGGCCCTGCAGTGTGCGACGAATCTCGGAGATCTCTGACTTGGATGTTTGGAGACTTTCTGTGCTGACTGCCACCTCCTTGTTCAGCTCATCTGACTGCATGAGACATGAGAGAACATCAGTGTCACGTACAACAAAATATGTTAAAACTTAAGTCCAGGTAGGCCCTTTTTCAATACTTAGAAATTATATGGTCAGTTGATATTACTAATTATTATTTTAGTCCAGTTTTACCTTTGTTTGGAACCACTGTTGAAGTTCTTTGTTGTTCTTAGCCGCCACAGTCTCATACTGTTCACGGATCTCAGCCATGACAGAAGACAGGTCTTGTTGCGGTTTTGCATCCACCTCTACATTGATCTGTCCAGTCATCTGGTTCCTCATCGCTGCCATTTCCTGTTGAATAAGAGGAGTTCAGTCAGAGATAGATGTTTGCTGAGTTCATTAAGCAGATTTTATTCTACATTTAAGACAGGAAGTTGTTGCAACGCCATCCCACTCAGATGACAGTTAAGCATTTGCTGCTCACCTCCTCGTGGTTCTTTTTGAGGAAGATCAGCTCCTCCTTGAGACCTTCTATCTGCATCTCCAGGTCTGATCGGGCTAGTGTCAGCTCGTCCAGCAGTCTCTTTAGACCGGCAATATCTGCCTCCACTGATTGACGCATGGCTAGCTCATTCTCATACCTGTGAAGTAGCAAGGGATAAGACATTTGTTCATCTGCCATGTAATTTTACAGCTTTTCAGTTTCACTATTTAGACTACCTCTGTCTCTCAACCTGAAACTTACTTGGTTCTAAAGTCATCTGCTGCCAGTTTTGCATTGTCAATGGCCAGATAGATGCCTCCATTGACACGGGTGGCATCCTGGATCTGTGTGTGATGCAACATTTCATTTAACATAGTTAGAGCTACACAGTCATGTTTATGCATTGCCACTTGAAGTTAAACATGAAGTTCCAGTGCATCATTTTAAACATATTCAGCTGATAGTTGTATTGTAGGACAGTGATAATCAGTGCTGTTTCATTTAGGATTCAGAAGCTGTGACATACCTTCCCCTGCAGGTCAGCAATGGTGGCCTCATAGGCTGAGTAGTCACGGGAGGTGGGGCCTGTCTTACTTTCCAAGAACTGGCGGATCTTGAGCTCCAGCTCGGCATTGGCCTTCTCAAGGTTGCGCACCTTCTCCAGGTAGGAAGCCAGACGGTCGTTCAGGTTCTGCATGGTGATCTTCTCATTGGCTCCAATATCAATGGCACCACCAGTGCCAGAACCCCCCCCAGTGGTGTAAGAATAACTGTTTCCTCCACTGCCATAACTGCCAAAACTGCCATAAACACCTGGACTACCGGAATAAACAGACATTCTTGATCCACCGCCTACTGCACCAGCACACAAGCTCTTGGCATATCTTCCTTGCCCTGGGACTCCACTTAAGCCACCAAAAGTATGGCCACCACTTAGGCTTCTACCACCTGTGGAGGAGAGCACAGTGAAGGAGGACTGAGAAGTTTTCAGTGACATTGTAACTGCTCAGGAGGTCTGCCTTCCCTGGAGAGAATCAGATGGGTTGAGATGCACAGTCCTGCCTCCATCCCCTTTTTATCCTCCTGCTTCTGCCTCCGGTGTGGGTGGAGGTGCACACACCTAACAGGAGGAGCATTACCTTAAATGGTGCTTCTACCCACCCCACCTAACTACTCCTTTGGCTAGTTTCGAGTAATGATCAGATGATGAAGGTGTGATCAAACTTCCAATTCTGTGAGGTAGTTAAGTGAAGTTATTCAAACCTCACAAGCTTAATACTGCACAAAGCATTATGACTTCATTCTCCTATTCATTCTTTAGACCCATGTTATTAATGTGCATGAAGAAGATGAATTCATGTGAATCTTCATCTTTCAGCCTACAAAGTATACTGTATATTGTGAAACAGCCACGCCCGTCACCGTTGGCCTCAGTTTAGTCATCCAGTCAAACCCCACAGGTTTAAACTTTGTTAGTGTTCTGACATGTGATGTGTCTTCATGAAGTTTTACCAGAATTCTTGAACAAAACTGGCATACCGTCCTGGCCAAACCTGTTACATTACCAAGGCAACAAGTGATGTAAACATTATGAAACAAACTGCAGGGGGTTTTCACTTGACTCTCTGCCAGCACACTTCCTGCCACATGTACTTTGTCATATCTCACATTTTATCTTACTTGAAGTATTTTTTTTATGCCACTTGAACTTTTAGTTAATTTTTACAACCCAAACTTAAAATTTTACACTTTCTCTTTTGATTTGCACGACAATAACTTGCAGGTTGCCAGTTAGAAGCGGTTTTTGAGGACGCTCATGATGTCAGTCGATACCTGGCCTCAAAAGCTCCCCACAGATGTGCCTGCGTGTGCTTTATTTTGCTTGGCTTTGAGCCTCTCTTGGCATGTCCGTCATGCCCAAACAAGAACAGGCTCCAGCATGTGTGCTTCTTTTTCATTTCATCACAGTTTTTCTGTCACGTCTTTTACAAAGCCCCAAAGATTTTTGCACAACTTAAATGCATAAATGAAGCATGGGAAATAGCAGATTTTTTTTTTTTTTAAATCTTGCAACTTTGGGTTAACTTTTAAATATTGCCAATTAAAAGCATAAATCACAAAGCATTCTAGTCTTTTTGTAAGTAGTTAAATCTAGCCAAAAGTTGCTTTTTCTCAGTCTAACAAAACTGTACGCTAACTCAACACAATACAAACCATGCTTCTTTTCTCAACTTTTCATTGTGAGGTTGCAAACTGCATGTGCTCAATGGCTGTAAGAAATGTCAGTTAAACTGATTGTTTTGAAACCCAAAGGCATACCTGAGTGAAAATTTTTTTTGTCAATTTGGTGAAAGCATTTTCACACCAAACAGCTTCTTGTGTGTAATTTTAAAATAATGTTTTTGCCTGCAAATATTTCACAGCAGAGTAAACACTTTTGATCAGTTTTAAGAATTCAGTTTATCAAGGCAAAAATAGTGAATGTCATTTCTTATTACATTTGAGTTATATGAGACATTCAGCTGCTAATCTTACTTTGTAAAATGTATCATTTTCATTACCAGCAAGGCAAAGTTATGGTGTAAGTGCAAATGTGCGTTCACAATGCAGAACTAAGTCTGTGCATTTAAACAATCAGACATACCTGTGATAGTGTTTTATTGGAGTGGCAGTGGGGAACGGGTTGAAACAGTGCATATAGTCACAAATCATTCTAGTTGGGTTAATTTACTGCAAGCTAGAATCAGATTTAAAGGAGCAGTTTCTTAATGACAAGTAAATGTGTGAGAGATTTAAGACAAAGCAGGGAAATCATGCTCCACTGTGATGAACAAGTGCATGAGATTTAATTGAACTTGGCTGTTAGGAAATTATGCAAAGCCTCAGGCATCAGAAAATAATGGCGACGGCCAAAATATACGACCAACAAGGAGGTTTCTCTCACTTCTCTGATTAGATTCTCTGATTAAATACGGTAAAGTTTAAGATTATGAGTTGGGGTGCAAATATGGTTAAGAAGCAAAACCTTCAAAAAATTTAAGACATGCTGCAACATATCTCTCCCCTCTCTCTCCCCCTCTCTCCCTCTCATTTTTCTCCTCCCATCTCAATTTCTCTCCTCCTCCCTCTCCATCTGCCTTGCATTTACGTTCTACCAATTCTTGTTACTAACTTGCCATCCTCCCTGGAGTCTTTTCTGCTTTCTTACCTCACAGATTCCCGTGGATGATTGTTCCCGAACTACTGAGCATAGCTGCACTTTCTACTATGAAAGAAGCTGGTGTAGAAGTGAGTGAATGTTGTTTTTCAATAACCACATCTGCACAACTAATTGACACAGAAACTTCAGTTTTGCACACTTTTCAAACTGACTCATCAACAAAAGTATTCAACAGACGCTTATCAAACTTATGCACTTACACAAACCATCTTAGGTTTGTATGTTTATGAATAAATAAATGAATAAATCAGTGATGGCATAAATATTTGTCATCTAGGATAGTTTCCAAATGTTTGCACTGCTGCACTGCAGTCACAGGCTCCCTCAATAAGCAGTGGGTCCCCTGCAGAAGTCAGTGAACATCTCTTTGCTCTCAGACATGCTCATTCATGGGAAATTCAGTTCACACTAATGGATAAATTACACCACTGAACCATGACACAGTTCCTCATTGCACAGAAGGCTGACTACAGAGTCATTCAAAAACATCTGACAGTTGTGCATTTTGTCATGCAAGGCTGTCAGATGTTTGGGGGTTTTTTTGTTCTCTTTACCAAAAAGTCATTCGCAAAGAGAAAACCATGAAGAAGATCAGCCATTTACTTTCAATCTCTTTTTTGTTCAAACACTGTGAACCTACACAGGTGGTGTAACAGACTGCATGAGTTTACTCGCTGCTCGTGGTGCCCTTTAGCAGGACTGCTCAGTAGCCTTCAGATCAGGCCGTGGTTGTACAGTACAGAGTGTGAAGCAAGTTATTGTTGCCAAAACAGGGAATGCTAATAAATACTGACAAAGTTTGGGAATATTATTTGTATTACCAACTCTGCATTTATATTCATAAATTGTTAAAAAACTTTTTATATTGTTTTAGTATCGTTAAATGTGCCCCATATTTCCTTACAAGTTGCATCTCTTAGTCAGTTTAATGTTATCAAACTACAAATTACACATCAAATACATTTAAAACAAATCTATTTAAAAACGTAGGCAAAAATTGATTAAATGTCTTGCAACTCTTCATGAAAGGCAGAGTTGTGTTTTATGTGAGCTAAATTATTGTTTATAATAGAATGAGGGGCAAGCAGTATTTTTTTAAAGTGTGTAGCAAAGCATGAATGAACTATATGACCTTTAAAATTGAAATACTCCTGCAAACGTTTTTTTTTCTCCATTAACTAAAGGAATCCACATATCTTCAGAGGACTGAATTAAAAAGTGTTCTCTTTATTTGTGCTCTGTATTTGTGCTCTGTTGCCAAAAGTTAAATCAGTTGCGACTGTAATTTTTTTTGTCATATTTATTGTGTCACACACCCAATCCACTTTTCATGTAAATGGGAATTACTCTCATAACGCTGAGGGCCCATTCAAGTCAGAATATGAAGTGTTTGGCCGTCACAAATAACCAAGGCTGCTGGTGAGGACTAGGACGGTATGTTCGAAATATGGTGCAATGTAGCTCACGGTGCTTTCACCTAGGTGTGTAGCTCTCATGTACGGGCCAACTAAAAATTATGTCTCAATTTCTGTAGCCATGACTCATTGCGACATCAGGTGATTTTTGACAATGCTCTTCTGTCTTAGTGTTTATTTTTTCCAGGCCCAGACTGGTTTTTGATGCATCTTCTTGCTTTGCCCTGCAGGTATTGGCCACACCTTCTACTGTCAGGTCAGGTATGAGTGAGGCATCTGGAAATTTACAGCCAACCATTCTGGATTCAAACTAAGCAGAGCTGTTTGTGCTCTTAAACAAGAAAGTACCAAACATAAAAAATCTATAGCTCTGTTGTCTCTTGGTAAGACTTCTGTGAGTCAACTAAACCCAAAAAACTGAAGAGCCCATGTGAGCACAATAACTGTAAGCACATAATTTTTTGTGTTCTGGTAATTATAGTAGATTAAATTCAGCTGAAGGAAAGCAGACGTTTCCTCATGTGATACACACAAACATGAAGCAACATGACCTCAGTGGTGGGTAGGGAGCTGCAAATCTGTACCCAAGGGAAAGTGCAATCGCTCCCATTAAAAATTACTCAAGTAAAAAATGAAAATTGCATTTCGAAAAAAGCAAAAGTAAATAAATTGTCAGTAATTTAATTGTTGTTTGTTTGGAAATTTTATTTCCTAATTTTATCTGGGGTTTTGTGCCGTCATCATAACAGCATGATCAAAAAACACATGGTGCTTTTTTTAGTTTAATGCAGCTGGAAACTTAGCATCTGTGGGAGAGGCGCACCTCTGCCTCTGGGATAAATCCTGGCATTTCAAGCAGATTTACTGTGTGTTCAAACAAGTAGTAAAGTAAAAGAGGTAGAAAGCATTGTAAGTATTCTTTTCTTAATAAAATACACACATGCTACCTACCCCTGCATGACCTACTGTGATTTCTATATAACACCTATTGATTTTTACAGTTAGGTAAGAAGTTTAACACCAGGAGGGTGAATTAAATATTATATTTGTAGTTTAAAACACAACTTTCAGTATGTTACATGTTAGATGTGATTTTAACAATCTTGCAAACTGTTTTTTTAATAGATTTAGTCTTGTCTAATCATGCAGAGTAATTAAGCTCCAGACAGTGAGTCAAATGAATTTCATCCTCTTTGCCTAAACTTGATAATGCTCTGCAGCACAAGTCTGCTGAAACAGTGTCAGCCATATTTCAAGGCCACTAATCACATTTAATAACACTGACGATGAAAAGCAACTACGTGTTCACATGCTGCAGCACAAAAGCAGAGACAGGAAGGGAGCAGCTTTATTGCTGACTCATTTTCACAAACAGATATACTCAGTGTGTGAGCAAGTGAATCACTGATGTTTATTCTCTTGGAGATCTCAAGTCTGCACTTTATTCAACTAAAAATTAAATCTGATGAAGAAACAATGTAGGTCTCAGGGGGTGCTCCCCTACCTAAATAATTCTGGGGAAACCATACTCATATAATTACTTAAAAGTTCTCGTTATTGAGTACACCATGGCACCAATTTTGTGTCTTAATTTGTGCTGTTTTTCAGAACATTGTGCATTATTCTTAGATTTCATAATCGAGTTATCATTTTACAAATGTATCGTGTGCAGTAGCAGTTTTTCCCCAGAAGAAAAACAAGGTTATACGACCCACAAAATTTAAGCTGAGACTTCACTTTTAGAGAGGATAATGTGACACTTGGTGGTCATGAGTAGAATTACACCCTTTACATGACATGGCACTTGTAATCATTGTCAGATTATTTATTTCAGTGTTTCGCTTTGATTTTTGCTTGAAGAACCAAACAGTAAGAAAGCAGGAGGAACCAATCTTTAGTTAACTGGACAAAAACATGATCAAGGTTTTATTATTTCCTTTGTATGACCAAAAAATTACCAACATATTCACCATTTCATCCCTTTCATCCTTTCACAATTCCTGTGTATTTTCAACATCTGAAAAGTTAGCTGTCTGTCACTGTGACTTTTGACTTTTTGAAAAATTCCCATGCAAGCTGTAATCCACCTCTTTGCACATCTTATTTTTGATTTCTGTCTTATGGCCATATTTTGGTCTCATACATATCAGAGTAAGCTTCACTTGCATATAAAGAAAGAAAATAAAAGAAAATGCAGAGGTTAAAACCTTAAAAAGCAAAAGGTCAGGTGATTTTTATGAGAGCTATCATGAGCCTGGATGAAATGAACAGCTGACTCTAGGAAACTTTTAAGCAGGCTATATAGGAGTCTAGTAAACACATGTAGGGGGAAAATCAACATAAAAGTGTATGTGTAGAGTCAGCTGAGGTGAGCAGTGGTGTTACTGGACTTCCTGAGTTTCAGTGTCAACAACAGTGGAAACCACCCTCCCATCAACAATCTCCTCCACGATTGTCTTCACCCTCCTCTCAACGTGGGGTTTATGCACTGCAGAGTGGGTGAACAGACATAATGAATCATGTAACTTCAGTGCAAGCCGGCAAAGTGCTTCATTCATTTTCTGATTTAAAGAATGATTCTTACCTTGCTCCTCCACGACCTTGCTGATGACCACAGCCCTGTGGAGAGAAGCGATATCATTTTAAAACTGTTTATTGCTTTCGCTGTTAGCCAACTACTTTCATCTTTTGAATACTAAATCTCTCACTGTTTTTTCTCAACACGCAAATCTCCCTCCAGCAGTCTCCTGTACTCAGCGATCTCCAGCTCAAGCCTCATCTTGATGTCCAGCAGCAGGGTGTACTGGGTTTGCTGCTCTTCAATGCTGACCTTAAGCTGCTGCAGCTCTGCCTCCAGAGTGTTGATGGTCAGCTGCAGCTGGCTGAGCTGATAGCTGTAACGTCTCTTCACCTCCTCCATGTTCTGCTGCAGCAACTCAATCTGCAGGACAGATGGACAAAGACATTAGAAAAGCTTTATGTGAGACCAGAGCAGAATTTACAAGAAATTTACTGCTTGAGAAGGGTATGTATGGATGCATTATAAAAATCTGCAGTCATTGTTCAGTGTAAAATTACATCTCTAATTTTATCAAATAATAGTATGGCTTCAGCAGATTTAGTTTCTCATATCTTCTCTATCTTTCATGTAACTCTCCCTTAACATGGCTCAGTATGGAAACACTAAGAAAAACTTAAATGAGGGAATTTTGAACCAGAGTCAATCATGCTTACTTCTGCTGCATTATTCAGTCGAATACATGCAAGCACACATTTCAGAAGAATAACTTTTTCTACTTTTTACTTTGCATTCATTGCCTAAAGAGAATGTAAACCTACTCATTGAGCTTCCAAGCTAGGCCTGCACAATGCAAGTGAGCTTCTGCAGCCTGTTGTGGTGTCTGCAACCTTACCTCTTTGAGGGCGCTTTGGCGATTTATCTCCAAAGTCTGGTAGGTTCTTTTCAGCTCCGTCAGCTCCGAGCTAGACGTCCTCACCTCTGTTGTACTTGTAGTGATTTGATTCTGGAGTGTTTCCACCTTTTCACAAACACACACATCAACATATGTATGCAATGAATGACACAACAGTACCATTTAAAAGTCATAGTTTTAATTCTAAGTCCTCCTCACATTTTCCCACCTCACCTTGGCTTTAAACCATTTCTCAAGCTCCAGCTTGTTCTTCATCACCACAGCCTCATACTGCGTCCTCATCTCCTCCAGGACCTGTGTCAGATCTACAGACTCTGTGCTGTCCACCTCTACGTTAACTTTGCCACTGGTATGGGCCCTCGCCAAACGCATCTCCTGCAATGTGATAGTGACATATTTTTTAATTTTCCGTCTCTACCAGCAGGTGGCGCCATTGTATTTTAAAACATAGACACTCAGCTATCCCGCCTTTAAATCTTTCAGTATCTTCAAACCTTTCTTGTTACCAAGTGTTTTAATATGACAACTGCTTTTGTTCGGAGTTTTCGTTCGGAGCCGAACGCTTCTCACCTCCTCATGGCTGGTCCTCATGTACGCCAGCTCCTCTTTCAGACCTTCTATCTGCGACTCCAGGTCAGTAACAGCGAGAGTCAGGCTGTCCCGGACCCCTCGGAGACGAGCCACGTCAGCGTCCACGTTCATGTGCATGTTCAGCTCCGTCTCGTACCTACAGAAACAGAGCAGGTGTAGTTAAACGGCAATCCAATCAAAAGAGTTCAAGAAAATAAGAGTGTAAATGTTATTTTAACCGCAATTAATTTTAGCAATTATGAGCGAAAAAAAATCTTCAACTGCAGTTTAGGTACATCCATATTTAATGACTAGATTTTAACATGAAGCTATAAAGGAACTGCACCCACTTCATTTTAAAGTCTTCCATGGCCAGTTGAGCATTGTCGATCTGCAGGATGACACTCTGATTGTCTCTACGTCTCACCTGGATCTAAATAGAAAAACCATTGCAATGACACATTGTCTCAGTATGTTGCTTTATTTTTCTGGGCAGATGCATCTGCGAATTTGGTATCATTTTATTACAGTAACAGATTCCAAAATATGATAGCATTTTTTTTTTTTTAAAAATCCGTATTTTTGGTGGCTCCTGACTGAAAGCCACTTAAGATGATAAATTTACGCGTCGTTCTGTTTTTATACCGCAATCTGGGTGAAAGCTCTGATTGGCTGCAGGGTGACCTCTGAAATCTGACATAGGACACCTGGTAAGTTCCAATCAGGGGCCTGTTCACCGTCCTAAATTAATGCGCTGGCTCAGCTTGTATCTGTATCAAATCTTCTTATTGTTTTATAATAACTGAATAAAAAGTTAATATCTTTTTTACAACAATATAATCCTTCGATACCTTTTCCTCCAAACACCACAGGATGTCTAATACACAAGCAGTAAGAAGATCAATGTTCCTCTGAACTTTGAATAAACGATCATCGTAATTTCAATTCACTGTACCAGTCTCTACTTCCGCCTGCAGCTGACAGGGTGTATATCGTTGGAGATAATTATATGGCTGGATCGTATCTTAAGGTCCGTCCTATTTACCCGAGCAGTGAACATGGTTTTTAATGACATTAGAACTCATTGTATTGCAATGGCCCTCCCAGGTATTAGTCAAACCCTCAGGCGGAGTTGCTAAAAACTTCAGATTTTAATTGCAAAACGCACGAAAAAATAAATAAATGGTCTGATTTTTTTTTCTTTAGCACATAACCATAATTAAAGCGGGATAATCTTCTTTAAGGTGTCCTCAATCAGGCATTAATAATTAATCAATATCTCTTATACAACACGGAGGGGCTCCATAGTTACTTTTAGTGCTCTTTGGCTTCTTAAATAATGAGAGATTTTTTTTAATCCTGATCGTAGTTTATCCGTGTAGCATTAAGCTGCACAGACTCACCTGTCTGTCATCACACTTGCTGTCTATGTGGTCTCTGTGTTACATGCGCACGTTATACCGCATGTCTCTGAAACAACAAACTGCCACAGTGTGAAAAACACAACTAAGCCCAAAGTGCACCAAAGCCACAGATGTCCAAACTAGACACTTGTGAAATGTTTTCGACCACTGAGAACCGATTTATGGCTGTTGACATTAAGGTTTATTAAGACATATCTCCAAATACAGAAGCATGCGCAAAAATCTTCGGTTACTCGATTTAAAGATCCGTCCTCGTTTGCACTCGTTTTGCTTTCTTACTTCTCATGTTCTAAAATGTGCTCCGTACCTTCGCTCGGAGGTCGCTGATGGTGGCGAAGTAGGCGGTGAGGTCTCTGCCGACAGAGGGAGCTCTCTTCTCGCAGTACTCTCTGATCTGCAGCTCTAACTTCCTGTTGGCTGCCTCCAGGGAGCGCACCTGTAAGTGACATCAAGCAGTGACAGGTGACTGATGGGGCTATTTAAAATGCTCATAAGTTCGACATGGCTGTCACTCGGGGGCAAGTCTCCCTAACTGAAAGTTAAGGTTGCTGAAGTTTTCACTTGAAGAGATTTTGGTCATGTTGTAAGTGACAGGTACGTAAGATCATTTCTAAAACTGCCTGTTGGATTAATTCACAAAGGCCAAATTTTCTTTTGTCATAGCTGTGTCTGGCACACACGCGTTTTTATTTACAGCATCCTGAAGTCCATGACTGCACCCTGTCTGACCTGATTCTTTGTCTTTTTTTTTTTTTCATTTAAAGACGCAGGCTGTTTAAATCCTTTATTCATAATTAACAACATGCACAAGTATTTAAAGAAGATAAATACTTTTATTACGCCAAAAATTGCACACAGAATCTTTTTTTTTAAGTTTTCAAAAGTTTATTCAAAGCTAATATGAGGTTTGTTATCAAGTCAGACTGCTGTATCTATGCATTTATTAACAAAAACCTGCTTCAGGTGTTCCTGACTGACTATTTAATCTGCGTGTTTGTGTCACCTTTGATGCAGGTTAGAAAAAATTGTTTTCGCTACAGCAGAGATCTAGCAGAACTTCAGCATCCCTATGTTTCCTAAAGACTGTAAGGGAAGCTCTGGAAAGTTTGCAGCGAACAGTAACTTGCAGGTATTCTCACCATCAACATCATTAAAGGTTTACCTTCTCCAGGTAAGCGGCCAGACGGTCGTTGAGGTTCTGCATGGTCAGCTTCTCGTTGTTGAGCAATGCATTCTCACTATACGAGGCCGCTCCCCCGGCGGAGAAGACTGACTCGGAGATGCGGGTCCTGTAGCTCCCCGCGCTCCCGTACTCGCTGTGCGCGCGGTTCTGGAAGGCGCCGGTGGAGATGCGGGTGCGACCGGTTCCGACCAGATGCAGCCCCCCACTCATGCTGCTGGCGCTGGTGATGCTGCGGCTGCTGCCGGCGCTGGTGATGCTGCGGGCGCTGTTGGTGCTTTGGCGAAAGTAAGACATGCTGAGGAATGAAGCTGACCTGCCGGTGATGAGCAGAGCTGCAGAGTCTCCGAGGAGTGGTGCTGCTGGAGGCGAAAGTGCATTTTATAGGAATCTGAGAGAGGGAGACGGCGTCAGGCACCAGGCCACAACAATGTGTGGTATGCTGCTAATATTTTTTAACCAATAGGTGTGTACAGTGGCATTAATGATGATCTGTGGCAGACAGGTCGAACATCTAGTTTGGCAGCTTTATTAAGTTCTGTTTTCCTTCTGCTGTGTCAAGTTATTACTTTGGCTTATTTAGCGTCTGTTCAGGTATTTGTCACTTCACATCTCACAGCTTATGTCTAGTATGTGACAGTTCAAGCTTTGTTACTCTAAGTAAAAAAAATAAATGTTTTACCTCTTAAACCTAAAAAATGTGCATTTGAGAAAATGGTTATTAATTCAGCGGTACAGCCTTGATCAGTCTGGTATGAAGTTCAGCTTATAGTCAGTTGTGAATAAAGTATTTAGCTTGTTTACCTAAGGAAAAGTATCATACACTCAGAAAATACTGCAAATGGAATTGGAATTATCTCCAGCATTCAATTTTACTTCAATTATCAAAGATTAAAGAACTCAAGATGCAGTAAAATTTTCACTTTCAGTTCTTTTTACTATTATATCTGATGTTTTTGGATTAATTATTGCTGCATTATTGTGTGTGTTGCATTTTACTACTGTAAATAAAATTGAGGTCATTTAAATTTCTTGAATTCTTCTTTTATTTTCTCTGTGTAAGGTAATTAAATCCATAGCATTACATCATATTCTTTGTGATCATCATATGTTGGTATATGAGAACCAAATATCTCCATAAACAGCCTGTTTTCAGCTCTTTGACTTCACATCTTGCAGCTTATTCAAAGGAGTTTTTTAAAAAGTTTATTTAGCTTGAGAAGAAGAAGCATTTCAATGCAAAATCACAAAATTTTGTAGATATGTGATTTTCACTGGTAAAAATGGAATAAAAAATTAATCTGAAAAAGTTCCAAGTAACTAAAGCTGTTGGACAAATAGTGGAGCAGAGGGTAAGTATATTTCCCTCTGAGATGAAGTAAAGTAAAAGCATAAACTTGCAAAGTAGAAACACTTATTATTTGAGTAAAGGTACCTAATTACATTCCACTGTTTGTGGTGACTGATGTTAACTTCGATTCTGTGGAACTGGAATTCCTGAGTAACTTATCTGACATCAACAATTTTTTTTTTGTTATTGCAAAAGGGCATCTACACTGTCCCTTTTTTTCTGACTCTCAGGTTACACAAGTGCATCACAGCAACTTTTTGTTCACCTAAGCTCTCTATTATGAGCAAGTGCACCAACAGCAGCACTAATGTTTGTTTTGATGCAGTTTGAACACCTCTTTGCATCTACAGCCAGAGTTTGTGCAGCTCATCTTGGCGCATCATCAACAACTGTGCCCTTCAATAAGCTTCATCAAGAGCACTGCAGAGCTCAACCAAACCACAAACTGGTTCTTTTAAATAATTTCTTTCGTCATTCAATAGCTGGTGAATGACCTTTTCCAGGTAAGGGAGTTGGCAGAAAAGTGAATACATGTTCACATAGTTTTGTAATGTCATTCAGGAAATGTATCTTCAAACATGATTGGGGAATCTGATAAACACACACTCACACACACACAAACAAAAAAGTCACACCCTTTCACTGGCAGCTTATCTAACATGTGGTTGGATTAAAACTTGCTGCGATTGTCACAAGAATCTTGCATGGACAACGCCCTTCAGGGGAAAGTGTCAGATAAGACTTTGCACGCCACTGTGTTTTATTTTTATTTTTATTTTTATTTTTTACTTTAATCCGTATTAAAGACCAATGCTTTGATAAAAAAAATAGTGTTACTGATAAAAGCAGTAGGTTGATTTTTTTCAGTGGCTACATATCAGTAAAAAGCTGTGAAAGTGAATATCCATTCCTTCACATTATGCTCCAGAGGACTGTTTCTGTCTCTGAAGGACCCCTCACACATCCCACATCCCCAGTATGAACAATTACATTCAGGCGGAAGTTACAGAGCCAGCAAATGTTTTTTTTTTAAAAAAACATTTTATACTATCTTTTCTCCCAACATCTGCAACAGAGCTCAACAAGAAAGCAGTTCTGTGCAGCACTGTTGTCCTTGAGGACACTAAAGTTTATCTTATTTTATTGTACAATCTAAAGAATCCGAAGGAGTAATTTATTTCAATGTGTGCTTGAATTGTCAGCCAAATTTCAGCAATGTGTTATTAATTGGGCCATTATAGATAATTAACCTGGCATGAGTAACTATTTTGACTTTATGATCTCAACAAACTATTGTACTTAACACATTTATTTTATCCTTTCTCTTAAATAATCCAAAAAGCATCATTTTTTCTGTACAGGTCTGTGTTCATCTACTTTCTGGAGTTGGAATTATTTGAATTTCAGTTTAAAAAACCCTTTTGAAAACACTTTTGTGTTGCTGTTAACTGTTTGCTTCTTGGGAGTGACACTGAAACATGAGCAGAAGCAAATATGAGAGAGATAAACAGCTACAGCAGAACTGATGATGAAGAAACTGTGGTTCAAGTGAGACTACACTGCCACAAATTTATTCACACTGCAAGAAGTAGCTTAAAATTAAAAGCGAATTCTCTAAGTTGACATACAGCTGAGAAAACGTGAGTGAACATGTGAAAAAGGACAAAAGGCAATGATGAGCATCTGCTGCAGCTTTGCCTGATAAAGTCTGGATTTGACCTGAGAAAAAGGTTAAAGGAATTAGCTGTCCTTGGTGTCTTTCTACTACAGGATCATAAAAAATATAATGACTCAAACAAAGTTGATGTTCCAACAAGATCACGTCTCCTGGTGAAGCTTTTAATCTGCTGCAAGGCTGTTCAGATTTAGATTAATCAGAAAGTTCTGAGCTTATTGTCTGCTGGTGTGTGTGCATTTGCATTTTCTTCCTTCCATTGTGCTGCCAGAACCTCTTTTTTTTGTGAATCAGAGTATCACATGCAGAGGACAGAGTAAATCTAACTGACGGATGATATAAAATATTTAAATATAAAGGCTTGGTTCATGCTGTCTCTGGGGACGTATACATCACATGTTGCCAGTGGACACCGGACACACATTATGTGCACTGGCCACAAATCTATACAGTGTGTAAACAGCAGAGATGTCAGACTGTACTTACACTACTCTGCAGTGTTTTCACTAAAGGGCAAAGTGGACGTCATCTGGAAAGTCCAGGCCACATCGTGACACAGTGAAGGCGATAATCACCTCAAACCAATCATTAAATTATACACACATTGCTTTTTTTCAACTCTGATCATCCAGTTCTGCCTTCTTACAGATGTTTTTAGCCCACTAAGTGCTTAAAGTAAGGCACAAATGGAAATTAAAGGATGTTTTTGTTTCTTGGCATTGTAACTGTTGCTTACAGGGGAGATATTCTGATTCATTTGAACATCAGAAACTCCCAGTTTTCAGCCTCTAAAGACAAACTCTCCCAGCTAGGTGTTGTTTCACTTCCTCTCTATTGGTTTCTATTGGATTGCCTGTGTCTATTGGATTGCCTGTGTAAACACATTGACTAGTTTTATTGTTATTGCAGTGCAAAAAAGGCCTTTCTAAGTAAGAAAAAAGCATAATAATGGGTCGGGGGGGTAGTGGTCCATCGTTTCCTTTGCGGACATCCTCCCAGTGCATCCGTCTGACGATCAATCAGTGAACACTGTTATCTGTCTTTGATTTTAGGCCATATTACTGACTCCAACTTGAGGTATAAAAGAGCTGATCTGCTCAACGTGCACAGGGACATCAGACCCATCAGATTTTTGTTGTGCACTGTATTTCACACTGTCTTCATACAGGTAACAGATTCCTTCTTTAATTAATTCTCAAATAGAAGCATTTTGTCACTTCAATATCACTTTTTTCTTCTTGTAGACAGACATGTCAGGGAGAGTTCTTGTGGTATTTGCACTACTGGTGGCTCTGCTGCTGTCCAGCACAGCATCCTCCCCTGCAAACACTAATGCGCTGCAGCAGCTTCTAGCAAAGAGGGAGAAAGTGGAAGACTTGGGTGGCAGACAAGATCCGGCACCTCGGGCTGTCTCTGCACGGGTGGAAAGACGGGCACACCTATCAGAGGATGAACGAGAGATAATGACCAAACAAATAATGCAAGCAATTTCAGGTATGGCGTGCGTCAGGGTGTGAGAGGATCTCTTTAATTGTTTTGTTTCACTTGTGTCAAGAGAGATAAATGAGTAAGTGGGAAGCTTACTGAATGCCTGTGTGTGGTTCATGTAGGACTGGTTTGTTCACAGAGATGATGAACTCTGAGTGCATGTTAGACCGGGACTACCAGGGCTGGGTGGACTTTGGCCGCCGGGATGCGGATTGAGACGCCAACAACAGCCTAAGAGCACAGCCGGGACGACTTTCTGTTCAGATTTTATACAGAGCTCCATGTTTCACTTTCCCTGCAACTTTATAAATAAACTCATTTGCAGAATTATAATTAGAGTCAGATGAGTTCATTCATCGCTGTCAATATGCAGAGGTGGAAAGCAAGTACGTGCATTTACTCAAAGTACTTGTATTTTACTTGATTATCACAATTTTCTGCTTCTTTATACTGATACTCAAAAATATAATTTACTCCAACATTTATTTCACAATTTCAGTTAGGAGTTACTTTACAGATTTAGTTTAATAGTGTAAAATAGAAACAATAAATCAAATATGGTATAATATTAAAGATTAATCTTTGTTGATTCTTGAGAGGAAATTCAAAAGCCACAAATAAACTTAAAGAAACGTTTACACAACATTTAAACTACCTTATTTTGATAACATTGAAATAATGCATCCATTAATACATTAAAAATAAAATATTAATTATTCTCATGTGCCTCTCTGCATCACGAGTACTTCTACTTATGGCACTCTTAGAAGATTTTAATGCTTATTTTTCTTGAGTAAAAATTTGAATGCATGACTTTTACCTGTACCACAGTTTTTCTAAAACTCTGATAATGCTACTTTTACTTAAGTATAAGTCCAAGTATTCTCTAAGGAGTCATGGAAAACTGTAGTGGATGGAAATACAGAGTTTTATTCACAGGTGGTAAAATGTACACACATTGACATAAAGTATGAAGCTGTGATGCTAACAGAACAGAGCAAACAAAGGTGCAGAGAAACAGTGGTTTGGTTGATTTAAGTCAGAACACAAATTATTACAACCTGTGTTTATGATTTCTTCCCTTTTTAATCCATAGTATCCTATGCCTTTTTGCTAAAGTTGATTGTTCAGAAAGAATTCAAAGAAACATGCTGTTTAAATAATTACAGCTACTCTTCTACTTGTCTTTAAATAAGGATTCCCCCAACACTGTGGGAGAAATCACTTTGAATGCCCACAAAACAAGCTGGATTTGTTCACATTCAGGTTGTTTCAGACCTCCTGATGATGCTTAAGATAGCAGATTTTCACAAGCGAGATTTTCAGTCGACACAAAATATAAATACACATATTTACTTCACTGTCTTTGATGCAGCATGGCGAACCTGATTTTGTTTTTTGTTTTTTTGGTGAGAGATTTGGCTCAGGAGGAGAGTCCACAAGGTTAGAAACAGCTAACAGCTTGCAGGTGATGCTGTGCAGTATGCAGCCATGACAGCAGCTATGTGAAAGCAGATGATGGACTGCTGGGCAGAAAGTTAAAGAACATCAACATTATCAACATTTTTTTGTTCAGTCAGTGTCTCTTCTGGCCCGGTTAGGGTCAGATGTCTTCATCAATGCTTCTTCATCAATTCAAGTGTTTCATTTAATATATTTGACAATCTCATATACAACATGCTTCTCCCAGTGTAGCAGCGAATAAGCAGGAAGACCAGAGTATGTTTTTAGTGCATTTGAAAGTTCTTCAGTGTGATGGCATTGGTTCAGTTTGTGGTTTCAACAAACAGTAATTACTGCACATAGTACATTTTTATCTACTTTCCCAAATGACAAATATGTTACATAAACTGTAAGTGATGTCTGACTTTGGAAACTTAAAAAAAAAACAAAAAAAACAATGGCAGGGAAAATGTCTTCCAATGAAAATCATGAAACACAGTATAAAAATATTTTTTTCTCAAGATGTTTGTTTTTTGTGTAAAAACAAGTGATTTCTGCAGGTTGCAGTCAAAGAGACAGGTGATTAGGTGACTGTCCTGAGACGAAGATGCCATTCACGCACACCGATGCACAGATACCTGTACTGATACTGTACACATCTTTGAAAAGAGTATTACTGTACACTACTACTGACGATCTAAGTATGGCTCTAGTGGGAATAGTGGGAATCACGTGGCTGGATGCAAAGTCACTACAGAGAATGAGAGAGGAGTCTGGTGGTGAACAGCTCTCATCAAACTTTCGGAGGACGTCTCACTGCTTCGCCCCTTTGTGGCCAGTCATCCCCCAGGCTGCCACTCTGTGCAACCCCAGACTGTGAAGCTTTTCCACCAAGTTCAAGCTGAAAATGTTCCTTCTTCCCTCTTCCCTTTGAGAAGATGAGCTTCCAGCTTTGTCTTTTGTTGTGGAGCGTGACAGTTTCATACTCTGATGCAGGATGTGACTGGGATAAGGAGATGCCGAGATGCCATGCTCTTGCAGCAGCTGCAGGAGTCCCAGTGATGAAGTGGTTAGGTTGGTGCTGTTGGTGGTGGTGGTCTGGCCTCCCATGTCAAAGAGCTGATGGTGGGGGGACGGTGACGAAGTGCTCATGAGCTCACCGTTCCGACAAGATGGCAGGCCGAAAGGCTGAAGGCTGCCAAAAGGAAAAAAAAAATAAAAGAAATGAGTAAAATATAAAACTAAATTGTTTCTTGTTGCACAAACATGCAGGTTCATTACAAATAATGATAAAGAAAACAATGTGAAACAGATTCAGTTAGTTGGTTGTTGTCAGTTTCTGCCTGCTTTTGCTGTAAGATGGATTCACAGGATGTTAGTGATGGAACAGGATCTGTGAGGTTTTCTAAGATGAAAACTAGAAAAGTCAAGAGACATAAAAACCTTTGGTGCAAGAGGCCAAAAAACACATGGGGAGGGCAAAAAAAGTTAGAGCAGATGCAAATGCTTAGCAGCAGTGAGTATCAGTAGAAGTAGTAGGAGGGGTAGGGTGTGTATTCAACAGAGTTACACAGCACAAGCATTTAATTTCTGTCACAGCATATTCAAGATCTCAAGCTCTGACTTATGCAAAGATACTTAGGCAAAAAAGGCTTTTAAAATCATGAACTTTGATGTTATTTAGTTAATAAGCATTTGCCTCCTTTATACATATTTAAATGGAGCATTTGTGGTGTGTCCACAGTCCCCAAGTCTTACTTTGCCTCAAAGGCCCCTTTTAGAGATGTGGAAAGAGCCTCAACAGACGTTTTCTGCCACTGCAGGGCGTAAAGAGCAGGTTAAGTGCGAGTCAAACAGCATAAAGGACAGGAAATCTGCAATATCCACACGAATTGACTGAAAGTGAGGCTGCAAAAAAAAGTTGTGGATTAATAAACATAAATTAAGTTCCTTGTTCAGAGTTTTACAGTAACTTGGGTCCATCAGGTCAAAATAAAACCCTGCTCAAGTTCAAACTAACCTTTATTTCCAATAAAAAAACAAAACAAAACAAAACACAAAGGGAACAGCAAAGACAACAAAACATGCTCAATGAAAACAAACACACTGATACAGTTAATTGCATGTTCACAGCATGTATATTCTTACCTAGTGGAGAAGGGGGGGATGAGAGGGGAGGGTTGGAGGACTTTGCAGGTGGTAATGGTATGTGTGGGAGAGGTCTGAGGAAGGTTGGGACCGGATGGAGACACTGTGAGGTCATGAAAGGTGAGAGGGCATGTTAAACCACACATAAAGAAAACTACATTGAATGAGAAACTCCAAGAGCCAATGAAGCTTCAAACTAATTGTACACTTAACAATGAATGGGCGATGTTAAAATGTGAACAGAAAGTAGTGACAGTAGGGAAACATGGGTTAAAGCGGGTATTTAATGACATGAAAAGGACTGACAAGGCTAGTGGAACTGTGAAGCATGTGTGTAGTGTGTTTGTATGAGTCCTACCCATGCCATGTGCTCCAGAAAGGTGTGACAGGTCTGGTTCATCCTCCTCCAGGTCATTGAGACTGTAGACGTGCTGTATGTCAACCTCGAGCTCTCTGAAGTCTTTCGTCAGCACGCCTGGACGTGGATGCAGAATGCCTCCCAGGTTTGGTTTAGCCAACTGCTGCCACTGGTGCAGGGTCACCGAGCCTGACGACGACAAGATCAGAGGGAAATTTAGCTGAAGAATGTTGTGATGGGATGCACGCACATGTTATGTTAACGTCTGAAATAACTGCACTTTATTTATAACATATTTTGCTTGGAAGGTTAAAAAATTGGAGCAACATTACATGAGTGTTTAACTTTATGGAAGCCATTTCGACAGAGTTTTACTCATTTAATGTTATTAGCTCAGTGATAGCAACATTTTGTCTCACTTTTGTTCAAGACTTTTTGTCAAATAAATTTAAGACCCGTAAAAACATTTTAAAACCTCTTAGGGAAATTGAAATGAATGCTTTTTAAGACTTTTCACGACCTACAGATACCCTGTTATAAACTGTAGACACTAGTCTTGCTCATTGCAAAGTCTGGACCAAAACAAATAAAAAGACAGCCAGGATAAAAAAAAAAAAAGATGGAAAATGAACTCTTCAAGAAAATTTGAAGTGATTAAAATTTGGATTAATGGCCTAAAAACAAAAAAAACCCCAAAATATTAAAATTTAAACTTGGTATATAATGTGTTGTTGGCTCAGCAATTAAAAACTACCATTTGGTGTTTCTTTGCAAACCAGCAAGATTTTCAGAGTTTCTCACCAAAATGTATTGTGTATCCTTAAATGCCAACAAACATATTTTGTTTCTCATAAAACGTTCAATAGCAATTTTCTCCTACCTCCCTTTTTTTGTCGATTGCTGCATTTTCATATTATTGCAACCAACATGTGATCAGTGGGATCAAGTTAAAATCTATTCAATTTAAATTCATTGTACAGAGACACCACTGGCTGCTTACATCAAATGTTACTGCATACCATGTGCGACTGTACTTTTGTAATTAAGTAGTTAAACTTAAAAAAAATGCTTCTGACTTTTATGAGCAGGGCAGCTCTGCATCTGAGGTATTTAATCAGAGTCAAAGAGTGATGGCAACAATGATCACAATTCTTTGTCTAGTTCAGACTTTTGCCAACACATTCTTGTGGTACACTGTGATTCAGCATAAGCTCTAAGAATGTGAAAGGCCACAGTATCAAACAAAAAGGCTTTAACCTTCCAGAGGCTTGACAATCTTCAGGCGGTCTGGCAGGTAGGACCTGGATCCTCCTGAGGAGCCACAGGAGTGCCGTGAGCTGCCATTGGAGTAGTTGGTGCCTGTTGATGCCGCTGGGCTGGAGGCCAGGCTGTCATTTGGTGTCAGAAAGCCACTAGAGCCCTCGCCTTCTTCGCTGTTTGCTGCCAAGGCATTGAGTTTACGCTCACGCTCCACATCAAAGAAAGGACGCTCAGAGGAGTGGCTCTGCTGGCGAGCTGACAGGCTGCGCAAGGCAGCTTCCAGGTCTTGGCCTCCTGGTGTGCCTGGTTGGCCCAGACGCTTTGGCCCACTATGGTGAATACATGAGATAATGTTTTAACTGCCTCATTACAATTCTACCTAAGATGGTTTTTAAAACTACTCATTATTTGTATAAAATGATCAAACATTGATCTTGAATTTTAATATAATAGTGCATGAATATACACAAACACACCTGTTGTCTTCCTTCTGAGCACTGTTGGGGCTGGGCTTGTCCTCCAGAGTAAGGCTGGCACTATCGGATCCGTAGTAGCTGGTGCGTGGGGTGCTGGTGCAGCTGGAGTGAGTGGACACCGGACTGGAACCGGGCAGCCCTGGGGAGTGGCACCTAGATTGCATCCTCACGCCCTTGTTGGCCACCTTCACAGTTTCGAACACACGCCATGGGTGGTTCCTGCCGGGAGAAACAAGACGCAAATGGATATACAAAGATTAAACACAGTCCACATTATTTAGTTCAGTTGCAGATCTGTATATGTGAAGTGGTGATGGGAGAGGGATGCTGTTTGTTTGGTGCTGTGCAGAGATGTCACACCTGATTAAAGCGGCGAGGCACACGCTCCCTCAAACTAAATTGGTTCTTAGTTAATTGCATATTGCAGTTAGATGAAATCCACTAGCTGCAGTTCACATGTCCTCCAAACCTCCAGTGATTTATTATGATATATTCAAATTCCTCATGTAATGTTGAATAGAGATAGTTTGATTGTATTTGAAAACTGTAGCTACTTTAGGTGTGCACTAAAGGAAAAAGGCCGCTTAAGTTAAGTGCATATGATCTGTTCCAGTCCTAATAAAACTCTGTAGGTTTGCATCACATTAAAGACACATTTTAAAAAGCAATTCTCTACAACAATAAAACTTAAAATAAGCAAAAATCAAAGCTTACGCATGGAAAAGAACAGCCTCATTCAGAAATTCAGCTTCAGAAATTCATTAGGACTGTGTACTATAGGTGTGGTTGATCAGATATGATTGACATTTTGGCAACACGAACAACAAACTCAAAAATTGTCTTACACATCTAGTATTCAAATAATGCCTTATAACCAAAATGGTTCTAACTTTGCCAATAAATGATGTGTAAATGTGGGAGCCCATCATTTACTGTATTTTCCGCACTATAAGGCGCACCTAAAAGCCTTTAATTTTCTCAAAAACCGACAGTGCGCCTTATAATC